>CM056993.1:309582759-309892759 GCA_029891345.1 Dryococelus australis
CGGCAGGGCAAAAAGTTGGGTTCTGCTAATACAATCCTGCATTACGCGGGCACTGCCTTGATAGGGATACTTGGCCGTCAGACTGCAGTGAGTATGTGTTCAACAATAGGCTGCAAGGAAGCTAGTATAGGTGCTACAGTCTTTGGTTGAGGAACTGGCTGAGGGATTAGACGAAGAATTGCTGTGACCAAGTATGGAATGCCTGGGTGTGCGTGGTCGTTCAGGCTGGATGAGGTGGCCTACTACCCACCACTGGTACTCTACTGGGCCGGTTCGTACAGGTGGGCAAATAAGTAAATTGATGTGTCTGGCGTTGCAGGATCCTACAGGTGACTTAATGCCTGGACCTGCTCCGTAGTGTTGAGTTTAGCTATAGAGGTGACGAGGGCAGGGGACAGCTTGTGCAGGTGCCCAGAGAGCCAAATAATGACAGCTGAACTCTCTCCTTCAGACCTTGCTGTCTGGAGTAGGTTATCAGGACGCACAAATACCCTCCTGTTCAGAGAGAAGGAAGGTAGGCTTTTTGCATAGCAGTTTGTGTTGGACCACGTGAGGTCCATAGACTGACTTGACACCCTATTCCAATATGTGGCACGGATGCAGAGTACGCACTGGAAGTCGGTCGCACCTTCACTGATCACACGCGTGAGTGTTGCCCTGTCAGTCTTCCCAATTCAGGTGACTGGCACGTATGTGTGGTAGAAAGACTACCAAACATAGTTGGCAAACTGGAGGAATTTCGGTGTACCTGTGTTGGTAACGCCGTTCTGTCTACCGTTCTAGGTGCTTGTGAGAAAAATTACGTATTTGGCTCGTATGAATAACCTTCCCGGTATCACCTGCGTTCCCTTACCATGAGTCAACTTGGAGTAATATGCTAGTCTACAGGAATGCCTTACCCAAGGATTGAGCTGGCACACATTTATTTCCATTCAGCGGGAAATGCACGCAATGATGTACTCTTAACTCCTGCGTTGGCATGAGCTATTTCTGGGAAGGTAAAGCACTGAAATTCTGGCAGAGACGAACGGTAGAAAACTGACTTTGGAAAGGGGGGTGCGTATTGTTGAACTAACTACCATATTTCGCCTTGTATAGACCTCACATTTTTAGAAAAAATGACTACAAACAGTACGGTGGTGTTTATTTACAAGATATTGGCATACAAAAAATTTTTGAGTTTTTTCCCCCCCAAAATATGTTTAGAAATTTGTCAACATACATTGTGTTTTAATTCTTAAAGGAAGGAAGATAAAGAACAAAAATTGCTCACACCCTAGTGGAGTTATTCGTTCACTTGCATTTATAAACAAAATAACCTTCATCCCTTACATGTTAAATGTAAACATGTTGGAGCTCACATGAAAGAAAAATTTCTCTGCTGTACAACAAGAGGATATCTTACTTAATTTGCTTGCACGCCACGTCTCTAAAAGTGCGCATTGAGACACCATTTTGTGTAACATGTTGTTGTGGTTTTACTGTCTCAAGTCACGTTACCATCTGTGGAATAGTAATTGTGAGATGTATATTCATAAACATTGCAACATAACACAAATTTTCTGTCGCAAATGCTTTGTTGGGGAGAAATTATGTCTGAATGGAATTGTGACTTAACATGTACAGGAATGCAAAAATTCATTACAGCGTATACTTGAAATATTATCCACAATTTTTCATTAAAAAACACCTGGTATGGCCTATACGCGACAATATACGTATTCAGATTTTGTAGCTATGCAGGTGAATAAAAATGTTGGGTAACATCACAGTAGTTTCACTGCTTCCAACCCGAAAAGTTGTCTTGTTCGTCGACCATTTTCCAGCACATCCAGATGTTAAATTGAACAATGTGGAGCCATTTTCCTGAAAACTGCCCTTGCGTTTTGCAACCTCTGTATCAGGGTGTCGTTTAATCTGTTGAAATGTGTGTTTCACACAATACTTGTGAATGCTGTGCGACAATATACGTATTCAGATTTTGTAGCTATGCAGGTGAATAAAAATGTTGGGTAACATCACAGTAGTTTCACTGCTTCCAACCCGAAAAGTTGTCTTGTTCGTCGACCATTTTCCAGCACATCCAGATGTTAAATTGAACAATGTGGAGCCATTTTCCTGAAAACTGCCCTTGCGTTTTGCAACCTCTGTATCAGGGTGTCGTTTAATCTGTTGAAATGTGTGTTTCACACAATACTTGTGAATGCTGTTAAGAGAAAACTCGCAGCAGCATAAAAGTCTGCAAATGGAACGTGTGTGAAGCCATTAGGGCAATTGCAGTTTCTTGGGAGAAAATTGTGGCTGTATTGATAGCTGCATGTTTCAGACATGCTGGTTTTGTAAACCATGAACTTCACCATGATTCCACTATGTGCGAAACATATTGCTAGATGAACCAAGTGTTCCAGTGCATGAACCCGGTGTTTGGAGTACTGTTTCTGAACTGCTACAAGTATCGTGCACTTTCTATGAAATTGTGTGTTGCGAGTTGACAGATGCCGAACTTGTCGATCTAGTCTCTTCTATTATAGATGAAAGTGTGTCTGAAGAGGAACACAATGACAAAGACTCAAGTGAAGCAACAGCTGTTATGTCGCAGGATTCATTGATGGAGGTGCTTGACGTATGAAACGTTTACCGTCAAAAAAATGGGTCATTCACAGATTTGCTATCTTTCCAAGAGGTCCAATCGTTAGTTATGAGGGAAAGCTTAGTTAAAGCGAATCAAACAAAAATTGATTCTTATTTCAAGAAAGAATGATTGTGAGTTTGCTTTTTAGTGTATTTTGGTGCTAAACTATTGCACATTTTGTAAATTGTTTATCTTGTGACTCAAGCTCCATTTTTGTAGTCACTAACATAACTGATTTTTTTAAACTTTAAGTAGTGTAGTAGAAATTTTTCACCCAACTTTAGCAAAAAAAGTGAGAAGTGACAGTTGTACATAATAACTTTATATACACACATTGCCCCTCTCACTTGTGTCCTAACCCACAGCCGCCCGCGCCGCAGCCATGACGACGACGACTTTCCGCATGGAAACAGCCACGTACATTGAGCATTGCCACCCACCTCGCCCTAAAGCCCTAAATCTGTCATGCTACACATCTGTTCTCTGCTAGTTAATGAATTTTATTTTAACCAGTTTTATTAACATTTTTACTTTTTTGTGTTGTGCCATGAAAGTTAACATATAGCACAAATAAAAAAAATTGTAAATGTGGGCCTTTTTTTATTTTTTTATTAACGAAGGTCCATTATAGCGGTAATTTTTTTGTGCCATTGTAAACTATTGTTATAACGGACTTTTGCTGTTTGTGTTAAGTTGTTTGTTATATTGTTGTGTTCTCAGTTTATCCATGAATCTCAGAAACATGAATTTTTGCATAGATAATTAATTGGTTTGATTTATTATTAAACGCACTATTTTAAGCATTCTTCAATCTTGTTGATTTTATACTATACAAGTTGGCAGGTCTGGAGTTTCTGTTGCACCGATAAATGAACACTTCATGATTGCTGTGATGCCCCCCCCCCCCTCTCCCCCGCTCTCATGACATGCTGTACTGCCAGAATGGGAGTGAATTCACATTTGTGCAACAGCCAGATGCCAAAAGTGCTTATTATAATTTCTCATGTTCGTAGTTAGGATTGCTTTTAAGGATTCTCATTTGTAAGGTTTTCTATTAGTTATACTTATTGTAAATAGTCCAGTATGTTTAAGAAGTTACAGAAATTGTTTTTGGTTGATTGCATGAAACATTGTTCACCTACATCCGTTGATGGTCTGCATGTTTTAATTTGTTGCAGGAAGCAAGGCAGACTGTGGTAGAAACATTTGTTGAAAAAAACTTGCCTGTTTTTGTAGAAGAATGTGTGAATTATCTGATGGAGAAATCTTCACAGGCACGACAATTCCTTGGCAAGTTAATGGCAGACTTGCTTAAGAATGGTGTTATAAAGAAAGATCACTACTTGAAAGGGTGATTATGGTTTAAAATTTTTATTTGATAGTTTAAATGGTAAGATTTTATTGTTGTTGTATTTATTATTATTATTGTTATTTGGCGCAGCAAGCGCATTGAAGTCTTCTACAGCTCAAAGTGAAGAATGAAAATCAAACTGCAAATAATGTATCAGTCGGGGAAGTCAATGTTACCACTTAGTATACGTTAAGGCAAATGGAGGTGGTTGTATATAATTAGTTATGGCTCCAAGGAAGGATTATCTATAGTAGAACCCCTCTATTACGACCCCTCATGGTTCCTGACAATAGGTTCAAAATAGGGGGGTGGGGGTTGTAATGAAAAATTTGGAAAATTTTGGTCCGATTTTTACCCACCCTTAACCCCTATCCCTCGAACTTGCCATTTTTGGCACGAAGTATGTTCAATTGTCTCTAGCACATAAAAAACCACTTCTTAAATTATGTAAAAATAAGTATATTTTAATAGCTGGAAGTCTCCTGATTAATTTGATATCCCTTATTGTAAAAAAGGCCATTGAAAGTGTGTGAAAGAAAAGTCTGCATATTATTAAAATATAAAGTTATTATTAAAGATCTAGGTCTTGTGGGTCATATATTGCACTGAGGCACGTTGCGATCAAAAAGTTTAGGTGACGCACAATATGTGCGCTTGCCGTGCTCCCTCTTTGGTCTGGCTGTGTACGTAGCTGGGGCGCATCTAGATCCTGTGCAGCACGGGCGTGGTTGGTTTGCTGCTGAAGCTCGATCCTAGATCCTCGTGCTGGGCAGCTGTCGGTCGGTCGCTACAAGATGGCGGGCATTGGGAGAACATGCTGATTGATGCGATTCGTGTCAATGTGTTGAATTTATACTAAATGTAGGCTGCGTGTTTGCCTCTGCACTGTCGCAGTGAGGTGCAGCAATGTTTCAGGATTATAAATATTTAGTGCAGTCTACTTGAATTAACAATCCTGAATTTTTTATGAAAAAACTTTTGGTGTTGCCAATACACGCTCATGGCCTCACTCACCATAATATGTTACTGGTAACATAGGAACACATGTTATTTATACACAATTATCTTTATTTACTTTACACATAAAATTGACTTCACAAGAAAAAAAACAATTGCCAACCATAAAAAATTATATTATTTAGGTGTGGGTGCACTTAAATTAAAAAAGGGCATTGAATTAAATTTGGTTATACATACACTGGTTAAGAAACAATAGTCCATTCCCGATTGGTAGCTACTCATGAAAATCAACCCTTAAAAAACACTCTTGGGCATAACATGTCAACCTGTTTTTTTCGATATTCTGTATTCCACAAATTTATAACACTATTATTGAATAAATAAAACCTTACATTAATATCTTCTAAAACTTGAAATATTTTTTTCTTTTTAAATATGATTTAATAACAGTGCGTACGAAATGGTTTTTGAGATAGACCTATGACAGAATTCTTTGAATTGCTGTAAACAGTAAACAACACATTTGACAGGTATAAAAGTAGAAGTCACATTTCAATATTTTATGTTTAGGTGTAGCGAAAGTATACAAACACATGTACACACACATGGCGTGTAAACATTGATTTTAACAGATTCTACTTGTAATGTTTGTTTCATTTGGCGGAAGGATAAAAGATGGGTCTGCAAGTAGATATTTATCAGGTCTCCGAGAAAGTTGCTTCCAGTGGGGAATAGACTATAGTCTGTGTAATGTGCCGCTGTTTTTACACCAAAAGAAGAGTGATAATGGAAGCGAAAAAAGACAGGCTGTGGCTTTTGACTAGGACAAAGTATCCTTCAGTTCCATCAGACTATGCAGAACCTGTGTAAAAGGGCCCCCGTCCAAGGAATTTACAAGGTGACAACAAGAAATCCAAAGTGTTCACTTATTGACCCAGCCCCGGACCTGCAAAAATCCTCTCCTAGCACCAGCTTCCTCAGACAATACACCAGTGTCCCCTTCTGCCATTAAGTAATTAATTGCTTCACGCTGCTGGGGGACAACCAATGTCAGTCTAAGATGGTAAAGGCCACTCACTGTAAAGTGAGCACTTTTGAAAGCCATCTCATGTGAAATAATAGTCAATAAGTATGCTTTACTTTAGCCTTAGAATTTAACTTCAGAGTGCGGTGGAATATAAACACTGTTTATTACTTACAATGGCAACATTTATTTAAAAAGATGTTTTAAGGATAAAAAATGGCTGAAAGGAAAAAGTAACCTGTCCATTAAAAGTGCTCCCTTTACCGTGTACAACCTATAGCTTGAGAAATGTGCGACCACAAATATCAGTAAGGGATAGTTTTCCATAGACTGAAAACCGTGGATAATAGAAACTAGTACCGTCGTTGGTGATAACTTCTACAAAACAAATCGCGCTTAACTGAAACCTCGGTTCAAGATACTGCGGTTGGTGAGGGATTGCTGTATCTACTTTGAGACGTGCCTCAAATGATTGACTCTTTCGACCCTAAATTTTCACTGTTCCTTGGAATTGGGTCGTAAGAAAGCGGTTGTCATAATGGAGGGGTTTTACTGTATGTATTTAATACTAAAATGTTAGCGATCGAAATTGTTCTTGTTTTCACAAAATTTAAATAATTTTAATTATTCAATTATCTGTTTAATTGAAGCTTGGCTTAACAGCAACAGTCTTGTTTCACATTATTTTTCTGATAATTACATTACAATGTATTTCGTAAAGATCATTACCCCAAACTGACTAACCTCACACCAGGCGGTGTTGATATTGCAGTCAATTCATTTGAATATCGGCATTAAATACGAAAATTTGAATTTGAAAAAGAATATATTGGGTGTCTGGGTTGAATTATTCGGCTGTAATGTAAACAAAATCAGAATTGGAAGTATTTATCTTTCTCCATAATTGTCTGTCAATGCATTTGAGTATTTTTAATTTCTACTCTCATAATTAGCTTATTATCCGGATCAAATAATCATTGTTTGTGATTTTCATGTGCCTGTTATTGATTGGCATTCTTTTCGTACACAGAACATTTTGCATTACTATAATAAGCAGAAAGGTGAAATTCTTTTACAGAATATAGATACGCTTAATCTTTATAAATTCAATTTCACTAAGCCTTCACCCCAATTATTTGTCTTAGTGTTTTCCAATTTTCATATAAATCTTGTTGGAAAGTCTGTTAACCCTATTGTCAAGGAAGACTATCATCATTCTGCATTTATGTGTCAAAGTAATGTTGAGTTTGTTAGTTATAAAGAAAATAACATATTGTATATTATGATTTATAAAAATGCTGACTAACTTTTATAAGTAAATATTCTGTATGGTTCTTCAATAATCTTAAAACGATGGAACATTTATTTAGAATATACAAAAAAAAAAAAAATCTGCTCATAATTACTCGTGATTTACGGATTGTAGTAGAGCTGTAAAAGTTAAAATTAAATAGACAAGGAAAAGTTGCAAGCTAATATTGACAACTTGAAAAATAATCCTAGTAATTTTTGGAAATACGTGGAATTTCTATAAAAAAAAAAAAAAGTTATCGTGAAAAACACTTAGTCTATTCACGCTTTCTTGGGCCTTTTGGAATCAAGCCTTCGAAAAATCACCCTAGGTGTAACATGTCAACCTGTTGTGTTCAATCACTTGAATTCCACAATTATATAACCATGTGATTAACGTTAGTTTTGTGTTCTTGAATAGATAAAAATCTACTTAGTATCTTCAATAACTTGTAATATTCATTTTGTATTGTATTAATATGAATAAACAGTGAGAGCAGCGACGTGTTGGCACCGTCCGGTAAGAAATAGTTGTTACAATATTTTTTAACCTCGTTTTTCTGTATACAATTTGTAAATAAAATGTTGCCAGTTGATATAATTGAATTGTTAGGTAGCACTGATGGAAGCACATTTCTTTGCTGCAGTTAAAAATATCAGCTTAAATTACCGTGCCTAGGCTCTGGCGGCATGTGTATTTCTTTATCTATCTCTCTTTCTCTCGTGTAGTATGGAAGGTATACAATTTATTTCTAATTCAGCACATTTCATACTAATTACAGCAACAATAATATGTTTGAAATTGTAATTTACAACTGAAACTAGATTTTATTGTTTAAGTACAGATTATTATATGTTATTTAGATGCAATGCAATGGCCCGACACTTAAAAATCCAGCAGGTTTGGCAGACGTGTAGAAAGGAGAATCTAGAATCACATGCTTGTCCCAATATGGCGGCCCATTGCCTAATGCCTGGCAGTGTCGTGGCAAGGTGTCAGTGGTGGCTTGCCCTGTGTGTGTGTGCATGATTTAAAATATTTGTTGGGCACTTTTTATACTTTTTAACTGTGGACTGTTTTTATGACTAAGTTTATTATTTACAGTCGCGTATGTTTGTGTATCACAACGTTGTACCTTTGCGCTAGGTTTTGAAACACAGTTGTGTTAAAGAGCTTACGTTTTCATGATTTGAATGTCTGCCATAATCCTTACAAAATATTAAGCCCAATCAAATTAATTAAATAAATATAAAATAAACCTCAAAAGCAGTAAGTATCAATGCATGTAAATATTAGCAGAATAAACGTTACGGTAGACATATGTGTTTACACGTTCACCACTATCTTGTACCTTTGGTTGATTCTACAAACAGTAAATATGCTACATGAGTTGCGTGCTTGAATTTACTGTCTCGTATTGTTGGGCTGCTTGTCTCTTAGTTTTAATTTTTATTCCGAATAAGGCAGTCCTTTTAACGTAATAACCAAACACATGTCAAATAACAGGTTAAATACTACTGTTGTTTCTGCCATAGTTGTAACAAACACTGTCATGTCAAAATATTAATGTGTAACGTGCTATATTGTGTGTAACGGTTATAAAGCCGACCTAAATATTGTTAAAGGCCTAAATTGCGAACATTCGTAGGAAATATGACTGCATTCTTTCAACAGTTGTAAACAGCAACCAATGCATTTGAGTTATAGTAGTAGAAGTCACGTGACAGTGTTTACGTGTAGCAGAAGGATACATAATCAGTAACCAAAAGTAGATTTTTAGCAGGGCTTCAGAAAATGCTGAAGTTATCGTGAATAAACTATGTTAAAAAAGCATTGATTCAAGATCCTGAAGCTCTAGCAAATACTTTTGCTAAGGTGTATGTACAGTCAACACACGCAAATAGTATGCAGTGTTACTTTTATGAAAACAATTTACATCTAGCACCCCCTATAATTACATAAGGTATGGATTTGTGGCCAATAAGGCTTAAATCCAGTAAGGCCACCGGCATAGATGATATTCCCAATTTCCTAACGAAAGGTTGTGCAAATGTCTTTTTTCCGACATTAACACATTTTTAATTATTCTTTCCTGTGATAATTATCCTAGCTTCATGATCTATATGACAATGTTGCAGCCATAAATCTAATTGATGCTATTTATTTTGATCTAGAAAAATCATTTGATATGATGCCATATTTGCTTGTAATTTTCGGACACAGTTCAAGTGTTTCCCGCTAGGTAACACTATCATTGCCTAAATAGGACAGGCTGAAAAACATAACAAAAAAAGAGGTGTAGCACGGAGCTATACACGGTTGCCAGGCCTCTTACAGACACTGCCGTAGAGGATGAAAAAAATTTATTGCGCTGTCCATTGATGTCTTAAAACTTTCAACCCTGCATAAACCAGTAAACAGCACAGCCATCAACCCATCGCTAGTGATATAAGTGCACTGTTTACGGCAGTGTTCCAATTCACAGTTTTAGTTAACTAAAAGGTCGTGTGACCTGTTTGTGTATATGAAAATAACCTATAGTAGAACTCTGTTAAGACGTTTTTAAAATGACTGGATGCTAAAAACTTCTTATCTGCAGGATGGAAACAACTTGCATATACAGTTCAACAAAATCTGCCAATATAAACAAGGGCACGAGCCAATGAATGATGGCCACTGGCATGTCTGCCTACATCACTTTTTCTCCATGGTTTTTAACCGTTTCCAAATGTTTGAAATGCATACGTGCGTGACTGTGAAAAATATCTGTTGTTTAATCAATAGTAATAGGAGACACCAAACCCCTTAAGACTACAGTATTTGTTAGCTTTCTATTGATTTTGCGCCTGAAAGAAATATTTTGTTTGCGCTGGCACCAGCAGGTAAATTGAACAGTCAGAGTATTGGATCAGTTCGACACATGCTGTTGAGGATTCACAAGACGTCCGTTATAATATTGGGACACTGGCATTTATGTAGTTATAACAGTTTCACTAGATCAATACCAGCGCAGGCAGATGATTGGTTGATCATACGTTGACAGTCGGCAGGGGGGAGAGACAGAGAAGCAAGCTCATGGTAGTGTTGCCAGATGCAGCGGCTATTCCACCAATGCCACATCATCTGTTTCGACACAATGCAACTGACGGCGCGCTAAATGAATGTGTCATAATGGTACAGTAATTACTGCAATTATTACACGCATCTGTATTATGTATATTTACTGCAATTTTTAAATTTTCTAAGGCAAATCACTCTTATCTTTGAGTATGCCCATGAAAATACCACTTTTAAATACCAAACACTTTTACCATAAATTGCATATACACACTGACGGGTGCATTACAAAACGCTCGCTTCTACGGCCTCGTTAATACCCATACTCGCAATTGCAAGGTTCCACTGTAAGTGTAAAAATATTAAAGGTGTGTGCATGCAGGCGTGCATGCACACACATTTTTAAGATTTTATTTGTTCACAAAAATAAGGTTCTCTGATTGAAAATGTGGGCTCTAAAGTATGCTTTGCTTAAATATGGTTGCTATAAATTAGGTTAGGTAATAGTAAAAGTTACATGAAGTGCTTGTTGCATGTTCCCATTGGTTGTAAATAAGAATTAAAACATTAATTGGAAACTGCAAATATAGATGGTGTCTTTCCGTATGCCAGAACAGCACTTGCTGCATACAGCGGAACTCCTATTGTACACTTTTCAAGGGACTGGGAATATATTGCGAAAAGCAGGCCAGCCAGCATGGCAACGACACGCACAATGGCAGATTAATTAGTCATTGCAGTAGTTTGATGTTGCGTCTGCTGTCATCCACGCTAACATGATGAGGCCTTACAATATTTACAGGAAAATATACAATTCAGTGTGGCCAATAGTAGAAATGTTATCCCAATTTTTCATTAAAAAAAACTAATGGTGCAGCCTATACATGCCAAAATTCTGACAAACCAAATGGCATTAGAAGAAAAACTTAATGCTGCAGCTAGGTACTGAATGTTCATTGTGTAGTTGCAATAACAGTGATGCCAAAATGAACATTGATACTGATGTTGGTTCTGTTTTGTGTATTCTGTTATTGAATGGGGATTCCTTAGGTTTGAATATTGCCACATTTGGTTTTGACGAGTTAAGTTCATTTGTTATTGCTCTCCAAAATTGTACAGCATTTAGTAATGGTAGTGCTGCGGTTATTGTTGGTGTGATGTATTGCTGCAGAAAAGTGTTCAATTTAGCTTCAGAACTTTTTTTATTTTCTGTAAGAATTTAGTGTGGTAGTCCTGTATCAAAGAGCAAGAAACAGACAGAATATGAAAAAAGAAATGCATTATCTGTGAGTAAATTATAAATCTGGAAAATTTCCCTCTTTTCATCTGTCTGATGATGGTGGCAACATTTACAAATTCAGCAATGGACACTCGCCCACCGACATCAGAGACACAGTTTGCTGTATAGATGTCTATCTTTCTGGAGGTGTGTGTCCAGCACAAACTCCACACTTCCTTCGTCTGTTTTCTTCCTATTGCATCATCCTTTTTTCAAATTGTACACAATTATATCCCCCTCATACTCAAGTAATTGTCTTTGTTGCACATGATGTTGCAGTATCAAATTCTTTCCTCCATAGCCTCTGTTCCTCAATGTACTCCTATTTCCGAGAACTTTTTAAAATCCATGTATGTTGCTCGCTAGAAACTAGGGGTGTGTGTGAAGTGTATTTAAATGATGTAAAATTTTCGAGTAACGTGCAAATAGTTTCGAATTTGAACAGCTACCACTGAACATTTCTTTTTTCTTTTCAGTTATATCTATGCTGTAGAATGTAACTATTAATAAACAATGGACTCGTAACTATTTTTTGTCACTGTAACATTTTGGTCATCGGAAAATTTCTCGAAAGTTCTGTGCAATACAGATAAACACTGTATTGAGGAAGGAAACTATTTCCTTTTTGTTGCAGTTTTATTTTCGATAATGATCATTGTTTGGTACATAAGTGAAGCCATAAATTTAAATCTGTATATCATCTTGGTTGAATTGGTGGTAGATCCTGCAAACGTTCGAGGTTTTGTGTGTGCAGTAAATGCAAAGTTGCGTTATAAACTCCTGCAACCGGCCTGTGATGCTGTTAGCACTGTTATTTGACTTTATGCACATCTATGATGCTATGCCATGTTGGTATTGTTACTGACCACTGTCTCGCTGGCTCATACACACATAAAGGTAATTAAATGCCAATGGTGGTGTTTATAAGCGATAAGTTTGTTCATTTGAAAGTCATTAATATTGTGTTTTCATGCGAGTAACTTGCGTTAAATAGTGAAAAATATTTGAAGTTCATACTACAGTATTTGTGGGTATTTAAAAATTACGTCGCACAGAAGTCCATTTATGTGAAGTGTATTCTATTTGTGGTCATGAAGAGTTAGATGTTGAAAATATTTTAACGTAATACCTAGTATAATTTATATAGTATCAAGGTTATGTAAACTTTGCTGGTGTGTTTGTACGTCAACTGCACATATTTATTTTGAGGTCTGGGAGTTAAGCGTTTCATGCGATGACATCGGTTGGGCACACGCGAAAACAACATATAATAAAGTTGATGGATGTTGATTCCGATTTTTAAATTTTACTGTTATTAAGTATGGGAGTGAGCTTTAATTCAGGTGATGCAAAACAAAGTAAAAACCATTTTGGTAAGTAAATTTGTCACATCTTATTTCTAGGTTAGGTATGGCCAATACAACACATTTCTCCAGAGTTCATTTGTAAACTGTTTGCTTTGATGTTTCACCAGCTTGCTTGTCTCGCAAATATCATATAATTTTTATGTGAAATTACAACTTCCTGTATTTTGGATGACATAGGTATCTGTTAGCAGTGGTAATACAATAAGTTAAAAATATAGGCAAACACTCGCGCGAAGTTGTACCGTTATGTTCATGCACACATGTAGTTACAAAACAACAGTTTACGCTTTGGTGAGCCAACATGTCAAATAACACTGCGTGGAGCTTGTGAGTTGTGGATAAAAGAGCATCTTTTAGGAGTATTTGAAGTGTGAGGAAATTTTTTTATATTTTGCCTGAAATACGTCTGCTTTATTTTGTCTTCTTTATCTGGTGAACATACATAATAGCTGTAAGATGTGTGAAAAACATTAAACAATATGCCGAAGTATTCAGGTTTGCATATTCTGAGTAGTTTCCATTCATTCTGAAATTGGAGAAAGGAGAAACGTATGCGTTTTGTAGTGTGGGTCGCTGTGACATAACTATTTGTCATGGTGCCAGAATTTTTGTTTACATATGCTTGATTTCATTAGTAATGTGCTGATAGTGTTGGAATATTTGGTAAGTGGCTGAATTTTTCTCTTTAAATAATAGTAATATGTGTCAGGCTATATGTAATATTATTTGTTCTAAGTTAATACAGGAAGCTCAGAAGTATGTAATGTAGCATCTAGAAATAATTATTTTGATTTATTATCGAAATGTACATCAATATCGCATTTTCATTATTTCCTGTAACGGCTGTAGATTAAAAAAAGTGTGTAAAATTCAGTGACCCGGTTACGCACTATTTTAAGCATTCTTCAATCTTTTTGATTTCAAACTTTACAAGTTGGCAGGTCTGTACATGGTTTTCTCATTTCCTTGAGATTGGCTTTCAAGACCTCGATGTTAAGAGCAGTCCAAGTCTCTTCACTCACTCGTTTCCTTGGGTATGCCTAGAATCCATAATAGACTCCACGTCCCGTCGGTGATGCAGGAGACTGGTATTGAACTATATATTTTACTGTCTAGGACTGCGAGCTCCCCTTCAGGTACTCTTACATCAGCAAACGCACGCCATTTGACTGCCGCAAGTTTGGTGTTCCCTGTGTACCTAATGGTAGAGCCACTAAACCAACTTGCACCCGTCTGCCGCACCACAAGAGTTGTCGGAATGAGTGTTTGGCTGGCTCTGGGTTGGGCCTGTCCTCCTTATGACTACACCCGCCAAAGCTATTCGGATGCCTCCGAGATCACCCGCTCTCCTTCCACTGCACCCTTTGGGTTGCCGGCTGGAGTAACGGTTAGGCTGGTTGTGTGCCTAGTTGCCGAGACAGCAGAACACTACTATTTAGGAAACTTCAAAAAGTTCCTTGCTCCCATTCTCACACACTGTTTTGGACCTGATACTGTTTACCAAGGGAGTTGGGAAAGACCTGAAGAATAGGAAGGCCATCTCTGCCTACCAAGCTGCCTGGAGCTGCGCACTGACCTATAAGGCACTTAACTAAAAATCTTCTCACGAACGAGCTCAGGCTGCCTGCAAATTGGTGGGGCTTCACCTCCCAGCTCCCTCTCCTCTGTTTTTAGCTCCCCAGGTGGTTCCAGGGGACACCACACCCCTTTGTCGCCGCATTGACGAGGAGAGAAGGTGCCAATTGGATTGGCCTGCCCCTGGTTTAAAGTCTACCGATACACCACCCCGCCGAGATCTGCCAGCAGCAACTGCAGTTTCAGCTGTAGCAGCCCTTTTTGACAACCAATCTAAATCAGTAGCCGCACCCCAGCCAGTGAGCCTGCCACAAGTCGCCCGATGCAAGTGCTACCAGCACTAACAGTCACTATTTCTGACATGTCGCATTGGCCAAGCGAGATATCATGCGTGTATATATATATATATATATATATATTTTTTTTCCGGTATAATTCAGTTTTGGCCTTCTTTTCAACTCGGCCAGAAATTATCTGTAATCACATCAGAAGTGCTAGTTCTGTCAACATTGGAAGATTCGAATTGGCGCAGCTCTAAAACCATTCATAACAGGAGTGTAAATTTTTGACTATTTTTGCATAAGACATTTGAAGTTTTAATGTGAATAATTCATGAATTACTATTTGCAACTATTTGAATGGTGGTCCTGCTGCTTAGTGCTGTAAACTGCACTGACAAACAGAATGGCTAACATGTGCGTATGCACTAATGTTGTCCTTGCAGCATTGAATTCAGATTCTCTATAATACTTATAGTTTCTCTGTTATTAATATGCCAAGATTGTAAACATTAATTTGGGGCCTCCATTTTTATTTTGTTTGTTTACCATTAATGGTTTAAATGAATAACCTGCAAATTATTTTTTGCATCTTTGTTTTTAGCACTTTGCAAAGATATTACTTTTGGTTTTTAGCCTTAAGTATCACTCGAATAACACAAATTTCCATGTTTAACATTTTACTGTATCAGAATTATTTTTCCTTGTTCACTGAGAAGAGTAAAACTGGAGTTTCACTGTGGTTTTGGGATTATAAAGCTAATTTCTGCCTGTATCATGCCAGGTGTGTTGAAAATAACAGTAACCCGCATTACATTTTTATTTTCAGAATGTTGCAGTTTCTTGAGTTCGCTGATGATGTAGCTATCGACATCCCAAAAATTTGGCTGTATGTTGGTGAAACAATAGGTGAGCCTATAATATTAACCTTGTTCCTTATGTGTCAATTATGCTGCAGTTGATGAAACTTTAACCTTACCATAATTACTGTGATGGTACAAGCTCAACAGGTCTGATGCAGCAACATCGAATTCTGGTTCTTTCAACTAATCTAGTTTGAGTATAACTTATAAATACATAGGTATGTGTACTTTGTTTACGGGTTTACTTTTTGACAGTTATTGTAGAGATAGTTAAAAAGTTCTTTTCTTGTATTTTTTGTATTTGGGGTGATTAGAGAGAGAGAGAGAGATAGCTGACGTGGTAACTTCAGTGCAGGCAACATGCAGATTTAAATTTCATTTGTAGTCTAAAACATTTTCTTAACTCGTTTTGCAGGTTACAGTTATAAGACTCAAAAATAGAAAATGCTGCTAAACTGCACTATTTGAACGAAATGCACAGTATGTGTGTCGCTAACTATCTAGGCAATAATATTTTGACTGGATTGTTAAAGCATGTTTTTCATCAGGTCTATTTTATGCACAGTAGTCCACAAATTGAGGATCTAAGGCTTGGAATTGATCAATTTCCAGGGAGCTGGCTTATACATTTCAAAACTAAAGAAGTTCTGTGTGGAGTGGGTATTTTTTACGTGGTTCATTAACTTTTTTTTTTATTTGGTTATTGCTTTGCATAAAATGGGAAAGATTAGCAGCTATGTTGCAGATAGAATTAAAATTAATGGCCTCAGCAGAGAAAAACTTTACTTGTGTGGCAGACTTACTTTTCTGTAAGTCAATTATTTGATAAATATAGTTAATGACTGGCCTACAGTGTAGTTTTTAATAAATAAAGCCTAGTCAAAAGTTTGAAAATGTTATGCCAATGGAACAGGCAGGTGAATTGCAGGCGAGTACAACTTGTCTCTGCCAACCATCCAGCTATTGATGTGTCATTTGCTTTTTTTTTTTTTTCCATCACCACATCATGGAGCACTCTCCTTAAGGGGGAAGATCTAGGAGTAGACAAGTGTAATGGGAATCAGGTGTTGTCAGTCTCTCTTGTTTTCTTTCATTTGAATTGCTCTCTCCTTGTTGCATATATCTCTTTAGGCTTTCTTTCTTTTTCAATCTCTGTCGCTTGTTGAATTCCCACCTCAGCAGGCGTGTATTTGTATAAATGTACCGTATTTATCCACGTACAACCCTCACATTTTTGCGAAAAATTAGGCCCTCATAAACAGGATGTGGATGGTATCATGGTCAGGTGTCACTGGAGACATTTTTGCATGCAGGCAGTAAGAGAGTTTTGCACTGTGGTATATGCCAGCAACTGTTAGCTCACACAGGTCCTATATATACAATTAGTTTTTTATGCTCCTGAAGATTCATACTCCAGTACTTAACCTTTCTCTGTGTAATAATTTTACAATGAAATTCTACTAAAGAAAAAGTGAACAGCAAAAAAAGTTGTGTGGCTACTGTTAATTGTTATAGTTGCTAACATTGCCGAACACGTGATACGGCGATGCTGCGACGTGACTGAAATATATACATAATTATATTTTGGAAATTTTGATTTCCCCCTTTGTATGCAGCTGGTACCAGTTCATTTTCACCAGTAGAGTAGCAGAATAAAATTCTGTGGCAAAGGTAAGTAAAATATATTGTGTTTACCCAAGTATGGGTCACACATTTTATGCAGATTTTGTGTGTCCAAAATATAGGGTACAGCCCTTATGCAGATTTTCCCCTTTTTCTGAGGAAAAAGTTTATTTTTTCCTTTATGTTTGAGTTTCCTCCCAGAATAATAGTCCCTGTATTCTTAAACCCGGGAATCTTACCCTACTTCTCCTATTGGGTGCAAAATAGGGTCATTTAACTCAAGGAAATAATATAATAAAAATGGGTCTGGTGCTTTCCAAGTTAGTAGATACCCAACCAAGTTCTCTTGGGTTTAGTGGTAGTGACAGGAGAAAAAAATCCCTAAAGTAAGTCAAATATGGTGGGGTTCTATACAAGGCTTTGGTTTTCCTCACAGTTAAGGCCATCAGTCTGTGAAACCAGTTTCATGTGTGATGTAATTTGGTTTAGACTAAATTGTTTGGTTTGCTCTCTACCCGGCCTCAGTACATTGCAATACGAGTCTGTATACATGTGGTACGAAATCTGGACTATTCAGAGCCACTTTAATATGCTTATGTCCTTGGGGTAGTAGCGCAAATAAATTATTTTATCAGATGGGGGTTCTTACCGAGCATGTTGACTGTGAAGTACTCGCCTAAGAGTGAGTTTGAGCGGTGGCAGGTTTATGCCACTGCCATTCCTTTCGTAACAAATTGCCTCTATTGTACAATAGCTTGGCCCATGGGATCTATGCTTAATGGGCTCCAAATGAACAGTTTCCTCCTCAGTTGAGGGGGGGTTATCAATTGGTATGAATACTTTCTGCTAAGGTTAATAATAATATTATTATTAATAGCTCTTTTACTGAGGCTGTTGGTGCCTTTCGTCTGTTTACTCAGATTGCCTTTTGTGGCGTAAGGCGTTTACCGGACATTGAACACAGAGTGCAGTGTATCACCTCCAAACTCAGGGTGGTACCTGCATCCGAGCCTATACAAGCTGGGACTTAAAATATGGTAGGTATCATTAGAAACGTGGTAATCCGGAGGTGTAACTTGATGGAGGTCGATTAACTCAAAATGTGCAAATTGTGCTCTGTCCTATGTAAGCTGGGGGCAGGTTTGAACACTCAATCAAAACTGTACGTCATGAAAAGTTGGAGATAGGGAAACTGGTATTTATTCTGGGCTCTAAGCAGTGTACTTCCAGGAAACGGTATGCTGCATTCCCACTGTCTGCCCTTTGCAATCTGGGACTGACCAGGAGTACGATAGATTTCCGAATCCCTGGGTGAGTACCCTCAAAAATTTGATCAGGCTGGAGTACTTAGTGAAGCTGGAAGTTGAACCAAGTACCCAAGCTGTCCGCAGCTGTTAGGGATACAGATTTGCTAAGAGGTGTTTTGGGGTCCACCGACAATCTACCCTGAGGCAGAACACTAAATAGCCTCTTAAATTAAGATGTGTATGTTTCCTGTTATGGCAATTTCATGCATATACCAGTTTTATTTTTGTGGTTAGGATTAAAAAGTGAAAAATTAATGTTACTCCCACTTACCCTACCTTTGCCCTCTGCCTTATGCATACTGGAGGGTTGACCAACTGCCTCAAGTCCGGAGGGGCACTTCCTTTTATACTAAAAATCTGTTTGCTGGCTTTCAGAGGGGTGTTTGGTTGGCTAGTCTCTCCCCAAAGAAGACGAAATTTCGAGTGCTTGGCAAGCATGGCTTTTTACTTATTGCCTGGGGTGGTGGCGTTCACAGTTATATTGCCTCTGCACCATGCTCTGGAGTCTGTGACGTTCCACAGGCAGAGGTGCTGCTTCCTTGTATCAACTCGTAAAACTTGAACTTCAGGTAGGCTGTCTGGCTCGTCAAACAGTACAATTCCCGCATTGGGGGTAATGCAACTGTGTGACTACTTTAACCAAACATTACAATTTTTTTTTAGTCACATGGCTGGACACTAGGCATGTGATCAGTGAATTATTTAAATAATGGTGGTTGTAAATTAGTGTGTGCAGGAACGAGTTGGTGCTTCACGTTCAATATATTATGTACGTAAATAAATAAACTGTTTTGGTTTTCGTAAATAAAATTTATTTGGATAAGTCAAAATGCCTCAGCGTGTGAATTGCGGACCATATGCATGGTGCGCAGCCTGCCAGCTGGCTGGCTTTTGCCAGGCAGGCAATGGTGCATGTACGACTTGCCAACATATTAGACGGCCATCTATTTTATTCCTACCAAGTGTACAGGTACTGGAGGAATAAAATAGAGGAGCCCCAATCACTAGAAACATTTTAAACCCTGGGAGAGAAAGTACGCCTCAGTTGTACCCCTTCTGGAGCCCCTGTGTGCTGGCGGGGGTATTTGTTTAAGTGCTATGGCCTGGTCTTGGTTGGGAAACTTACACCCAGTAGAAGTGGTAGCCCATAGGGCTTTAACGCTTCTGTTATGCCTGTTGAGGGGCGGGGGGTGGGGCTTCTGAGGCACCGGGCTCATGCTACCAGCCACTATTGGGCAACACTATTCTAGGGTCTCTCGTGTCCACGGTGCTCGACCCACATTTCTCAGCAGCCAAACCCGCTCTATGCCATTTAAGGTGAGACACTGCGCAAGAAGCGAGGAGCAAAGAGGTGCTTGGCTCACTGCCAAGTAACCGGGTGGTTTAGCTTCCCCTACAGCAGGCCGACAGAACGAGACTGCACCAGTATCAACCATCTGCAGCTAACCACCACTCGTCATCAATCTAAATATTTCCTTTCATATAATTTCCATGTTTCTGCTGCTTTTTAATACAAACGTTGCAATGTGACCAAAAAACACAGTGTATACATTTCAACAACCTCAAAATTTAATGCCTGTGGCTGCAATAAGATACATTTATTAGTGATTAATGACTGTTGAGAGGGCCTTAAAAATTGCTCGCTTTTCCATGAACAACCTATATAAACAATGTTGTGGCCGAATATTTTATGATGTTTAAGATAAATTTAGGCCCCATTTGTATAACAAATATAGTACTTTGTATACATGTACCGTATTTCAGCGTGTATAGGCCACACATTTTTACAAAAAAAAATGACTACAGAAAGTGGGGTGCGGCTTATATACAAGATATCGGTATAAAATATTTTTTTGTTCTCTTGCATTCATAAAATATCCTTTATCCCACACATATAAAATGTAAATATGTTGGAGCTTGCCCATAGATGTCGTACATGAGAAAATATTTTCTCTACTGTAAAAGAGAAAGATATCATACAGAGTTTGCGTGCTCGCCATAGCTCTAAAAGTGCACATAGATAAGACGCCATTTTGTGTAACATGTTGCTGTGGTTTTAATTTCTCAAGTCAGGTTTCCGTCTGTGGAACATAGCACAATTTATCTGTCACAAGTGTTTTGTAGGGGTGAAATTAAGTCTAAATTTATTATGTTAGTACGAAATTGTGACTTTACAATATTGACAGGAACACCAAAATTTAGTGCGGCCTGTACTTGAAATATTAACTATCCCTATCCACGCCAAAATACAGAATTTTTCTTTTTAAAAAATATTTCTTCCCATCAATTTATTCTTAAAATTAATATACGTTGGTTAAATTAGGCTTGATTATAGTATAATTAAAACTGTAGGATGAATGTGTGATGGAGGGAAATTTGGGGTGAATGTGATACAGTAAAATAAAGTAAACTTTGATGTGCACTCCTTTGGATTGGGAGAATAGAGGTTAGGGCGCTGACCACCCGCTCTACCATGTCGGAAAAGTGGGGAGTCAAATCCCAGAGTGAGATGGAACGAGATAGTACCCCACTCAGGGAGTTCTATCGTCCCCACTACTACAGTTGCCTAAAGTCGGGATGCCAGTTGTCCTGGGATGAATGTGGTGTGCACTTATTAAGGTGCTGGTTTCCCTAGCACCTGGCAGGTAGATTTTGCAAGTGTCTGAACTGTTGACAGGCATTAGAGACGAAGATAGAAAGTTCTATTATTTCAGCCTTTCGACGAGAGATGGTGACAGCAGCGACACACACGTATTAGTAACCAAACTCAATCACCATTCATGTATAATAAGTAATTTTATTTTACAACAGTTTCATAGCAATGCAACTCGTTAACTTTCTGTTTGTGGGGACACATAAAGTGCCACCGAATTTCTGTATGTGGAACACCCGGCAGATTTTGCCGTTGTTTGGTGTGTTCTCTCATGGTAATCCCATTTCCTCCAGCGAAGTCTTAATCTGTATATGTTGTAAGACTACTGCCAGAAGCAGGTCATGCAATATAATTAATTGGGAAGCGGTAAACATCATTAAAACCATAATTTGTTAAATTGCTACACGTATTGGTTATATCGGTGAGTGAGGCAGTGTTCCAATGGGTTTGGAATTATTTCATGTTTAGTATTTTGTAAGGTTTTAATAAGATTACATAGACTCGCATATGTTAAGAATGCAATTACGCTATTTTGTTGTCCTCCATTTCTTAACATTTTGAATATAGGGGTAAAATATGAAGTATAAAATTACAAGTCCAAGAAATTCTTAAACTAATTTGTTTCGTTACAAAACTTTTGTCACTATTTTGCTAGAAGTTATCAAATTTAAATAATTGAGATATATACACACACCACACCCGCAAACTTTGACAGGTTATTCTTGATGAAAAATAGAACAAAAATGTCTGCCACATTTTCCTTACGGTGATTTTTGAGGTAGCTACGCATCCCTAAAAACTGTGGCTGTGAGTGTGACCGAGTTAGAAATATCAAGCTACTCACGATTAAGCAACAAATCACCGAGTTGTAGAATGGAGATCTTTCACCTATGAAATTGGGGTTGGTAATATCCCTAGTCATCATGAAAATAGGGGTTGCCACACTGTTTTTGCACAAAAATTGTGAACGGTAATCTGCAAGATATTTGTTGACATGAATTAAGACGAGGTGGATAGACTGTTTTGTTAAAATAGAAATGTTTAAATTTGTGTTAAATCAGATCGCTTTGTTTCTTTTGTGTGTGTGTGTAACACATTAGAAGAAAGAATTCGCAAATTAGAAACACATTTGTGTTTCAAAATAATGGTGTTATACCCATTTCATTTATGCTTGTTATGCACAGTGGTGCTAAAAAATTAAACTGAGCTGAGCTACCAAAATCGTTAAGCCAATTGTGTACAATTTGTAAAATGTTGTGAACAAAATAATATTTTTCCTCTTTCTCGGACACGCGCTACTTCTAATCACTACTGCAAGGAAAAATTTTTCTTGCACTTTGTTGGTATAATAAACAAACTTGCCTGTTATTTGTAATATTGTGAGTTATGGCATTTTATTTCACTAGCATGCAAAACCATAATGTAGTGCTTCATACGACATGCATGTAAATGCCATATATCAGGTACCACAATTTCAAAAAACATGCATATCAAACAATGTAGTAATATTGTTCCTTAATTTTAATGCAAAATATATATTTATATGTTTATTACCATCAAAAACACTTATCATGGAAAATTTAATTTTATCATATTACTAAGTTGAATTTTTAATTATAGAGGTACCCTTTTTTTCCAGGGCTTGGTATTAATTACATTTATAAGTAGGCGACCTAATAAATATAGTTTACAATATAATATTTTCATTTCCTTCTAGTTCCTTTTTTTTGCCTCCAGTATGTACGGCGGCTCCCGTACATGCATTCCTTTAACTGTAGCTTCCCACTATTTTCTTCAATAATGTGTTTCTTAGACTATGCTGCTTCACAAATAGGCACACATTCTATAGAAGGCATGCACTTCCCTCTACAATGCCATCTTTTTCTAAAACGCCATCTGAACTGGCTCCCAGGTGACACACCTCAGGTTGTACAGTTACTTGCATCTCCTCCTCGTAGGTGGATATGGCTCTTTTTTTGGGACTCTTTTTTTGTGAACTCTCCCGTAAATTACAGCTGCTGAATACAATTCTTACCTCAGTCACCCTCACCGGCTCTCAATACCATGCTGTTAAGAGCTGCTCATATCTCTTAACACACTCACTTTTTCTGCTTACACAACAGGAACATCTGATACATAACATATGAGAATACGATAGAACTTTTCATTTGCGAAATATCGAGCGAGGTGATGCGTTGGTAAAACACTGGACTCTGTCTTGAGAACCCGGTTACATAATCAGTCCGGCAATCCTGATTTTGGTTTTACGTGGTTTCCTAAAAATCACTCGAAGCTAATGCTGGGAGCTCCTAACAAAAGGCTTCATGGTTATTTACTTCTCCAATTCTCTGATTTGTGTTGGGCCTATGAATCGCAAATCTATAAAAATAATAATTTCCCATTAGCAATATATGTATAATTTGTGTTACAGGCCATGTCATGTGGAGTAAGCCCATATTTAGACTAGAAAGATTTATTTACATGATAGTGAAATTGTACAGGATCTTTGTCTTGATGACTTTATCATTAAATGAATGTGTATGTAGACACATATTCGATAACTGGTTTTATCCTCTGTTTTCGAAATGTTCGTATCTGTTGTATTTTGTTATCCTATTTTTGTAACAATGATAGTAAACTAATTATTATTATTTCCCATATTTCACGAAAGTGCTTCGATTCAAAAACAAAATGAAGTGTGTGTTAAAATATGCTCAAACTGTTTCTTCATTAGCAACTATTTTCTTTACATGGGCTACTTTATCACACATTTTCTGATTTGAAAAGTTTTTAGGGCTAGGTTTTTAATTTTTTTGTTTTGTATACTCTGTAAACAAAATAAAAAAGATCTGTTACTCTAGACCACTTATAAAGCTTACTTTTGTCTATTAATTGAAATACAGCACAGTAATAATAACGTATTCGTTAATTTTATAACTTGTATTTACATGTCTGTCAACAGTTTTGTTTGAGATTATAGCTAAACAGCACATTGCTTTACAATATTTTTTATTTACATTCTGAAACCTCATCTTACAATTATTCGAATTATCTTGGGAAAAGAAAACACAAGATTGTCATGTAATGCAGATACACTACTACAAATGCCATCATTAGTTTAGCGTGTCTAAAGTTATCCTTCATTTCATTTGTAAATTTGAAAAGATTATTTAGTTATTTCACGGTACCGTGGCTTTCGAAAAACTCTAGTGTGGATAGAACGTTTACCAAATGCTCAAAACACAGCAAATATTTGGAGCATTGGCTAGTTCCAAGAACTGTCTGGTAGGAAGGTAGCAGTTTCCCCATCACTTTACGTACAAGAAAGCTGCCTGCCTCTGAAACCACAGGTGGCCTACAGTTAGGCACTTTGGCCCTTTCCCACCACACCTCAGCCACACTGACGAGGAGTATACCACTTCTCTGGAACTATTTTCCACTAATTATATTATCAGTCATATTATTACATGTTATTTGAGCTCTGCGATTGAATGCGTTGATGAAATGCACAATGTTTTTCCCATGTTGCTGTAGCTTTGTTTCTTTGTAATCTTTTTTGTTACTTTGCAGCCGCTACTTTTAGAAAAGCGAAATACCTACAATTCAATGGGTATGGAAATATCGAATTGTTTAAGTATTCTCAATGGAATTTTATAATAATGCCTGAGGTTCAACCAAGAACATCGTTTCACAATTTACAGAAAACCTAAATTCATGAGAAAACATGTACTCAGTTAATGTTTAAGTTGACAAGAAACCGGCATAATTCTTTTTAAAAAGCATAAAAAAAGAGTTTAATAGCTGATAAATGCAATTTATAACCTCCAACTATCAAGTTATTGTGAATTTAATCAAGCGTCTTTATACTGACTGTCCAGGAACTACCTAGTTATACGTGACGTGTGACACCGGGCCTAATACAAAGTTATCGCCGACGAATCCTGCGTACGAGCATGTTCCAGGAAAATTACATTATTGTACCGATTAGTTACCAGTCCTCCTCAACCTCCCCTGGGCACAAAAACGAGGTCGGTTCTTCCCTCTAAGGGGATCCCAGCCCACACGCATGAGCCGCCGCCGTACGCTACTGTTTCAATGCAACAACACTGCACAAATCTGACGCCTGTAGACGCGACCTCTCCTGTCACTGCCATGCAGAAACATTCTGCACTCATCGGTGAACATGACTGATTGCCATTGCTCGATGCTTCAATTCAGGTGCTCTCAAGCAAATTGAAGGAATGCTTGCTGGTGGCATGCCATCAATTTTAGCCTGTAGCAGGTATTTTTGTGCGAGGTCAGTTTCCTTCAAGCATCTTCCGACTGTCCACATGCTGGCAGCCACTCCTTGGAGATGTCTCGGCTCCTGTTGCACATCAATACCGGTCAAGTGACGATTTCGCAGTGAGGTCGAAACCATAAAACAATTGTCTGACTCAGAAGTGCATCAGTGACAGCTGGCTCTCGGCTGTTACCATACTTAAATTCAGCTGAGGCAGAGACTGTTCAGAGTCCCTGTTGTAACAGAGCGACACCTTGAAACAAAACAATGAATGTAATTCTCGGACTTGTGTACAGGTCGTCAGATATGCGACTAAGTTAGATCCGCGTGCTGATGTTTCATAGGGTCGTTTGTATGCGGAATTTATGGGTACCGCACACAGCCCATTTGCCTATACGCCCATTTACATTTCATAATTACAATTGTATATGATCAATGTTAATGATAATGGTGTTGCCTTAACCCTGACATTCCAGGCTTTATTATGATTTGGTCAAGCCTTTATAGAATAAATAGTATCTCTACACACGCTTAGTGTGTGTCAGTTTGCTCGTCAATGTAGTTTACGGGCGACAGGATTCCGCGAGGCTTTGGAACAACCACAGCAGTAATTGAGCCCGGATAATCTTCCCAGAAGCGTACCGTATAGTACACGTATTCTGTATGTCTTTCCCCGGGTCTTCCTTGGGTGGGGTTACGGCTACTGTGGGCGGAGGAGTCTCCGGCTGGAGGTGACTTACTAGTACCTGTTCTGGTTCTGGCCAACAAGCACATAAATACATCTCCAGCTCTGATTCCCGGGCAAGGGGAGTAAACCGGGAGATGGGCCGAGGTCTTATAATTGCGGTCCACAGATGAGGGTGTCTCCTCACACTTGTCTGCATTTCCTAGGGATTGGTTTAACCTCGGTAACACTTGTCGCTCTTTGTGCCAGTTGTGGCTCTGAACGCCACCCTTCTTATCCTGCATCTAGACCTGCTTTCTGACTGTTCCGCAGACGTGTTGCCCTGTGGGTGCATCTTATTAAAAACACACCCAAGGCACGGACGGAGAGAGGTGCAGTTGGGAATTAGGATGTTGCTGAGGTTAGGCGAGGAAGCACCGGAAACCCAGGATCCGCGTTGTGTCCTTTCGGACAAGCCCCGTCTCCTGTGGAATTGGGCACGCCTCACAACTAAGTCTCAGCGAGGTTTTTATGCATCAAATTTCACTGTTAGAATTTAACTAACAAAAATGAACCAGGAACTATAATTAGAATTATGGTAGTCAGATGATTTCAAGTTAACGCAATATTTATTTTACTAATTATTAAAGTGGAAATTCCCGGTTGGATAATACAAGCTAGCGTAGAATTTCTTGAATTTTCGCTGATTAATACTGGCAAAGGTAAGTCTGATGAAATTATAAAACAATTAAGACTAATTAAAATTTACATTCTTTACAATGTTCCTCTCAAAAGGGGAATTTGTCCAGAAGGGTAATATGTCATGATGACCTACTTCCGTGGAGTCAAGGGAATGACTAGGGTAAAGGGATGCAGAAAGTGGACATTGTTGATTGATTACCTCTGAGGTGGTGAGCCATTCTTGCGGTCAGCTTGTGGGCGAGCCTTCACAAACTGCATGAGAGCCTGGAGCCATCGCAGGCTGTAGGAGAGTAGAGTGGTCTTGTTGTGCAGGCCCAAGGAGTGATCGCTGATCTATGCGGCCGGCAAGCCCAGCGTCTTTGGCGAGAGGCGTACTTGTACCTCCTTATATAGTTAAAAATCCCTTGATCAGCTATCTTCTGGGGGTGCGGTGTAGCATTGCCTTTCATTGCAGGGGTTGGTTTATCAGGGTTGGGGCAGCGCCGCTCATTTCTTATCTCCCTGCTGTAGGGAGACGACAGATTTATCCACCTCGGCCCGATGCTGGCAGACGTGATTCCACAGGGCAACAGGTACTGAGATCCTGTGGTGTCGTTGGAACATCATCCTCAGATAATTGTAGGGTAGTGGTCCTTTGGATAAACATGGTTTATTAAAAGGGGTTGAAACAGGGATGTGTGTGTTTACAAAAAAGGACATTTTAGGGGAATTGCCTGTCCCAGACAATGTAGGGGTCTGTAACAGTTTTAATTTTTCATTCAAGAAACCAGTAGATGTTTTTGAAGTGGTTTAAAATTTCTTTACCAATATAGAACACTTTCCCTCATTAAATAATTGTTGAATATAACATTTCTACACTGTATCAAGTCCCATTCTTCAGCACAGCTGTTGAAATCTTGGCTTTGAAATGGGTTTCGTAAGGTCTGCAGTTTGGAAGTAGGTTGACAGCTTTTTAACATCCAATTCCTTCAGTCACATGTTCCCTCACAAAGAAGTGCTAAATTTGTATATGTTTCGTTCTTATATGGTATTCTGGGTTCTGGACCATTCTGGTCACTGCTTCGTCTATCTTCAGGACTGGAATACTTGTCAAGGTGGTCATTCCCTGGAAGAGCCACTTCAGCCAGACCAGTTCCCTTCTTGCCTCACTGGCAGCTACCACCTTCGCTTCCGTTATAGACATGGCCACAGAAGTGTGTGTGGGTCTCAGCCAGGAGACAGCTCTACCTCCTTACTTACACATCGCTCTGGAGGTAGATCTTCCTATTACCTTGTCCCCTGCTAGTCAGCATTACTGAATCCCGTGAGGCTCCTTTTTTAGTGTTTGGATTATAAACAAGCCCATATAGGTCTAGTCATAAGGTACGTCAAGGCCTCAACTGTCAGCCTCTATGGAAATGTTATCAAATCTCTTGCTTTGATAGCTTTTCCTGTTTCAAATTGTTCTTTGATGATGGGAGTTGCCACTCCCCTGCATTCTAACGTTCCAAATCTATCTAGTTCCTAAGTGTTATTGGCGGCGACCAGCCCATAGTCCACATACAGAGCCAACAATATTTTTATTTCCTTTTATTCTTATGAATAAACAGGAACATAAATCACTCGCTTTGAAGCCTCGATTAGTCGAGAACTTTCCAAACCTTTGGTTCCAACGAGGTGCCAGCTTAAGGCCATATAGGCTAGTTTGTCGGCAAACCTGACCTGATTCATTGTCAGATACCTCTGCCTGCTGTATGTACTCATCTTCTGTTCGATCACCGTACAAAAATGCTACATCAATCTGCCACTGTGTCAATCATTCCCTAATAGTGACACTCAAGATATCTAAATCGTTCTTGCTATAGCTACCGGGCTGTAGGTCTAAGGTCCATGTCTCATTTTCCATCAGGAATCTCATTTCACTCTCGATAGCTCCTATCCAATCATTTCATCTCAAACTAGAAACTGGTTCTTCCAGCTTAGCGACATCCGAAATGGTGACATTATGTAGGTATCAAACCTCTGCAGACACGTGATCTCAATTCAGTTTCATAATTCTCTTTCATGTTGTGCTTTATCTTTTTCTTATTCTTCAGTGAACTCCTCTTCCTCCCTATCTACCGGCTCACGTTGCGCAGAATCATAATCTTCATTTTTGTTTTCTTCTTCCTTATTAGTTTTTTCTTGAAAGTTAATTTTTCATTTTAATTTTTCTGCATTCTCTTAACTTGATTTGTCTCCCACTTTTTCATTCAAATTGTTTGACTGTGAGAATTGAATAGTGCTTCATTAAATGTGACATCTCTAGACCTTATTACTAAATTATCCTGTCCATACCAAATTCTGTACCCATCATCTCAGTCATAGCCAATTAGAACTCCTAGGTGTTTTCTTAGCCATCTTCTCTGCGGCTTTGGGATGTGTGAATAGCAAGTAGACTATAATTGTAAAGTTTTTTATGCTTGGTTTCTTACTTAGCCATAATTCATAAGGGATTTTCCCATCTACACTCTAGGGTTCTGTTCGTTTCAAGATGTAGGGAGCCGTATTCACAATTTCTGCCCAGAGAACCTGAGGTATATTACCATGGGCATGCATAATCGAGCGAGCTGTCTCGACCAAGGTCCTGTTTTATCTTTCACTGCATCCGTTCTGCTCAGGAGTGTAAGGTATAATCAGTCTTCGCTTTATTCCACTTCCTCTTAACATTTCTCTAACTGCACAAACTACTCTCCATTATCACTTATTTTGTCTGTCTCCTAATCTCTCATGATTTAACTGAATTGAGTTTTCATGTGCCAAAGAAGCAATTTCTTTAGATTTAACAAATCTAAATAAACTTTTGTGCAGACCTCTGTGCCTTAGTACCTTCCCATTTCAGTTTTCCATCCACTTAAAAACATTTTTTTTCGCTGTCGAAACAAACTTGCTTTTAGTTTTTTTGTCTGCTAAAACCGAAAACATGTTTCTGGTCAGTTGTGGGACATACCAAATATCGCGAAGCAGTCGCCGTATCCACCGCCCACCAACTTGAGCTTCAGCCATATCTGATACCTTACCTACTGCTTGAAATGCTTCAATTTGCTGATTTGACCAAATAAGTTACATTAAATTTTGCTAATGTCGCAGAGCATCCCTCTGATTTGTTACATGGTTTGTAGTACCATTGTCTACGTACCACCCGTGAACATCGCCAGATGCCAGAGGTGCAGTAGCAGACATGAAGCTCTCTACTGCGACTGACTCCCAGCTCCAGAACACTGGCCACATGGTCCAAACTGTAATCCAGTAGCAAATAAATAGAAAAAATTACTATGTCGCAAAACCAAATGTGCCAATATAAATGTAACATGGTTTGTTAACGAGGGGCAGAGTACATCGGATTTTAGAGAAACCCTGGTTCATAGCTATAAATTTATAAGAGGTGTTACTAATGTCCATAGAGCACCAGCTCATCTATTCACGGGTGAGCACGTGGACTCAGATTCTCAGGGCAGTAGCAGGTCTACAGCCATGTGGCGGACCCCTCTCAAGCACGTGTTAAACGAAAGTAATTAAGGAAATAGTTCAGATTGCACGGTTACACAGTTAATACACCTAAGCATGTTGTTCCTGCAGTGGGCCAGGTCCCGAACGTACATAAGTATGAGAGCAAGAAAATTAACTCAGATCCTCTGAAGGCGTATATTAGCAGAACGAGGTTACAGCAAAAGTACAGGTAAGGCTCCTGCCTGCCTAGTCTTTTTCCACGTTTGAGACAGAGAAGCACGGGAGCCATAAGGGTGACACTGCCACATGCATCAAGTGCCTCTCTGCTGCTAAGCGCAAGGCTCTGAACTGGCGTGCAGTGTTCTTGTGCTGCGTGTACCTATGGGACTTTCAGCGATAACCCTATTATTTTATTGTTGGAAAGTCTGTAAGAAGGTTCACTGCAGGTCCCGTAATTAGTTTTGTATGGATCTGACATATATTTGGGAAAGCAGTTTTTAGCCATTTTGGAGTGCTCTGAAATGGCGTTTCTAATTTACATGAGGTGCTAAAAGCCTTCAATATCCTTCATCTGAAGTGTGTTCTCTTCGTAGATCCTCACACTGGATGCATGTTTATTAGTTTTGTTGATAAATGTATTGTATTTCAAACACACTGCAGTGCAGTTATAAACCGCCAGTATATGTACGCCCCAAGGAGCCCCGCCATGAACAAACTAAAGATGGTGGCTCAGACATCCCGCTACCTTACCGAGATCTCCTGCCAACATCGTGAGGAAAATTTGTTGAAACATCAATTTGGTAAAGTGTACATTCAAAAACATTGGGAAAGAAACAATTGCACGTTATGATTTTACTGGAACCCTCCATAAGATTTTTCTCTCTGCCGGATTCCGAAATTCACAAAATAGCGGCTGCTGGGCTCTTTGTCTCTGTGACACATATATCTTGTTTTCGATAACACAAGGTGGTCTCTTAATTGGGAAATAAGGAAATATGGGGAAAAGCCATGCATTTTCTTGAGTGCCGGGAAAACTTGAAAATGCCAGGAATTTTTCTTCAAGTCGGGAATGTACACATGCGAAAGATTTTTCGTGTGCCTGTGCTGCAAGTAATACATTGTGTATAATATTTTAAGGCGAATATAATGATACTGCGATGCATTATTATATTGACACTGGTGCCAGTAACTGTAAAAAAAGTACACAAGTTCATTCCACCAATAAAGAAAAATTGTAACCTTGAATTGATCTGGGTGTAGCACACAGATCAATAACTTACACATCATGCATCCAGTCATATGACAACTAATGCAAAACAATGTGACTATAGGCTGTTGCTGCTAGACAAATAATGCCCTTCGTGTTTATGTACTAAAATTACGTTTCACTGTTTGAAAGTTGTTATATTCGCTCTTCGCACAAGTAATTTGTGGTAAATAGTGACACATTTGTGGTTCATACAGCAGTATGTGGCTTTTTTGATTAGGTAGCATGAAATATCCATTTGTGTGAAATGTATTCTATTTGTGGTCAGAAAAGTTAGGCGTTATAAATATTTTTTAACATACAGTACCGTAATTTACATAGATAGTAGCAAGGTCATGTAAACTTTGCTTGTGTGTTTGTACCTCAACTGCACACATTTATTTTGTGGTCTGGTAGTCGAGCATATCTTGCAATGATGTCTGATTGGCATGAAGACACCGTATCATAGAGTTGATGGGTATCATGATTGCTAAATTTTGCTGTGGTAAGGTATGGGAGTGAGTTTTCATTCTAGTGATATAAAACAACGTAAAAACGATTTTGGTGTAGTAACAAAGCAGTGTGTGATTTTGCATGCCAACATGTTAAATAACACTATTGGAAGATCGTCGTGGAGCTTGAGAGTTGTGGATAAACGAGGGACTTTTGGAAATGTTTGAAGTGTGGAGAAACTTTTTTATAATGTGATGCATGCATGGTTAAATTGAATTGCACGTTTTCGACGATTTTGTCGCTAGACCAATAACTTGAGTTTTTAAGTTAGGCTCAACGGGGTTTGGTGAGGGGTGTTGGGTATTAACTTACAGAGTCGTCCTGGTTGATGCTTGTGATGCTGTCCAAGTCTCACTGAATGGCGGCGGACTCGCCCCACTCTGAAACTGTGATTCCAGGCGGCTTACTCGCTGCTTCAAAAGTGCAGGTCTGACCAGCTGTACGAGTATTGTACACCAACCCTTTCACCACGGGGTGTTACTCTGGGCTGGTATGAAAGGGAAATATTTACAATTACAACTGGAGCAAGTGCAACTGCTTGGCGTTGTGAGTTCGGCTATACAGTCCTGTTCCGCCTGCCTTTCCTTTGTGGGAGATGAGTGCTCTCAACTGCTTGACGGTAAGGAACACTGTGTTTTGCTCCCTACGCTTTTTGCCGTTCCTCACCTGGTAAGGCATAGTCACTGTTTGAGATAAGGAGTGCACCTTGATGAGGAAACAACTTTACAGTGTATGGCCAGTATTGGCTTGCTGACACAGTCTCGGTAAGTCTCCACTGACCCCCCACACTTTGCGGGCTGATCAGAGACGTGGAGCTGTGTGGGCCACCAATGTCTTCACTGGATGTGCATTCGTGCAAGGGCGACTGGCAGGTCTCAGGCTACGGTTACCCCAGCACCTTGAATGGTGTTTCTAGTGGTTGTGGCTCCTCTGTTTCTCCCCTCCAGCACTAATCCGTGCTCTGGCGGTTGAAAAGCAACAGATGGTTGTTTAATGGTTGTGTATAAGGACTGGCTGACCTCTGAGGGGCGCCCGTAGTCAAAGCTTATTCAGTTATATAAAAAGTTGTGGTTCCTGTCAGTAATGCACGTCGTAACTGGTTTCTACTGGGTGAATAGAATGGTACTCTGCGAGAGGAAAGAAGCTGAAGTATAGACAACAAATTATGTGCTACCTCCTACCAAGCAGTAGTGCTGAAGGTAACTATGTTGGCGACCTGGTTCTGGTTAGAGAGAGATAGCTCTATACGAAACAGAATACTACTAACTGGACTAAAGAAAGCAAGTGTCTAGAAGAGACAAAGTGAATTTAATAAGTATTAATGTGTTTGTTGTTCATTGGATGACTGGTTGTCGTAGTTGAAAGCAGCCATTGGAGACATGCTCAAGACTTGGAAGATCTCTGTAGGCTTGGAAGATCTCTGTAGGTTCCAGCTCTGAGCAGTGCTCGAGATGTCGCGAGAGAAGAAACGAGAATTTCTGCTCATGTCTAAGCTGCCGTAGCAGGGTGCAGGGAAGGCGACTTCCTTCTGCCCTGGCTTGGGAGTTGAAAATCTCTGGTCAGCAGTAGTCGGCAATACTGCTTTGTTAATCTTCGGTACCGCTCGGCGGGCTCAGCAGGGGGTGGGGGGATACTGGGTGCCCACTGGTTTTGTAACCTTGTGGCCACATGCTCGGCCGCCTGGCAGTTTCTCAGTGACGGAGAACTCGTGTGCAAAGTGTTGCATGCACATCTCTTGTGGGTGGTTGATGTAGACAACTGTTACGTAGGTTGAAGTAAGGGTATACTTTGCTAAAAGACTAATGAGTCTCAATTGTAGTTGATTAGTTGTAGGAGTGACACGTGTCAATTGATTTGCCTGAAATACATCAGCTTGAGTTTTTTCATAGCCTGGTGCACATGCATAATAGCTGCAAAATGTGTGAAAACAAAAACAATACGTCAAAGGTTTCATGTATGCATATTCTGAGCAGTTTCCATTTATTCTGAAATCCGGGAAAGGTGAAAAGTATGTGTTTAGTAGTGTGTGTCTGTCTCATAAGTATTTGTCATGGTGAAAAAAATGACATTTAAAATAATATAAAAAGTGCATTGTTTTTTTGTTTGTATTTTTTTATTGCCAGAATTTTTGTGTTCATATGTTTGATTTTGTGACTGACGTAATGTGCAGACAGTGTTGTAGTATTGGTAAGCAGCTGAATTTTTCTTTAAAGAACTAATATGTGTGTTAGGCTACAGGTTGTAATATTGTGTTTTCAGTTGAGTCTTGAAGCTCAGAAGTATGTATTGTTGCATCTAGAAATTGTTATTGTTCATTTATTATCAAAATGTATATCAATAGGGGTTAACGGCCGATTCTTTAATCTTCTTGATTTCAAACTTTACAAGTTGGCAGGTCTACAGATTGCACTGGAGGAGTTAATTTAACAATTCGGACAAGTGTTGGTTACTTTGTCCAGATTGTGTATTTTCACTTGGTGTCGAGAAATAAACAGGTCGTACTGGGCCGGCAAGGCATGCAGAAATCAATTAAAAAATATTGGAAGACATTTTGCATATACACTGACATTTAAAAACTTGTTATCGAGTTATGAACATAATTTAATATTATTATGTTAAGGATTTTCACTACGGGCACGTGGCATGGTGGATGCCAGAACTGCCAGTATATTTTTAATTATAAGTAACACATTTCCTAAAAAAATTAAATATGCTGTTTTAAAACAAAACAAAAATTACACAAGCACTAGAAAATTATATTATGAATTAGGAGTGTTTCAAGTTCGTGTTTCGTATCATAAACGAAGCCATTTCCCACTTGTAGGCTTGTTATACCATAAACGAAGCCATTTCCCACTTGTAGGCTTGTTATACATCAGGTAAGGGGTGCAATGGGGACATAACACTTTCCCTTACTAATTTTAGACTCTGCTTTCAATGGCAGAGATTAAAATAGCACAGTAAACACACTGGGTCGAGTTTACTCTTGGTCGTGACCCGGTTCCATAATCCGTTCCTTCATGAATGGCAGTGGTGTCCCATACATGAGGTGCACGGAACACGTGTACCTGGTGCACAAGCAGAGCAACAGTTGGCTTCGTCCCGAGAGGGTCAGTGAGGGCGGTGTCAAATGGCAGTGTACTATAATGTACTCTGCATTTTTCACACCAGCACTACATTCCCTTGATATCTGCCTCAGCATTTCTTCCTGTAGCTTTACACAACTACTTTTTTCCACTCTAATAAAGTTCCTTCCCCCATCCTCCTCCTCTAATATCTTGGACCTTGTTAAGATGAGTGGTCTACAAAGTTGTGCAATTATTGTGTAAATTTACTTATTTTTAATAATATTGTGTATGCGTGTGTGTTCTCTCTCTCGCTCTCTCTCTCTCTCTCTCTCTCTCTCTCTCTCTCTCTCTCAATTTTTTAAGGTTAGCCTTATATGTAACTATAGAACTTGCAGGTGAACAAATTATAGTTGTTTATACTGATTGTGCCTTTTGAAGTTGTAGCTCTTGATAAAATATGATGTAATATTTAGTTATTTTGCTGTGTGGTTTTTATGTTGTATTTTTGTTTTCGAAATTTTTCTACTTACTTTTCCTTAGTATCTAATGTGCTTTGTTTTACTTTTTTTTTTTCCCCCTAGTTCCTCTTTTCTCTGGCTCGGACTTTTCTCTTCATGATTTCCTCAGCATAGGAAGCCAGACGAATCCACATAAGCTTATTCCAGAGGTGTTTAGCTTGCTGATCAAGGAACAGGCAAGTATAGCACACACTTACAGTTTAGTAGCATGTAGATCCCTGTAGTAATATTTGAGAACCCAGTCATTTTTCCAATTTTTTTTTTTTTTTTTTATGTATCTAGACCGTGTTATTAGCCAAGTTTAGGCAGTTTATTAAACAGGGATAGCCTTCTATAATCTCTTCTTGGTTAATTGTACACTTTTGTAATCAGCAAATATTTATGTACTGGCTGGTATGCGAACAGTAAGTTGGTTACAAGAATGAAATAAAGGAGTTAAGGTTTTTAAGGGCCTGTATCAATATCTGTAGATAAATGTGTGGAATAGCTATTCCATAGATAAGTTTATTTGATGGTAACCTGTATTGTGAATATTCCATTAGCTAATTTATTTTTTAGATGAGTAATCCAAGGTTTTGGTTTGTTACTGTGTATGTTGGCAATAAGTCACTATATTTGTGGTATTATGGCTTATGTTCAGTTGTCAGTTATGAGTGCGAAATGTGTGTAGCATAATATATATGTTAATGCTTCTTTAGCAAAAATGAATTAAATAGAAACTATGAACCAAACCCAGGCACACAACATTATTGTTCATAATTATTACTGTCACTGGTGATATCAATCCTCTCGCAGCTAGCTTAATGTACATACATTTTATCACAATGCATGAGACTGTTTCTTACCATTCATGATTGAGGTCATGCCTGTGTTTCTTAATTAATATTTTGAGAATGGAGGGGGGATTATTTCACAAATACAAGGAATCTGATTCCTCAAAATGGCATTAATTCTAGTGCAAAAATTTATTTCTGATTTTTTTTTGTCATTACGAAATACACTTTCCAAAACTAATCTTCTGTCGCTATCGACATATACGCCAGGTTTACTTGCATTTTGCAGAAATATAACTAAACTCAAAATAGCAAAAAACTTCAATTCATAATTTTTTATAACCTGCAAAACCATCATCCATATAAGCAAAACACCAGCAGATAATGTTTGAGGCACCATTTTGAAGCTTATCTAAAGGTACAATGCTTGTCTATCACTTGAAGTGATAGATAGTTTAACCCCTTTGACAACAGTTCTATTTAGCAATAACTACAGGTCGTAATACAGGCTCTAAGTGTTGTGTTAAAAGTGTTCGTCAAACCTTTGTAAATATTGAACTGATTTATTTTGGTTCCAAGTTTTTTAGTCAATGTAGTTGTAAGAATTTTGAGATTTGAAAATAATTTCATCAAATTTTATAGCAAAAAAATTGCTGTTGACATGTTTCTGCTGTTTTTGAAACGTAAATGCTACTTGTTAATGATTAGCTTTAATCTGTAGATATTTCCCTTCTAAATATTAGATAACTATTTAACAAATATGGATGAAGAGATGTTATGCGAGTATGCTTGGTCATGTAACACACATTGTCACATTTGGTCCAGTCCTTGGATCCTTAAGACATTTTAAAACTGTTTAAGGACACTCAATGGAATTCCAGTTTTCTAAGAATTTTCAATTTTACATAGCTAACATACAGTCAAACCTGTATAGTGCACACACCCACGGTTCCCCAAAATTTGTAGGACCAATTTTCCGTATGAGTCGAAACTGTCAAATTAAACCCATGTGTCCCGTGCCCTAAACATGAAAATTGCATTCAAACACCATATTTGCCTACTGGGTACATAGTCATTTTGATACGTCTCTGATGGAAAAAAAAAATATTTTATTGGTCAAATGGAAATTTGCGTATTAGAGTAATGTATTCTAAGTAAAATGATACCAGAGTTATGCATTTAAGATGTCTGAGCAATTTTAAATTAATGAAAAAGACTGCAACGCTGCATAAAATGCTTAAGAAACACAGCTGTAATACATTGTTTCCTTTGAGGCGTGCCCGAATAGACTACTAGGCACGATGGTAGAGGATTTTGTCCACTAGACCGAGAGCGGGGTGATCTAGATTAGATGGTGAGAGACGAGGGGTGTATGTTAGTGCGATTGTACTACTGCTTCTTGGGTGCCATGGTCATAGTGGGTTTTGCCCAGATGTAGTGAGCTTGGCCTACGCCGAACTGGTGATTCCATAGGTGGTGAGCTTCATTGGTCCAGAAGTGGACATTATCCCAGCCGAATCCTGTAACAGTGCTGGTTAACAACCCTTTTACCATGGGATGGCGTGAGGTATGAATTTGTATACATGGAGATGCAAATAAGATAGTTATTACCAGAGCAACCAATACTGACTTGTGCCCAAGTTGGACAACATGGTTCCGTTCTGTCTGTTGCTCTGGTGTGGGTTTAGGTAAGTGCATTGAACAGTATGGCTGCAAGGAACGCTGCGTTTCATTCCCTACGTTTATGGCCATACCTATGGTCGTTAAACATAGTCTCTGCTTACAGTATACTAGGTACACCTTAATGTGAACTAAACTCAGTTTATAGTATCAGTCCAGTTTTGGCTTGCTGGACAGGCTCTGTTAAGTCTCCTGTGATCCCTCGCGCATGCAGGCTGATCAGAGACGGGGAGCTGTTTGGGTCACCAATGGCGCCACTGTGTCTGCATCCACGCAGGGATCGGCGGCTGGTCTCAAGCTATAGATATCCCAGCACTAACAATTCTGTGGGATAAAGTAATAACTCGAGACTGTTACTTCTTCCTGGGTGAAGGTGTTGCTAGTGGTTGTGGTTCGTCTCTGCTGGAACCCGTAGTGCTGTGGCTGTTGGAAAGCAACAGATGGCCGTCTAATGGGTGTGTAAAAAATATGACTGACCACTGAGGCGCGCTTGCTGTTGAAGTAACATCAATTATGCGGTTTTTGTCAATGGTGTATGTAGCAACATTCTCTGCTGCTTTCGGATGTGTGAATAGCAAGTAGACGATAATTCTAAAGTTTTTGGTGCGTGGATTCTTACTTAGCCATGATTCATAAGGTGTTTTTCCACGTACACTCGAGGGTACTGTTTGGAATAAGATGTAAGTAGCCGTATTCACCATTTCTGTCCAGAGAGCCTGAGGTATATTTCCATGGGCGTGCATAATTTATGTCTTAAAATAACTTCTATCATATGACCTATAACTTGAGTCTCTTTCATATAATTGTCTCAACTTTCTTGGTACCTCAGACTTCTGCCTAATAGAATAGACAAAGGGAACCCTGCTGAAATCATCCTTAAACAGTATAAAATACAGGTAATTTGAGTGGAAGTGAGGAAACGAGCCACAAACATCCTAATGTATTAGTCACCCTGGCTCGTTCCTATATCTCTTACAATTGTAGCATAATAAATCCAAAAAAACTGTCTCTAATAGAAATCCAAGGCATCATTGAATAAAAACTAACATTCTGGCTTATTACAACAGTCCAAAATGTAGGCAACAAGCGAAGTGATTTTTTACTAGTCCACAATGCCAGGCAGCAGCTGGTATCGTCTGGTTCCTGCCTTATTCTGGTTGGGATTGATGGTAGCTGGAATAATGGCCTGGTAATTTTGAGGTTTTGACTGATAGGTCAGATAGATGGTTACAATAGTCCCTTGGACCACTTGGCCTCCTTCATGCTGAAGGAAATCTTAAGGATATTGATTTTTCCCACACTAGTCAGCGAGCGAAATGTTTAATGACCTTAGGACCGTTGAATAAGTAACTATAAAAATCAATTGCACAGGGAACCAGGTAAAGGTAGGTACGCACAAATTATAATTATTCACGTATTTAATTATTGTATTTAAAAACAATGAGATGCGTAGCTCTGTATAATACTATAAAGGTCTGTATTACCACCGTATGATATTATGCTGAATATTTATCAGCTGACCAGGCTATCAGTAGTGTGTTGCCAGCTATCAAGTAGTCAGGAAGTTTGGATGATACCTGGACCTGTTAGGACTTGAAAAATAGTAACAGTTGGGTTAGTTGCATTGGTGATATCGTTTGTTGTCTTTTATGGACAAAAGCTGTTTGTGTTTATTATTAAGAAGTGGTTTTCTGTTAAAAATGTATTGAGAGGTTACTGGGCAAGACACAATGAAAGATAGATTCCCTGTGTAAACTAGTGTAATCTGTTATTGTTGGTAGAATATTTGAAAACGTACTGAGAGATTACTGGGTAAGACACTATGGAAAAGATAGATTCCCAGAGAAAACGAGTGGGGTCTGAATTAAAACATGAAGACTGTTTGTATTTTTATAATGTTTTCTTTAATGTTAGAATATTTGAAATATATTTTGATGTTAAAGAAACCAATTTTTACCCTAATTTATAGTATTGTATTGAATTTCTAATTTTTCGTGTAGAGTTTATTTTTCAATATGTTTACATTGTGCATTTCATACATTTATTTACCAGTGAGGTATTTATTGAGTTTTGATCTTGAGGGAGGTTTTCAAATGTATGTGGCTTAATCACACTTTCAGTGTAGTTCATTACATAAAAAATGCAATGCTATTCGTCTGTTGAATATTTTTCGTATCAGTGCGAACAGTTAAATAATTATTGCATTCAGTTCTTCCAGTGAAGTTAAAACTTTTGAGTTATGGTAAATTGAATGCTATTTCTGTACGAATAAACTTTTCCACAGTTGCGAGTTCCAATCGTCAATCTCTCATAAAAATCGCAAAACAATTGCATCTCACAAAAGATGTTAAACTGTAGTTTCCCACCCCACCAATAAAATAAACAGAACCCGAAGTAGTATTTACATTATGAAGTTCGAATTTCTTGGTTCCAAGTGTTATGTAAATTGAATACGTAGTCACCCAACAATCACTTTTACGAAGTGGCAGATACGGGCGATTCATTTCACTGAGGCGGCGGTTCCAAAAAGGCACCTACGATGATGTGCATTTAATTAAATACGTAAATACGATTTTGAACTGCATATATAATATTCTGATGCCACCACTGACGAATTCTTGCATATACATAAATTATAACTCAATTGCAACAGCATTTCACCGGACTAACTTACATCTGTCATGAAAGAAAATCGTAGAAAATAAAAAGATGCAGTTACATGGATGGAAAAAGTACATTATTTGTATTTCTAGTACAGCAAAACATTTCATCTAAAACCTCATCATTGGAATCGCTGTCAAATACAATTTCTCATGTAGTGTTCCGCCATATTTATCATGCACACAATTTGACAAGCTTATAGATAGCTATCAGCTGGACGATGTATCTGATAGCTTTATCTGCTGATACCATGCTGAATAGGCGGTATCAGCGAGTCTTAATATAAATACAAATTTTTGAACTATCTGGCTGATAAGTTATATTCAGGATTTTTTCAGACGGTGGTAATACAGGCCGTAATTAAAAATCAAATTATCTGGCAGGTAAAGGCTATATGAAATGTATATGGAGCAAATTGATTTAATGCTACGTGTTAGCAAGGATAGCTGAAATGCCTAGCAGTCCAGAAGGGATGTCACGAACTGCTACTGCGGGATGTGAAAGGAGCTTATGAGGTAGGGATTCGATTGAGGATGTTGATATACCTCTGGCTGGTGGTGTGGAGACGTCTTCATGGATTGACACATGGTGCACTAGTTTTAAAAAGACCTTTTATTTGTGTGAACGTATTTCCATTTATCCTGAGTGAGGAACAGGCCGGATTTTTCTGGATAGCTCCGAGATACCCAATCCTTCAGCTGGATATAAAGCCAGGATCACAGGCTAGTGTCATATCCTTTGCTACAATCCCAGGCTAAACAAGGCCAGACCGGAGGAGGATACAGGCAAGCCAGTTCAGAATATATCCTGGTGCTATTTTATTAGTGAGATGCCTTATAATATGAAAGGATGCAGAAGTAATCTAAGGATATTAGCTCGTTGAGCACAGCAAAAATAACTTGACATCCTATTAGCAAATAACTGCTTGACTAGGGAAATCACCCACTTTAATTTCAATACTGCTATTTCTGTAGAGCTATTATTTCAACCAAGGATTCTAGGGAATACGGTTGAATATTAAAGTAATTGTAAGCTAGACCCAACTATTGCAGGGTTTTTCAACCGTTCTGCCTACACAGACCTTATGGCCTGTTCATCCTACATGCCTGATGCACGCTACGACAGGTAAGATTATTACTATCCGCATTCCTCGGCAGACTGCTAGCCGACACAACATAGCGACCCCCTCAGTTAACTTCGTGCCTGCATGCATCCCCACCAGATTGGCTGCTTACATGAAGTTCTGCTAGCATACGAAATTTGGTTTAAATTGATATAATGGTTCCCGAGATATGACCTACCATTCTATATAATAAAATGACTGCCATTTTGAAAGGTAGTTCTTGGTTTTGTCAAAAACTATGTAATAGTCAGGTGTCCTTACTATGTACTGTATATAAACAGTGTGTGGTTAAATTGGCTCAACATGTTCAGTTTTTGAAAAGGTTCAATAACATAAGTTTTTATGTTATAATGAAGAATCACTGCTTGTATCGTGTGGAAACAGCAGTCTTTGTATACACTATATTTAACTGCTAAGTCATACAATTTTAATGGAGAACTAAGCTTAACCCTGTACATATATACATTTATACATACATATATACAGACCCATGCACAGAATATGGTTGGTGATGTCTGGTAGAGATTCTGGCCCAAGAGAGCGGTGAAATCTGCAGATATACCAGCGCCGCGTGTCCCGATGGTTTCCTCCGGCCCTTTACGAGAGCAGTGGAGCAGAGACAAGATTTCTGGTAATGCCAGACCTTTTAATTTATCTTGTATAGGCTCTCTGCGACAAGGAATGGTGGGAGTGATAGTCTTGGTCGCAGGGCTTGAGAATTCAGGAATGCTGAGACAGCGCTATCATCCCTTATCTTCGGTTACTGCTGGAAGTAGACTGGGTGCTGCTCTCCCTTGCCACGCAATGGAACTAGTGTAGCCAAGTTGGAGGTAGTGGCAGTTCAGTTGACAGTACAATCTTTCTTGGGGGGGAGGGGGGTGATTGTATGACAGCTTCTTGGTGATTCTGGGTGAAAAGTAAAAACTAAGATCACATGTCTAGTCACTTCTGACATTCCACCATCGTACCCTGTAGGCAGGTGTCCCGTCTCTTGAATACTGTGTAGGTTACTGACTTTCCAAAATGGTTAAGCATTGTGTTCAAGATGACGAGAAGTTGATTTGTTTATTGCTCGTCAAAGAAGCGGAAATGTCACGCTTTAATGGTGTATGTATTCCTTCGTACAGAAGACAACCTGCCTTAATCATTAAATGACCTATGTTGTTTAACAACATTTACAAGTGGAATTAGAATCTATAATTTAGTACAAAACTATGCACAGGCAAGCAGCAAGTGTTGCTACGAAAACATCCAGTCACATAGTTTTAAAGTACATGACACTAATATTTGACAAGACCTTAGTGCTTTGCTTCCAAAACATATCACTTTTTACTTTTAAAATTTAAATGCCTGCAGTGATATGAATGTAACTTTCACCAGAATACAGAAAAACATAATACCTAGCTGATGAAATTGCATTTCATGAATTACATTTGCACATTTAATGCAGAATCAGATTTTGCCTTTACACTGAAATTTAATAGTTGAAGCCAGTAATTATGGATTGATATATTGTCTCGTACAAATTAAACGTATTCCTAACATTTATTAAATGTTTCATGTGCAGTATAAAACATTTTCATGGTGTTACTGTGTTATTGTTTCTAAACTGGTGACTTGTGTACCAAGGTATTAACTAATCTGGAAATCACATAAATGCTAAATAACACCTGCACATTTATTTATATTTAATATTTCACAATTCCAACACGGACCACAAAGTTTTTTCAGTTTATTCTACGTTCAAAATTTATTCAGACTTAAATTGTAGGAAGTATAGTACATTTTTCAATCTGCAGTAATTTTTGAGGTAAGAAACTATGTGGAGACACAGCAGAAAGCAGTAACAAATAATGCCACTTAAACTAGAACATGTTGGTCACTAAAAGTTATTTTGTTGCTATACATAATGAAACTGAATTCCAGGGGACCAAAATTTTTTACTTTATGACTAGGAGATTGTTAAAATATGGAACTACTTCTACACAGTTATTAGCAGTAATTTTTTCATAGGTTGAATTTAAGACACCTCACTTTATCATAAAACCCTTTAGTATCCTAGCTTGTTAACACAAACATAGCCACAAATTGCAGAAGAATAGTAGTCTGGAGTGTTTACAAATGCCATGTGAACGTGTATTGTGAAATTATTTTTTCTTTGACCTATAAAGTATTTCTCTATTATATTTATGTATTTATATTCATTATAGCACTGGCATTTTTGGTTAGAATCGCCCATTTAAATATAAAAAATCTGTTACCTGTGTGTTTGCACGTTGACATGCGTCTTCTTTCTAAATATTATTGAATCGACTTCTACTCATCATTGCAATCAAACTGGGGGCATTGTCAACGGAGTTTGATTTGCCGCCACCAACGAGACCTCAGGAATTCTACTATCTAGCCAAGACAAAGGACTGATGCTCCACGCCAGATATTATTCGCCAGCCAAACCACTAAAGCCATGCATCAAGATGAACAGATTACAGCTGCGTCTGCTAGATGCCACTTCTAGTACGATCACAGAGGCATGAGCCTGGATCCAGCACTCACAATGATGTCACACTCATGGATCTGTCACACTCTTCAAGTAGATCAAGGGGCATGCCGCTGCCTCCAAAGTATAAACAGAGGGATGCACGAAGGCTCTTGGCCAGTCTTCACGCAATTGAAGTCTGTCCCTGGTCCTTCACCGCACTCCTGGTGCCGAGGTAACCGTAAGCTACCTTACCTTAGTCTTCACTTCACAGCGTGGTACCTAAATTTTTTACTATTCCGGAAGCTTCCTTCCTTGGCTTGCACAGTACTCGCCAATCTCTCCTCGGAATAACTTTCGTCTTGCGTATTGAGTCACCCTTTAGGACCAGTCGTAGCGCTAGTTAGTAAGTTGTTTTCATAGCCACTTTTAATGCCTATCCTGTTAGTAGGGACCCCAGGAAATGGTAAAATGGAATGTCTTATTTCGGTGCAAAAAAAATAGTGAAAATCGGTGTTAAATTTAGATTTTTTCATGAAAGTGGTGTTAAATTTTGGTATATAAAAATTTAAAAGGTGTGTGATTTAAGTATTTGTAGATGAAAGCGGTGTCAATTTTGGTGTTTAAAATGAAAGCGGTGCTAATTTTTGGTATCTTGGTTTTAAAAATAAAATAAATTATGAATTTATTTGCATTTGTATTAAAAAATAAACCAAATTAAAAAAAATTTGTTAAAGTAGAATGATTTGAAAGAAAATTAATGCAAATGTTCGAATGAGAAATAGTAGTCATTATTAAATACAAGAAACCGTAGTAGTACAATTCATTAACTTAAGAAGTAAACATTAATTTAAGATGTGTGGGGTAAATTTTGACAGTTCTCGAAAAGTAGCACGGCCACGATGTAGCCTTCCACCACAGCTGTTTTTCACTGAAGGAAAAAGTGCGGGAGTAGGCTGTTTTAGTTTGAAACATCTTTTGTGAGACTGTATTGTTTTGAGGTTCTTGTGGTTACTTCAATGAAAAAACAAAACGCAATATATATGTCGCTGATTGTATTCATACAGATGCAGCAATACACACACCCAGTTTGGCCGAAGTTAACCTTACACTCGAATATACTATATAGACAAATAAACAAATATTATTCATACACTACTTTAGTTTTGAAAGTGCTGCTTTTTCTTTTTTAATCCTTGCAACTTTACTCGCAAAAATCACATTGTTCGTCACTAGCATTAAAAAATTTATTTGCGGAATCATTCAATAAAATCAAGACTGTTTACTTTCAATATGATAATGAAATTCGTGTAACCTTACATTTCACGTCTTTGTTTCCACCTAACTTCAAAAACTTGATCAGCATAGTACTTTTTCACAACTTAGTCGGCATGCATGTTACAGAATTTGGACATCATTTTATTCTTGATGTCTAAACTGTATCAACATGCCTCATGTTTTCACGATCAAAAATAGTAACAATTTTTGTCATCTCAATACAAAAATAATTACTTCACAATACTACGAAGAGCTGCAAATTACCGTGTTGGCAGTACAATAGATTGTCGACACTTAATCTATTATTAATGTATATTTACCATTTCTGAAGAATGTAATTATTCGTGTTAATGTATTTTTCATGGAAAATTTCACATTTAAAAATTGGTAAATTTTGCACAATCTGTGAAATAACATCCATTTTCGCTGTATTTAGTGTATTTCGCTGTTTACCATTTTCTGGGGGTCCTTGCCTATTAGTCTAAGTCACCTTGGCCTGTGTTATTGTAGGGTGTTACCTTCCATAAGCTCGTGTGGTTAGGATGTAGTACCACCACCGCTGTTTATGTGTGTAAAAATAAATACACAGTTTTGCCTCACCTCATAGATATCAGCTGATGGGGGATTTATTCTATGCTGTAAAGCCGTAAACACTTATAACAGTACAATCCTGGAAGATCACCCATTCTCTGCATTCAGTGTAGTAAACGGTAGAGCCACAACATTAGAATACCGCTTCCTTAGTGATTGCCAGTCTAGGGTTAGCTCCTCTCATCGTGTTTCTGGTGCCAAGGGAAGTACTTCTCTCTGCCTGGTGAGTCCAACCCTAAAAGGAGCTTACCTATACTGTGACTGCCGCCAGTGTTATGTAGTCAGACTAACCCCACACCTCAGGTGATGGAGTTTGAGAGTGAAATACGGCACTGAGCCGGCGCACTACCACACAATACATCCTACACGTCAACTGCTCCTTTTTCTGTCTGATCGTAGATTGTCATTCCTGTTGCCCTTTTCCCATCGTAGGGGTGTTCATAAGAGGGAAAAACTGATAGAGAATGCTTCTAAATTTCCACGTGAACGGGCCTCAAAACTCTTGCTTCTGTCGAGACCAGTCTACCTGATATACGAATCTGCCACTTTTGAACCACCAACCAGTGTCACCGAGGGACATTACCCAGTAGTACAGGCATATCTCAGTGCTCTGGACGACTTGGATTCGCCATCCTTTGGTTTAGAGGAACGACATGCAAATCCCGTATCTAGACATCAAGCAAAATCCACAATTCTATGCTGACTCCCACCCCAGGAGCAGTCCCTAGTATGTCACAAGCCGAGCCTCAGCAAGCGCAGCCGCAAGGCCAAACATCGCCTAGGTATACAGTTACTAGTGGTCCTGCCGAAGCATAAAATTGTGCTTGCCGAACCAGATTTTATTCCCTGCCGGAAAGCGACCACACCAATACTGTACAATGGCCGAGCCCCCATTGTGCACGGAGATTAGTGATTTTTGGCTTGAAGGTGTGGCGTCCAGCATAATCACTTGGGAAACGTGACGTGCTACCTGTCGAAGGCTGTCACGCATCAACGTGAATGAGCACCGAGCAAGCTATTTGTTTCTATATATTGTATCGTACTACTTCAATAATCTTATGTTGCTACCAGTCAATTTATAAATCATTCTTGTTCAAAAGTAAACTTTATTTGTGTTTGAGTAGTAAACTACGTGATTACAAAAAATAATTTTAACCGTTGTCATCTTAAACATGGAATAAAATAAAGATAATGCTGTATCATTCGTTGAAAGTGCCACTAACTCTTAAGAATTTTCATTGTATGAAACTCTGCATGCTCATTTGGAAATCATTTAAATGAGCAATTTCATTGCTGTTTTGTGAATGCAGTATTTATTATAGAATTTTATGGCTAAATGTAAAATCTCTATTTTTCATCATTTTGCAGTTAGTGAAAATCTGACTTACGCATTATATTTAGGTACATGGTGCTGCTACGTTTTCATGGATTCCCTAATACTATTTATCTTCTTGCAGTAGAGTCCCTCTTACTGTGGTGTCTACACACCTGCTTCTTACTAGTGTCATTGATCTTCACTTCAGGTTTACATCACAGATATTGCAGTTTGAAGTTCTTATTTCTACATTATTCTATTTGGGTCTGTAATTAGTTACAGTTAAGGTGACTATGCTTGTTACACGCGTGTTAAATTTTGTTGTATTTTATTGTTGGGTTTAATGTATAAGAATAGGGTTAATGTAATATTTACTGAAGAGTTGGTTATGTTGTTTTTAATTAAGGTTTGATTCAGATTTTATTAAACAAAGTGTAAAATAAGATGAACATTTTCCTTTTGTTTCACAGGGTCACAACTGGGTTAAAGAACGTTGGGAAACTGAAGGTCTTAAATGGACCAATTACCTTGCTGCAAGCAGTATTGATTCCTTTGTAAAAGAACATGTAAGTGTTATTTGTTTATGCAAGTGTTTTCCAGTTATATTTTTCTTGTAATGCTAAATATGGATATAGTTTTCATTGACAGTAGTTTGGTGTATTAAATTATATGTTGTGATATATAGTATGGGTTTTTGCCATGTATTGTATTTGTTACAAATTTTTTTAGTTTTCTTCATTTATAGTATTTGTTGATGTAGATGATAAAAGAAATTTCACACATATGGTGCTGTAAAATTGTGATGAACCTAAATTTGTTTTTAAAAAAATGAGGTGTTATAATCAAAGGCAATTTCATATTTACCTGATATCAGCCAGTAAAACATAAAACAACTATTTTTTAATCATTGCTGATTTGAATACAAGTAAACAAATGAGAAGGTATGTCATAGTCTAAATATAGTCCTGCTTCAGTCACATTATTGTTAAAAGAAACTGGTCTTTGAAAAAAAAAATTTTGTGTAAACTTTTCCTGGAAACAGATTTTAATATACTAAAATACCTTATTGAAAAATTTTTGAAGTGAACTTCTAAAAACTTGTGTGCCAGGATTCCTCTCTGAATAGGAGGAAAAAATAATAGTATAAACAAAGTAGTCTAGCGGTATTAAGTTTGGTAGTTATGGGTTCATTAAATTAACAAGATAGCCAATATTATATAACACATCTGTATGTCAAAGAAGTTACTTCTGTAAGACTAATACAACGAAAAGTAGCAAGTGAATAGAAATTTTCATAGTTTCTATTGTAACTAACCCTGTATTCAATGAATCATGTTAAAATTTCTTTAACTGGTTAAATAAATTTTGAAAATTGTGAATTCAAAGAAAATTATGATTTTCTCAAGATTTCATTTATCAAGCATTTATCACCTAATGAAGAGTCGAGGATAAATCTGAAGTTTCACTCATGGATACCACCTTTTATTTTAGTTGGAATGTTCTACAGGCATAGGCTGATTGTTTTTCTCTCAAAAAAATTAAGAAACTTTTTTTCTTGCCTGGCAGCTAATTTATGTAAGTATTCCTAATTTTTTTCTCTATGTTCGGTAAACTGCACACTCTTAATTTATAGACAGTATACTAGTGAATGTTTTATTTCAAGATTGGAATACTTTAAATTTAAATGATAAGCAGTGTTTGTGTTTTGTTGCAGAAGCTGGACTTCCCGGCTGGATCTGGGCCTGCTTCTTCGTTGAGTACCCCAACCAATGTAAATATGGATGAAGTTCATAAACGACTTTTGCAGTTCCTGTCCTCCGATTCTGGTCCTATTGCACCATTTGATCAGATATGTGCCTGGATTTCTGTGAGTAATCCACGACTGTTGCTATGTGAATGTGTTTTTGTTTGCATGTGTAGAGTGGGTGACTTGTAGAAGTGTTCATAATGAAACAAATACTATACATTACATGTCCTTTTTAATTAGTATCTTTTATAAATTTTTAATCTCATGAGGAACTAAAGAAAACCACCTTTAAAGTTTAAACAGTGGAAACACTGTCCATCAGATTTCTGGGGACTGACGAAAAAGTTTTGTAGATGTGGGCTAGAGGACATATTAGTCAACGAAAAAACCAACCTCGTTAAACTTTGTTTGATGCATGACATCCAAAGACAGCTGGTGGAATCTCACAAGACTATGGTATTTTTGTGTGTGGACAGATACATCCATGGGTGGGGGGGTTAATGTGCTAAAATCCTTGCGCAGAACTGGTGCATGACCAGTATAGGGTACTGGCCTGGTTGCCTCCCAGCAGGGCACGAAATCTCTTACTAGGTGTTCGACTTCTACGTTTTAGTGGAACCACCATCACATCACTGTTATACCTGGGAGTGTCGTTTTACCCTTTAAGCTTTCTGTATTTCGGACTGTGACATGCTGGAATGAACTCCTGTTTCTGGTGTGCTGGGGTGCGAATTCTCATAGGGACTTGTAGCAGGAATTAACTGATGTAGTGGGGTTCCCCAAAATCACAAGTTGGCTAGGTCGTGTGTCGTATCTTGGTCACTCCTATAGGATACGATTACTGGGTGGGTGGAGTAAAGAGGGCTGTCACGTAGTCGGGAGAGGCTGGTCTACAAGTGATGGAGGGCTTTTGCTTGCTCCCGGGGATGGTGTTATAGTCCGGTGGGGATTCGACTAGTGTCGGCTGGTACTTATAGTCTCAGCCCTTTTTACTATCTTGCAGATACTGCTGCGATAGGAGTATTCCATGAGGAAATACAGATTACGATCAGACCATGTGAAGATGGAGCATGTAATGCTGTGGTCCTACACAGGTTTACTTCAATGTATCATTTCTGGCATCCCAATGTGGTATCCTTATATCTATCCAGCACCAGAAGCGTTTTGATTACTAAGAGTCTGGTCTCAATGACTGACGGTCCCAATACCCGGGTGAGTTCCCCTTGTGGATCAGTCTCCTGAACTGGAAAATACTCCTTGCAGCACTAGCACAGTGGAAAGAACTAACACCCAGCTGACAAGTAAACCTCAAGAGTAGTAGTATCTAGTGTTCGGACTCCACCGATCTGTACACTGAAGTGCACAGAATGGGTGGCCATCCAAGGTGCGTGTGTGTACTCTACTGGTGTTTTTGGACGTTGAAGCAAATTTTTTGATCACCTGCTGTCTCTCTGATGGGACTGATGTTTACAGGGAAGGGTATTATGACTACCAGTAAGATGCCCCTAAGTGGATAAGAATTGGTTTATTCCATTTAAGGAAATAATCAAGGTGTTGCACTTCCTCCTATCAGCTGGAGCTTACGTAAGCTGACTTAAAATTGACAGTTGAAGTCTACCTGTTGCTAGGCTAGCGGGGCTAGGAAGACTAAGTGCTATGAAAATAACTTGGTCTACGGTACGTGTTGCCCTGAAGAAGCCGGAAGTGTCTCAAGTGTTTTGACAACAGTAGACGACGGTGGACGAGGACTGGTAGAACAATAGATGTCTTGGGCACCAGGAATGCAGTGAAGACTAAGGTAGAGGAGGGTCTTCACATAACAGACTAGCATTCCAAGGTACGTGTCCCGCTCTCTGGTTGGCTCTTCCTTGGTAGGTTGTAGAGGGGGTAGACGTGGCTTAGATCTTCTGGGTGAAATCACTGACCAGCGTTCGATCCAGCTGTATTTCTCTGCGATCGTACTAGTAGGACAATCTGGTGGTGCACTATGGTACTTGAATGATCTTGATGCATAGCTTCGGTCGTTCAGCCAGTCTTAGCAGGTGAGTTTTTTTACATTGTTTGAGGGCATTTGTTGGGGCCGTCCAAAAAACGCTGATACTGGAAAACGAAATAAACTGCATCTCAATGTTTCGCGTTATTGGTGTTACATTTCTTTATATACCGGATAATTTTTAAAGTGGAAGATATCAGAAAATCTGTACACGTAAATGGTTCAGAAGCATGTAACAATTCACACACTATGTGAAAGACAAATTCTCAGTTTTCTTTGCAGTCTTCATAAATGTTCTGTGTCCCCACCCTTAGTCACATGGCACACATCTAATCTGTAGTCAATTTCTGCCCATTCCTGACCCAGCATATCAGGATTGACTGTAAAAACTGCGGTGATGCAGTTTTGCAAGTTGACGCATGCTCCTCTTTGTGGATAAGTAGTTAAGTGCTGACTGCCCTCTCGGACTATGAAGTGATGGGAATTCAAACCCCTAGGTGAATCGGAGTGTTAAGCTATCCCTTCTGGGCAGCCTTATTCTCCGTATCACAAGAGACGTTTATAATTGGGGTGCCAGCTGTCCCAATAAAAGTAGATGAGCTTAATCGGTTACGAGATATGAGTGATTGTGGTGGTGAGCGATCTGGCTTACGTTGACAGGATTGATCCGCCTCGGCCTCGTTGGTTGTCAAGTGGAGATGAAATTGGCTATGGACTGTTCCGATGTGGGGTACTGCCTTGGGAGGGATTCGAACCCTGATTGTTGTTCCAGAAGACAACGTTATTGTTCAGAAGTTTGGGAGTAATTGTGTTTTCGGGTGTCGGACCCTAAGTATCCTGCCAGAATTTAGTCTCGCAATACTTGATTGCCTGGAGGGGCTCTGTGTGTCCGTATTATAGTTTGATACCTGTATAAGGGTTGGCTGAATGAGGGTTTCCTTGGAGTCTGATTCTTCATCCGGTTCACACCAACCTAACAAGTGTTTTAAGGGGGTTTCATGGCCAGGCGGTAATATTATATTATCGATAGGGTTGTTCTCCGATTCACAAGTGGCCAGTGTACTTGGGGGTGAGTCATTAATTATCTGATTTTAATGCTTATAGCAACATGCACATCTCTCTCATCGCCTCTGACAGCTTCCAGAACCACCGTGCTGTTTGCTCATTGAGCAATGAAATATAACAAAATAAAATTAAGGTCACGAGGGTTGCGTATGAGCAGTCGTGAATGTGGTGAAATCTGCAATCACTCCCACAGACCTGTTGTTAACAAGGGCACCCTAAGTAACTAAACCTTGTGCCTTGTATAAGTGGCGGGTGCACTGGAATCCATGTTAGGTCCTTTATCATGTCCTGTCTCCTGAGGGATACAGCACTCTACATGGCCAGATAGACGTGAAGTTAATTAGAATTGACTGTGCACTGAATGAAATACAACACTGAATTAAAAACAGAATTAATGAAGCAATAAAATGGCTGAGTATCTAGAATTAAAATTGCATTAGACAGCACACACAATGGTTAAGTTTGATACGTAATATATTACGTTTAAAAAACCACACTGTAGCAAGACCTGGCTGATGTACACTCTAAAAGCTAGGTTAACAATATTAAAGCTCTGTAAAAAATATCTAGGTCTCAATGAACAGGCGAGGGAAATTCTGGGGAAATTAATGAAATTATTCCTATGAAAATGCCCAATTGATAATAAAACCAAAGTGTGTGAGTGTGCGCACGCACGCTATTTACAGCGTGAACGTTACAAGGGAGCTCTATCCACGGGGGCGAAAATTGTGCAACAACCTGTTACCGCGGGAGTCAAGGGAAGTTGACTGAGGTAAAGGTTAGTGGGTACAGGTGGAGAACTGTCCCTGGGCGGTCAGCTGAAGTAAGCCTTGTCGAAGCTGGGGCTGGAGTGCTGGCGGCCTTATGCAAGCTGCCGGCCGGAGGTAGTATTTAGAGTCCTGCCTCGGGCTGCTGAAGCGAAGGGGGCTGAACCCTGGGCGGACTCTCCTCATTGCACTCGTCCTGATGTTTGATGCACCCGCAAAGGAAGACGTTACACTGTCTTGCCTTCACATTGGGCACACTTTTCTGACACACAATTATTTACTTCATGGCAAAATGTTCCTGATCTATTGCGAATACTGTGCGATTGGAATACGTCTGTAAGCTGCGCAACCCCATTTTTATGTATGGCTGGTTTTTAACATTTGTTCCTTGGTTTGCCTTTTTACCTCGTGTGGAGATTATGTAATGTTATTGTGGGCATTGACCTCACTATTAGGGGCCCCCACAATTCCATTCACTTACCTTTACTTTGTAATAAACAAAACAATGAACAGAATGAATTAATAATGGCAACGGCTGGGTGTACAATTTATATGGAAACTCAGCAATTCCATGGAATGTACTTTGTAAAAAATACAAAATAGCTGCCGTAAACGAAAACTAATATATTGGGCACATTAACCAGTTACGCACGGACACATAAAGAGCACATCATGCACAGAAAATGTTGCGCGTGTCACAAATTAAGGCGACAACTATAGCAGATGCCCTCAGCCGAGCCATTGGAAGATTCTAAAAATAACTTCCATCCACCTGCCTAACACAGCTGTTCACACATGTGCATATCTTGCCGCTGAACAACACTTTCACGCGGTACAAGTGGTAAGTAGACTGCGATAAAAAAATAATTGTGGCTTTAGATTTTGTCTGGTAAATACAAAGTCCAAAGATTAGAGGTCCGATAAAACGAAGCATTACTACAAATTTTAAATTTACAATAGATGGTAAGGATAATTTTTGTAGCCTCTACCCTGTATTTAAGAAAGTGTAGTACATATATACAGTACACTCCCGCGTAATCATGCTTTGCTTAACCAGTTTTCGGCTTATATGTGCAGCGGTCAGGCGATGCTGTAAAGTTTGTCTTTTAACAAGCAGTAGTGAGTTAATCTTTAAGTGATTGCATAACTTTTCTTTATTATTAACGTATGCGCAGCATTCCAGTGAAGACTGTAGAAATATTTTTTGCTGTAAATGTAAAAATGTGGCACCGCTAGTGCTAAACAAGTGACTGTCGACAACTTCCCAAATGACAAATTACGAATTCGCAATTTTGGTTTCAGGCACTGCCTCAGTTATCTCTCCCTCCAAATTTTAACCGGGAAGAAACTAGTCTTTCCACTTTATCGATCGCGACCCGGGTAATCGTTCACTCGTTTTCACAATGTCAATAAAGCGTTGAACGACAGTTCAAACTCGTGGAAAAGTTTGAAATAATAAAACAATTTGAATATGTTGTGTTACAAACAAAAACATCAATTCGGGTGCCAAACAAAAAAAATTTGAATCCTTTTTGAAGAAAGGAACAGTCCAGCTCTTTTTTTTTTTTTTTTTTTTTTTCTCCATATCGAGTGTTTAAATTTTAACAAATAAAAAACTGAAAATTTCAGAGATTTTAAATTTTTGTGTGCCTTTGTAAGTCTGTCAAATTTTAATCAGCTTTTGTATTGTAAGGGTTTTTTTTTTTATGGGGATTGTACTGTATTGTTTAAATGACAGGTTGCTTCATTTAAAGTCCCATTATAGTCTAGTCTTTATTGCATCACGTTCTAAACTGTCAACTAAGCCATCTAAAGGACGGGTCTGAGTAACACACATTGAGAAAGCGACACACAACTATGGACAGCCTATCTATCCAGCTCAGCGCGCTAGCCTGGTGCCGCCGGTGAAAGGCTGTGTATACTCGATGCGCCGTGAATTAACTACACTCAGTGCAACACAAGTATCGTGCTCTTTAAATCCTGCACATACAGTGCATAATTTGTGTTTGCTTTGAAATGTATAATAGGTACTGTGTTTTATCATAATTTTCTGAGCCAATGTCATTGTTACATCAACAGTAAATATGTGTAAATTTTATTGTCCTGTTTTTTTAATACAAATTTGCTTATTTGTGTTTTCTCTCTGCCCTCTATTAACACTGTTAATCAGGAGTTTACTGTATAATATTACTCTGCAGGAAAGTGAGCATTTAAGAAAGCTCTGCAAAGATTTCACTTGTAGCTTGTTTGTGAAATATTCTTCCAGATCTCAGTATAAATATTGCCATATTACTTTTAGCTGTTTTTTTATCAGCCATTCAGATGTTCACTGCGAATATTTGTTCAACAAAGAACAAATGTTTAACCAGCACCCTAAATACATATGTGTTATTTTTCTGTAAATAATATGTATTCATGTATGGATGTTTGACATTCACACTTTTTAAATTGGATATTAGTAAAGGTACTTCAAATTTGCTATTGCGATAAATGTGAAACAGATGCGACATGTTCTGGTTTTAGCTAAATATTTGCACAAATTTAAGGGCGTTGGAGGATTGGGGTGGGAATACCTTAAATTACTGCCTTTTAAGAAATGGTCCTCGTGTACATCAATACTGTTTATGTACACTATGACAATGAATTTTATTTTAAATATTAACTATTTTCATTTTGGAACATTCATGTTCCTTATGTAAATGTGTTTTCATAGTGAACCGCCACATGTGATAAAAACGAAGACGTTGATAGTGCAACATACAAAAATAAATTGCATTTCTTGACTTTTCTTCCATAATTTTGTGGTAATGTACACCATCTGGAGTAAATAACCTTTCTTCTGCATAATGCTCATCGGAGTGGTAAGTGAACATGTCCTCTGAGGTGATGGAGAAGTGCTTATACTAGTATTAACTATGATTATGACTCATCGCTTATCACGTGAAGTATACCCTTACTTCAATCTATGTGAGAGTTGTTACTGCAAACCACTACGCAGTTGTTACGCGCCATTAAAATGTACCAGGCGGCAGAACATGTGGCTACAAGGTCACGCAACCAGTGAGCATGATTCCCCCCCCTCGCAATCTCCTGCAGCCTCCTCACACACTGAGCGTCCGCAATCAGTTAACCACTTTGGGGCGGCCGAGCGCCATCGAAGATCCACTAAGCCAAAAATGCTGAAAAGATGGTTCCCACCTCCCACGCCAGCCTCACTGTAGATGGATGTTACACGCGTTTCCCTCACACTGCCGCGGCAGCCCTGACTTCTGACTATGTAAGTGCGTGCACAATGTGGCTCGAGCATTCATTCATATTTATTCTCTAGAGTTAACCTTGAGCACTCAGTGCTGGGGCCTCCAGCGAACCTAGTCTTGAGTTGCCATTGCGGATACTACTTGCGACAAGTCTTAGACACCCATTGAACATGAATATATCTTGCTACTTTATCTTTTTTTGTCTTCGAGACACCTGCAATTAGACAGCTTTGGTTGAGTAGTTATATATTAAGTTTTCTAGTTCACTTTCCCTCTAGTCTAGGACCAGGTCGCCTACACCTGGCTAACATAGTTTACCTTCAGTACGCGGTCTGCTTGGTGGTAGGTGATAGCACGAGTCACTTTGTTTATTTAGTCCTGAATAAGTACAGCTTTTTTCTCTATCCCAACGCTTTTATTTCTAGAGTAACATCTCCTTTGCCCACTATTAATAATTCACACTGTGCACTGCCGACGGAAACAGGGAACATTTTTAATCTCCAGTCTGGTAACACACCCATTAGATGGCCGCCTGTTGCTTCCTACTACCCCGAGCACCCAGGTGCTGTAGGTAAAGAACAGAGGTGCCACAACCACTAGGAATACTTTCCACCAAGGAGAGACAGCAAGCCTATGTTATACCACCTACCAGAGCTCCCAGATGCTGGTGGCGGTGTGGGCCTGGATATTGCGGCCTGGCCTTGGCTGGATATCACATCCAGTAGTATCACTGGTAGCCCACACAGCTCAACGTCTGATCTGTCTGCTTACAAGGGGGATCCGTGGGGACTCTTAGCAAGCTTGTGCCAAAAATCAGCTACTGGACATACACTATTACAGGGAATAGTTTCTTGTACGGAGTGCGCAACATGTCTTGTTCGGCAGTGACCCAAACTCTACGACTTAAAAGAAAGGTACGGCCTACGGCATAGAGAACAAAAGATTGCTCATGTAGTTGCTAAACAGCGGAGTACCTTAGCCCCTCCTACGCCGCCTCACCAAGATCACAAGCAGTTATCACGTCCGAACCAGTCCCGACTACCACCCTTTGCAGAGGGGACTATTACAGGACTGAAGCTAGGTATGGACTAGCCAATCCCTTGATTCTGGAGTCAAGTCAGCGGCCTGGAACCTGAAGTACGGTGCGAGACAACTCGGTACGATCACCCAAGGACTGTAGCACTGGCTGCGCTCAGCCATTGAACCCACGTTACTAACCGACCGAAGACCTTTACAGTAAGTCAGATTTATTAACACCTCCCGTCAGCTATCAATAACTACGCACTTGGCCTAGCGCAATAAACCTAGACAATTGTGCCATAGTCAGTAACCAGGCATGCATCAAAATCAACAGAATGCAGCACATCGCTTTTTTTTTAAATAGTTGTGTGTAGATGTACAACTCTTGCAGGTTTTTGGCATTACAAGACTTTTTACTTGATGAGCATGCTTGCCGGGTTAATAAGTGGTTGGGGTGCTAACCACCCTCTCTGTCCCTACGGAGGAGAGGGGAGTCTAACCCCAGTGTGAGGCAAGTTTCACCCTCCTCACGAATAGGCTGTTCCAAATATGTGTGATGTGCTCAGCCTGAGATTGAGAATGTGTATGGTGGCGACTGATCTGGTATAATTCACAGGATTAACCCACTGTGGCCTCATTGGCTGTCAAGCGGGGATAAAATTGGCCAGGGATAGTTCTCCACATGGCTTTGGAACTACGTTGGCAGGGAGTCGAACCCTGATCGTCCTCTTGGGGGCCAATTTTATTACACAGAAGTGGGGAAGCTCTTCGGTGGTCGGGTGTCGTACCGGAATTAGTTTTCCCGATGACTTAACTGTGCTGGCAGGGACAGGGGTTTCCTGAGCGGTGAGTTCCAAAGTTTCTTTGCTCGTGGTTGACACATGTGCAGTAGGTGGCTCTGTGATGATATCCTGGGACTCTTTGAGTCCTCGTGTGGCGAACACCAGCCTAACCAACGTTTTGAGGGAGTCTCCTGTGTTATCAGTGTTACAAAGTCATAATCTACCGGTAAGTTTTCAGGCTCACTGGGTATTAATGTGGTTGGTTTATATTCAACAATTAATTGTTTTATGATTGACTGCTTATTTGAGGCATGCCTCTCACGGCTCCCTGCACCACTAGGCTTACAACACATTTGAGAAAATTAAAATGCTTTCTACCTGGCTGCAGACGAGCAATTGTAGGTGAGGCGAGTTTTTCAGTTACTCCCGAGGACCTGCCGTTTAATGGATAAACCTAGGTATCAAGTCCTTAACGCCTTGTACTGATGGTGGATGCACTGGAAACCCATAACCAGCTGTATGCCCCAGCGGGCTTGTTTTCCAGTTGCTCTCAGGCCGTCTCCTGAAGAGTTACTGCACCTCAAGACCGAATAGACACGTAAAGCAAAAATAAGTGTGCAACTAAATTATGAAATTTACACCACACTGAAAATTTAATAGAGTTTAATAACTAAATACCAATAATCAAAGGATCTAAAATTAAAAGCACTGTATACTACACAAAAGGGTTTGATTTGCACTTAATATTTATTACATCTCAAAGAAATATATCAAAGTCCCAGCTGGCAAATGCACTCTGATGTCTAGCTAAATGAAAATAATATTTTAATTTATTTGCTACTCGGCAGGCGAAAGCTCTTCTGGAAAAAATTAATGCAAAACAAATTGGCTAATTGATGCTATTTAAAGTGTGACTCTAAGACGGCTCAATGTAGGGGGGATGTAATCCTGGGAGTCTAAGGAAGTTTCCTGAGATAAGGGTAGTGGGTACAGGTGTTAGAATGACCATTGAAGAGAGCTGTCCCAGGGTGGTCAGCTGTGGGGATTAGCCTTGTCCAAGCTGAGGTTGAAGTGCTGGCAGCCTTCTTCATGCTGCTGGCTTGAGAGCACTGCAGATCTCAAGCAGAGGGTAGGAAGTCGAGCCCTGCCTCGGGCTGAGGAGAGAGAGACTCTTTGCAGACTGGGTAGAGCTCACGAACCTTGTCGGCTGGTGAACCCCGGCGTCTCAGCTGGACCATGGTACTGGACTTCTATTTATGTTAAAATCGCCCTGCATCAGCGATTTTGTGGGGAGGGGGAGCTAGCATAGTCTTCCAACACAGGAGCGGTTTTATCAGGTGCCGTAGCGCAGCTCGTTTTCTTATCCCTGAAGGAGACGTTGACATTTTCATGCGCCTTGGGCTGAGGCTGGCAATCCGTGACGTCACAAGGCCACAGGGGTGCTACTATCTCTAGGATTGTTCGGGACTTCTTCGGCAGTTAAAGTAGTATAGCGGAAATCCAAATAATTATTTTCTTCGTCGGAATGGCGCTTGCGTGCTAATTCCAGGCAGGTGTAGAATTCCATAATTAAATGCGATAATTGCAGTTACTTAGTCGGCTGTCCAATGCATGGAGTCTCCTTGCTCAACTAGTAAAAAATAATTTCAGCCACTGAATTTGACTCCGTGAGCCGAGGGTGCTCTGTGATTGGGGGCGGAGTCGTCCATAGAGCACGCCTCTGCGGCGCAGCATGTTGACGTCACACTGCTTTCAGGTCACATCTTATTTAAAGAATTTATGATTGCAGCTACAATCTGGTGCTTAAGGACGTGTGCTATGTTGAAATTCAATCGATGATATAATTTACATTGCATTGGTCAAATGTTGGCACAAATAGGGACAACAAAAAAAAAAGTTCTTGTTATTTTTCTAGTTTTTTTTTATGTGTGTGTGTGTATATAATCTCACATACATATACACTACAAAATACCACAGACCATAAAATAAATGCTTTAGAAATGCTACAAACCAGAAAATAAAGGCTACAAAACACAAAATAAATACTATAAAATGTGTTTATTAATGCTCTTTTATTTTACCTCAAGAAATAGGTACAGTATCTCTGTTCAACAGTCTTGAGGTTATAAAAGTTTTGTTTTGATTTATGTTGTAAATTGAGAATCTTGAGAGTTTCGTAACACATTGGTATTTATTACAGTTGGCTGCATTTTTGCAGATCTCACAATTTCATACTGAAGTAGGTAAGACTTATTGTACAAATACCTTGCAAATCTGTATAAAGAAGCATTTGGCAGGTGACATTTTGTTACGAATTAGGGAAGATGATCAAACTTTATGGAAACCAAATTCATACTTTCATAATGTATACCACTCTGTGCATGTTAACTGGCCAGCTGCCCGGAAACTAGTTTTTGTAGTACAAAAAATAAAACATTTAACCCTTACTTTTGCTTTTCTTTTGAGGAAATTAATTTTTTTTTATTTAAGGAACAAATCCTAATAATACTGGCATAATTTGACCAGAATACTAAGAATACAGTACGTAGACTGTTTGGCTACTACAGTAATTATATTTTTGAAAATGGAAACCATTTGCTGATAAAAGCACAGTTGGATGAATTTTATATATATATATATATATATATATATATATATATATATATATATATATATAGTGTGTGCGCACGTGCGTGCGAGCAATGAGAAAGTACCGCCCTGTGTGTACTTGTCTTGTAACACTGTGATTAACAGAAAATTATTATATTATTAATAATTGAAACTTTAACTTAGTATCATCTATAACTTGAAATTTTTATTTCATATTCAATACAAATTAAAACCAGGTAAAGCAAGTGATGTTTTGTGGTGAAGCTGGGTCTCCCTACCCCCCCCTCTTCCCATCCGGCACTCGCTCTCTGTTACAACATAGACATTTGAGCCAGACTTTTTCACTGTGTTGTGTTTCACGTTTGGTAGAAAACATTTGTGGTGTTATTTCAAAATTGGTCACAGGAGTATGTACTGAGGATTGTTGCATTAATTGGCTTCAGGGAATTACTTACATATCACAAAAAAAATTTTGAGCTTTCAGAGTTACATAACTCTCTGCTAATATTGCAAATTACACTCATCCAAAGTTGCTTCATTATAATCCAGTTCTAAAAGTTATTACTGGTTCTAAGTCTATGTAAGCACATGTTCCAAGTCATTGTTTTACGTGAAATGCCAAGAATTTAAGACAAAAAAATATAATGCTTTGTTTTTTTGGTGTACACTATATTTTAGGAGTTGAATTGGCACTTTAAATTGGATTGGTTGTGAAATAGACTTTTGTACGTGAGCAAGTGGGAAGAAGACATCAAGGAGAATCGGTCCACACAAACGTGTATTTATGAAATTTTTGGTCTCAGCCCCATTTATTTCATTTTATTTTATGTATAAACAGGGAGAGGGACATTGCTTTGCACCTTTTTTTTTTTATCAGTGATTTTTAATTGCATTGCTACTGTCATTTCTGTATTCTTCCACAACAAAATATTACTTTCATATTGCTTACCAGCAAAAATAAATATATATGCAGGGCATTTGAAATAATTTGATAGTTTGTGAAGGTATTATTTTTCTGGTGCCATGCAAAAAATTTTGTTCAACATTTTTAATGGAATTTAAGGCAGAAAACTGATAAATTCAAGCCAATAGTCCAGTCCCCCTTAACACATGTCTTCTTATAGTTTGCTGATAACTTTACTATTAGTATTGCAGTCATTGCCTATGTTAAAATCTACACATTTGCGAGTGGTAATGTTTTTCAAAGATTTAAAATGTGCTCACTTTATAGTGATGAACCTATGCTTAAGAAATGTTCACATCATTTTCCCATGCCTAAAATAGTGGAAGTAAATGTAACAGGAATTGACTCTCTACTTACAGTTAACAGAACAAATTTCCATTTGGAATTAATCCATCAAAAATTTGATGTTGGATTTGAAAAATTAACATTAGAGTTTTCATAATGTTTGAACTTCGTAAAATTATTTTTTTAGCTTATTATCTTTTCACTTTGTTTCCAGGTCAATGTAGGTGAGAAAGTTCAAGAGCCCCAGTTTGCTCGGGTTCTGTCTGCTGCCGTGTTTCGAAGTGCCATATACAGTAAGTATCATGTGGACAGATTTCTCTACTAAAGTAAAATCAGTAGTGAAACCTCATTAATGCATCGGTGATGGGACCATGCTTTCAGCACTTTGGCGTATTTAAACAAGATCCTCCCTATAACAAAAGAAGAAAAAACTTTGTTTCGTTAAGCACTAGTAGAAATTATGGTACCTAGTTTTTTTAATACATAACACTATTTTTCCATTACAAAAAAAAGTAGTTACTAGTATATAAGAAAATTTGACTTGTGAAAATATGCACACAGATTTGCATACCAATTTTTCACAAATAAATTGTGTGGCATATATAAAGAGTAGCCACGTGTGAATATTAATTTTCCATTGCAAGTCGAAGTACAGAGCAAATAGTAATTATTTGTGCAAATACAAACTAGATGCTTCATGGCATCTGTTAATACCTCTTTGACATGATACTTGAAAAAGTATTTATGACAGAGTGTTGGTTTCAGTCTTCGATAAACTATTTAATACAACCATAATATGAAAATAATAGTATGATTCCATAAGTAACATTAAATTTAAAACTAAAATTAAGATGTTTAAAACTTGAGTACAGTTTGCTAATAGAATTCGTTTTAATTATTTTGGAAAACTTAATTTTATAAAGTTAGGTACTTAAAAAATATAATTGTGACTTACCATCTCCATTGCGTAAGTTATGATCTGTAAACATAAAATGAAAAATTAATGCACTTTCAATCCCACTGCTACATAATATAAAATGCAAAATGTAGGCTAAAACATAGTCCATTGAATAAAAACAAATTATTTTTAAATTTTACAGCTGATACACCTAAACTATCATAATGTATTACCTAAAAATCTAGACAACTTGTTGGCTCTTAGCGGCGAGGAAGGAGGGTGCGGCGTGTCAGCCGGATTGCGTATCCTTCAGGTGAAGGAAATTCGCTCATAAATTCGTGCTGTCTGTAGGGTAGGCAGTGTTACGTTTGTAGCAGTGGAATTAGGTACTCAGTGCTGCGTGTCCGATTACACTGACTGGACACGTTAGTCAAGGATTTTATCCACTAAACCAAAAGCGGCTTAGGTAGCTGGATCTGATGAGGGGTGTTGGCTAGTTCTTGTACACTCTTACTTCTAGTTGTGTATTCTAGGTAGATATGCCCTTAGGCAGGATGAATTATGTCAATGCCGGAATGGATGTTCCATAGACGAGCTTCTTTACGCCAGAAGATGTGGTGGTCTCAGCGTAGGCGAACTTTAGTACCGGTCGGAAGCCCGGTGACAATCGGGTGACACTTGTTGTGGATGCGGACACACTGTGGAACATTAATGAACACAACCGGAGCAGGAGCAACTGCTCATCTAACGAGTTCAGCGGCACTGTCGTGTTCCACCTGTCTATCCTGCATAGGATGGGGTGTTGCTGTTCTCTGCCTGAGAGTACGGTGAGCCAGGTGATGCTCACTGCATTTTGTGCCACTCTTGTGAGGCATAGGGTAACAGCTCTATAGTTCACGCAGCGCACAGACAGAAATATTAACAGGGTAACCCAATAGGGACTTGCCGGCTTCAGCTCAATAAGTCCCCAGTGATCCCCCATGGTAGGCGGGCTGGTCAGGGACGTGGAGCCGTGTGGACCGTCAAGCCTCTACTGGTTGTGCATTCGCACTAGGATGCCCGGCAACACTGCAGGCCACAGTCACCGCGCACCGTTCTGTGGGGATGGTGAGAAGCAACCAGAGTCTGTCGTGCCTCCTGGTGTGAAGGTGTTGCTATTGTTTGTGGAGTCATTGTTTCTCCCCCATGAGCACTGACAGTGCTGATGTGTAGCTGGGAAGAAACAGGTAGCCATCTAATATGTATGTTATTCAACAGTGCATAACGTAATCTACCTTCAACTGTGGATATAGTCCATTCACGCTTTCTTCTGCCTTTTGGAATGGAACCTTTGAAAAATCAGTCTAGGCGTAACATGTCAATCTGTTTTTCCTATAACTTTTTTTCCACAAATATTTGACATTAGAGTACTGTATTGAATAAATGAAACGTTGCCTTAGTATCTTATATAACTTGATATTTATTTCGTATTAAATATGAATTATCAATAGTGAGAGCAGTGACATGTTGGCAATGGCCGGTAAGAAATAGTTCAGTTACAATATTTTTTAACTTCGTTTTTATGTGTACTCTCTTCTCCCTCCCTCCCCCTCTCTCTTTGGGAAGATATTACCACCTGTGTATCAGGAAAACTCTATTTTGTTATTTCTAATTTTAGCACATTTCGTACTAATTACAGCAACAATAATATTTGGGATTGTAATTTACAACTTAAACGAGATGTTATTGTTTAAATTTGTATTATATGTTAATTATATGCAACTACATATTTTAGATACGATGGTGCGACACAGCTCGCACGACACTTAAATCCAGCAGGTTGGTAGACATGGTGTGGAAAGGAGAATATATATCATTTGTTCAACTTTTCCCTAGTCCGTGGCACGCCCTTGTCCCGATATGATGGGAGATGGGCAATTATACTTGTTTTTATAGTGCCTTGTCTTATAATTTGCAGTGTGGTGACATGTCAATGAGACAGCGTTTTTCTGTACCAAGTGTCAAGTTCGTACTCGTGTTCCTGAAACAGCCTAGTGAAGTTACAATGTTGTGACAAATATGTGTTTCCACTGCAGGAATAATTAATATACCGTAACAAGTTTTGTGATCGCGGCATGTGCAATGGCGTATCCGCCATTTCCGTCTATGGTGGCTGTGTTGTAATCGTTGTGCACAGACCAGGTGTGTGTGGATTTCAAATATGTGCAAAGTTGATACCAATTAACCATGAACAGATATAATTTAGTTGATAATTTATATTCACGTCTGTTTATCACAACGTTGTACCTTCGTGCTAGGTGTTTGAAACAATTTGTTTAATGAGCCTACGTTTCTGTGATTTGAATATGTCACAATCCCAAAAATAATACTAAGCCCAACCATATTAATTTAAATAAATAATAAAATAAACCTACAAACCAGTAAGTACCAATGCATGTAAATATTAGCAGGGAAAAAGTGTTATGGAAGGCCTATGCGTTTGCATGTTCACCGCTATGTTTTACATTTTTCAATGCTACATTCAATAAGCGACACAAGCTGCGTTGTTGAATTTACTGTGTCGTTTTGTTGGACTGGCTATCCCTTTGTGTTTTAATTTTTATTCCAAACACACATTAATAACAACAGGTTAAATAATATTGTTTTTTCTGCCACAGTTTTAACAAAAACTGTCATGGCTAAATATTAATGTGTATTATGTGTAATGTGGTACATCGTGTATAACAAATAGTTATAAAGCCAACCTAAATATTGTTACAGGCTTTAATTGCGAACATTCGTAGGAAATATGACAGCATTCTTTGAACAGCTGTAAACAGCAATCAATGCTTTTGACAGTTATAAAAGTAGATGTCACATGGCATTGTTTACATTTACGTGTAGTGGAATTATACGTGATAAGTAACCAAAAGTAGAAATTTGGCAGGACTTCAGAAAATGCCAAAGTTATCGTGAATCAACTATACAAATAAATACCTTGGAAATAAAAATTGAATGGTAGAGAGCTTGTGTTTGAGAGCTCGATTAACACGTGATCTGTGCTACCACCTACCTTGTTGAGGATAGATGAAGGTATCTGCGTGGTTCCTGGTGTAGGTTACCTGGTTCTAAGTGCGAGGGTAATACTGTTTCTAGACAAAAACAATAGAGATAATAGTTAAACTGCTAAATAAAGGCATCTAGAGGAGACAGTGAAGTTAAAAGAAAATGTATGTTTTCGTATGTTGTGAGGTTGACTGGTTGTCGACGTACGTAGTAAGTAGCCGCGAGGGCATACTCCAAGGTTGGTAACTTCTTCGAAAATCCCAAGCACTGGCAGTGCTGTGGGAGGTTGCTAGAGATGTGCCCGTCTTGTATAGTGGTAGCTTGTATGTTGCCGGTGCGGGGGACATGTGATGTCCTCCGGCCCTGGGTGCCGTGAGAATCTTCTCGCCAGCGATTCTGGCTTCGTGCCTCGTCAGATGTCTGGGCAGCTTGTGGGCGTAGAGTGCCGAGGAGAGGGGTGGCGGCATGTCTGCCAGTTTGCGTATCCTCCAGGTGAGAAGAAAAAACACAGATGTTCTTGTTGCGTGTAGGGTAGGCGACGGGTTGTTCATGCCTGTATAGAGATGGAAGAGGTGCTCTAGGTGATGAGTTGTAATCGTATTTGAATAGATGTAGAAGCGGCACGCGTCAACCAAAACAATATCAAGCCTTCTGAAAGTACATAATTCTAAAACATTTAGTAGCTGAACGTGTTCTGCTTTCTACCATATATATGAAATACAACTACGATTTGTTAAGCAGTATTTTTACTTTGCCCATGGAAGGGTGAAACCAAGGACGGTCAATCACAAGTGCCTACAGGATCGATGGGTCTGAGTATCGCTGAAGGGACCACCTGCCAAAAACACCCTGAGTGCTGATGAGCACCTCGAAGCAGGCTTTACAGGTATCAGCGAAGAGATTATTTGAACAATGGTATGTGATCATAAAATATTTTCTTGACTATCCCCAAAAAAAATCTTTGCTAAAATCAAGCTACAAAAAATTGTTAAGACTTCTAAAGAAGCAAGTCATGTTTATCTCCAGTGCTGCTGTTTTTTAGCCAAGTGACAGACTTTTTCCAGAGTGAAAAGCCCCTAATACACATGTTGAGTCTGTCTAAATTCACTAATGAGAACTTTACTTGATAGACTATGCAATCAAGATTCCCTTATAACACTAAAATTTGAAAACTTGAGTTTTTTCAGCTCAGAACATACTTCCTGTTACTGATATTGTAATAAATTAATGATATCACTGAAGTTTTGCAGACACTGACTGAAAAAAAAATCACAGTTTTGTTTCAAAGCTCAGAGGCATTATTCTGAAGGTGGCATGCGCATAATGAAAAGGTCTTCTGTCTTTTCCTTTGCTCAAGAGTTTTTCATGCTTCCATCCAAATGAGGGGTTTTCTGCAAACAGTTGCAACAACATATTTGAAGTTGCGCTAGTAATGTCTTGGAAATTGCCTACAGACATTTTGTTATATGAGTGAAAATTATTGCAAACTGAGCCTGGTGAAGAGGAACTTCTTTATGGGGCATGTAGCATATGAGCTACAATGCTTAGTTGGAAAAAAGATGAAGATAAGATGGTGAAATGAAGAATAAGAAAAATATGAGGAAGAGAGAATGGTAGCTGAAGAAGAAAATAGGAAGAAGTTATATTTGAAGAGAAGATTTATAACCAAAGATTGAAAAACACTCATTAAAATAATAAGAACAAGGTAAATGTGAGTCCTATTAAAAGTAAGGCCTTGATCGCCGTCTCAGACGTGTGCCACTCAGACGTGTGCCAAGTAGGAATGCCACACGGCCAGTACTCCGGCCGGGCACCGTACTTCATTAAATAAGACTCAAGGAGTCAAATCAATGCTGTGTGTCTGTCCTCACACCAAGAGAAAAAACCCCGGCCGTGACAATCCGCCAATACTAAAAGGATGTTGCGCATCAATCCAATAATATTAACAATTTGCATGACGCACAACATACATTATCAGTTCTTACATAAATTAGTCATGTGGCATAGCACATGGTTTTTCCCCCAGTATTTTGGGTCTATTGAGTGCTTAACTTTAATTTTAAATTGGCATGTAAAACATACCATTTGCTCAACATGATGGGGCATGACGGGTTTCTCTAAGAGCTGTAACAATGGCTGCTGAAAAGAGACGTTCCGAGTAAACTTGTGTGGCAGGTATGCCTAAATACTTAAATGCTGCTTTTGATACGTAGGGGTATTTCTTCCTGCAGTCATTATTCCTCCATTGTAATGGGTCATCTTGCCTGTTGTCTCAAATTGATGCACACCATCCTTGCAACAATGGTATTTTACAGACTTCAGCTCAGTAAGCATAGCAATGGGCCTGATTTCAACGGGAGTTTGTATTGTTGACCTGGCCAGTGACGTAACACCTCCAAGCAGTTATGCTATCACCAGCTCTCCAGCTTCAACCCCTTGCCCACGAATTTGCCAGCCAATGACAGCAGAGGAAGCCGCCAGCAGAAATATAGTAGGCCTCTGCGCTTGTTTGACACAATCTTCATTCCTTCACCACGCTAACTGCTAAAGCAACTTATGTCTGCAAGATCATTTTCATGTTTTGTCCTAACGAACATTTGTTTTACATGTAGTGCAGGTCAAAAACATACAAGCTTCAAATAAAAAATTGCATAGAGCAGTCAAGAAGGGATAAAATTTGAAGACAACACGAAAATGTTCGACTAACCAAAATAGACTTCTGTCTTAACCTAGAAGCCAGGAAAAACAACCCAGCTGTGGATAATTTTTTTCAAAGTGGATGTAATGTACTTAAATTTAAAAAAAATGACAGTTGCATTTGTTCTAATGCAGCAATACATTACTGTATTTTGATTTGTTAGCAACACATTAAAAATTGGTTCTTCCATCTTATCACAAAGAGGTTTTCCTTTGTATTTTAACACTCTGGAATAGTACAATATGGAGAATTTTTAGAAGTCTACTTATTCGCAAGCCAAGAAGTTATTTTAACCAAAATAAAATTTCCCAATTATATAACTTCCTATAGGTTTAGATACAGAACTTCAATATCAATATTGTTGTATTTTGAATTCACAGTAAGTCATGTGAACAAATTTTTTCTGCGCTTTAAGTTTTGAAATACTCGGATTCTGCAATCAAACTTTGAATTGAAATCCGACAAAATAAGTGTTTAACCCATCCCTGCCCCGAAAGCTATTTGACTTCCTTTGTTGACAATCAGTTACAAAAATATTAGCATTTCCTACTTCCGTAGAATAGTGCATTTTATTTTGTAGTAAAATATTTTGCCTTTTACTTTTCCACCTGTAATCATTTGTAGTCTTTTGTCTGACGAACATGTATTGTGGTTTGGTTGTAGAGCATGGCAACTCTTGGAAGCTGCAGGAGGATAATCTAATGAAGAACCACTCTCTCCTTACCAAGTACATTGACAACAAGGAGTCGCTTGAGCTTCAATGCCTGTATGCTTTGCAGGCACTGGTACAAGAACTCGAGCATCCTCAAGGTATCTCCCATATGCAGTGTTATTCAGCAGCTTTAGTAATCAACTTTATATCATTTCGTCATGAACATTATTTATGTTGGTATTTCTTGCCTTTTAATTGTAAATAATTTACAGTATTCCTTTGAATTATTTATATTTCAGTTTTAAAAAGACAGCACATAGTAACCTATTTTTAACACCATTCACCTTAGTCATTCTTGCTGAAACATTTTTTCGGTTTTTGGTAATGTCGCGTACAATCGATGCATTTAGTTTACTATTTTCAAGATTCTCATTAGACACATTCTTATTTATTGCTTAAATCAGTCACACCTGTATTGGTAATTTAGCACTGTTATTGCAATACACACTATTTAAGTTTAAAGTAAAACAGAAAAAAATACTTAAATTGAAAACATGGCCCATGCTGCTGTTTGGCAGGTGCCTGATTAGACTGACTTGGCACGTTAGTCGAGGATTATGACAGCTAGACGAAAAGCGAATTAACTGGGTTTAGATAGCTGGGGTGAGACAAGGGGTGTTGGCTTGAACATACTCCTGCTCCTGAATGATTTAGTCGAGGTATGTATGGCTTTAGGCGGGACAAATTCGGTCGATGCCGGAACGGATGTTCCACAGACGAGCTTATTTAGATCAGATGATAAAATTGTCCCAGCCTAGGCTAACTTCTGTTCCGGTTAGGAGTCCTTTGATAACTGGGTGATACGTGGTATGGATGTGGACACGTGGTGATAAGATAATTATTAGAACCGTAGCAGGCACGACTGCTTGTGGTTTGTTTGTCGGCATGGTCCTGTTCCACCTGTCTATCCTGCGTAGGATGAGGTAATGCTATCCTCAGCCTAAAAGCAGGGTGAGCCAGGTGTTGTTCCCTACATTTTCTATCACGCCTCCTCTCGTGAGGCAAACGTTACCAGTGTAACCCAATAGAGATTATTTGCCGGCTCGAGCTCGCTAAGTCCTTGCCCATCCCCCACCATAGGCGGGCTGATCAGGGACATGGAGCCGTGTGGACTGCCAAGCCTCTACTGGTTGTGTGTTTGCTCTAGGATGCCCGGCAAAACTACAGGCCACAGTCACTGCGCACTAACTAGTGCTGATAGTGAGAAGCAACCTTTGTCGTGCCTTCTGGCTTGAAGGTGGTTCTAGTGGTTTCAGCATCACTGTTTCTCCCCCACGAGCACTAAAAGTGCTGATGTGTAGTCATCTAATATGTGTGTGTTAATTCGGTTTAGTAAAATTCCCGGTTTCTGTTGACAGTGCACAGTGTAGTCTACCTTTAACTTTGGAAACAAATAAATACCCTGGAAATAAAAGCAGAAAGGTAGAGATCAATATGTGGTTATTGAAAGTTAAATAAACACGTGACCTGTGCTACCTCCTACCAAGTCGAGGAAAGCTGAAGGTAACTGCGTGGTTTCATGTGTAGGTAACCTGGTTCTAATTAAGAGGGAAAAGGTTGATTCTAGGCTAATATAAAGGAGTTACAGTTAAACTTCTAATAAAAGGTGTCTAGAAGAGACAAAGTGAAGTTAAAAGAAAATGTTAGTGTTCGTATGTCGTTGGGTTGGCTGGTAGTCGATGTACATAGTAAGTAGCCGCTGCGGCGTACTTGTAAGGTAACAAACTTCTCCGAAGATCCCAATTACTAGTAATGCTGTGGGAGGTTCTAGAGATGCGAGAGAATGACTGCAGAGGCCGGCAGCCACCGGACTAATTTAGTAGAAGTTTGTGGGCTGCTGCTACGGGGGAGGCATGACGTCCTCCGGCCTTGGATGGCATGAGAATCCTGTCAGCGATTCTGCTTCGTCCCTTGTCTGAGTTGCTCGGCCTTGCCCGAGGTCTGGGCAGCTTGTTGGCTTTGTGCTAGGGGCAAGGGAGGGCCGGCATACCTGCCAGGTTGCATATCTTCCAGGTGAGAAGGAATTGCTTGCAAGTTCCCGTTGTCTGTAGGGTAGGCAGCATGTTGCTCTCATTTAGATAGAAGAGGTGTTCTAGGTGATGAGTCATAATCCTATTAGATTAAATGTAGAAGCAGCACGCATCAAGTTTAACTTTTTGGCTCAAGTTTAAAAGAAGGTGGGACATAAGAAAACTATGAACAGGTTAACATAATTCAGTGTGTGTACCAAGCATTGTGTTACGAAGTTATGTGGCTTTATCTGTTTAAAAGCAGAAACGTACGGTTAGGCAACTGGTCTTACCAATAATCTAATAAGACTCACAAAATAAATACACATACACTCTTGACACGTGCCCTATCTCGTGAGGTAAGTGGTTAGGCCACTGACTGCCCTCTCAGCACCATGAACACCTACCGCGGTGTATGTGGCGAGCGCTAATGGGACAAACAGGTCTTGGAGGGTTTCAATGCAGGTGGTGGCTACTGGATGGTAGGGTACCATGGCTGTCGAGGGGAGTCAAACCCCAGAGGGAGACGGAAGGGGGTAATTGCACGACCAGGAAATCCTACTTTTCTCACTTGCAAGGTTTGCCAATAAGCGGGACGCCAACTGTCGCATGTAAATGAAGTGGTGATGCCTCTGACGTACCAGGATACAATCCGAATGAGCCAACACCACACGAGGTCTGGATACTGCCTTTGGTGGGATTTGAACCTGTATTGTGTTGCTTGGCGCCAATTTAATGAATCCGGCTAGAAGTTGTGGGTGCCGAGCTGGGTACGATGTCCACCGAAGTAGCACTGACTATGGGTGGTGACCGCTCTAACTGGGCAAGGCGTTCTCTCTCCGGATCGTACTCGGGTTAGCAAGCACCTAAATATTTATACAAGGGGGGTCTCGTGTTCTAGAGGGATTAGCTGCAATATTCGGCCGAGAGGCGACTTCGGTGGCCGGAGGTTGTGGTTCAACCTCCTGCGTGGTACTCAAGGGCATCAGCTCATTCAGCCCTTGCTACGGCACTGTGTTCTTTACATCGTTGCCTGCCCTCCAATTTGCCTCTTCTACTTACATCAGATCCCTGTAGAAATTCAACAAGCTACCCAGTTCTTTTCCAACGGGAGCAAAATTACCTGGTACAAATAACACATCCGAAGGAAAACGAAAAATGGGAGACTAAGAATAAAGGTAAATGTAAAATTAGTTTTCACGTAAATTTTATTACGTAAACTGAGAAACGGGAAAGGACTTGGCTAAATTCAATTCCAATTAATTAGCTAACTGTCTAAACAGTTATAACGTAATGTAATCAGGCGAAGTTGTGCCTGGAGAATATTAATTTAATTTAATAATATCAGCTAAAATCTCAATTAGAAAAAATCTACGGTAAATGTACACAGTCTACAGCGTGAACAAAATACCAGAATTTATCCAATGGAGAAAACTAGGATGCGACGGCTTCTTACCTCTGTGTCACGGAAGTTGACTTGTGTAAAGGGTTACTGGGTTCATAAAATGGGATTTACCTCGAACATGGAGTAGCGGATGAGCCTTTCACAAGCTGCTGGGATGCTGCAGTCTTCGCAGTCTGCTGAGTGGGGTATGGCCGTCTTGCAGGCTTCCATGTGATACACTGTATTGCCGGCTACGGAGAGGAGAGCAAGAGAGCCTTTTTCAGACAAGGGTCAGTCTTTGATGATTGAGGAAGGGGTCACAATCCTATTCAGCCGCGGAACCCGGTGTATCTGCTGGGCCTCTATTTATACTGAAAATCTTCTGATTAGTAGTTCTCCAGGTTGCGAGGGGTAGTGTAGTCTTCCAGCACAGGGGTATGTTTATCTGGGCACTGAAGCGCCCACTCATTATAGCCTCGCGTGGAGTCATGACAGTTTTATACACCTAGGCGTGAGGCTGACGGGTTGTGATGTCATAAGGCCACAGGGGTTCTGCCATCTCTGGGGTTGATAGGAACTTCTTCTGTGGTTAAGAGATGGGTAGTGGAATCTCAAAATTATTTATTTTGTTCCTGGGGGTGACTTGCATGAGGGTTTCTGGTCGGGCAATGCATATTGTAATTTTTTGGATTAATTACAATTGCGTAATCGGCTGTCCAGGCTTGTGGAATCTCCTTGCTTGTTACGTTTATTTTTCCGCTGTTATGACTTCTCCTTGAGCTCGGGTCGCTCTTAGATTGGACAAAGTCGCCCGTAGGGTGCGCATTCACACAGTTTAGCATGTTGGCATGTGTCAACTTAAACATTTTTGTTTCAAATTCTTGGTAAGCATTTCAGGGCAGTAAGGAATTTGTTTCTTGAAGTGTTTGACATAGATATTGAAAAAAGTAATTATCTGGGCATGGGGGAATGGTGCAGGCTGACCACACAGTTCTACACTTTGTAGAGGTCTGTGATGCTTAAAAAATTTTGAATTCAAATTGAATACTTGGATATTCTATTCAATAATTCGAATTGAATAGATTTTTAATTAATTCGAAAATATATCGGCTATATATAACTTAGACAAATACCTGCCCAGAGGTGGACAAAATACGTGAACCAGGTTCATGGAAAATATTTTAAGCCTGGGGAAATCTTTAGTGCTGGGCCGATGCCGATGTCGATACCTGCCGTTCTTATTGTAAGAACTAAACTGACAGACTGGCACTTAACGATGAACATTGGGAGGGGTGGGGGGAGCTACCCTGCTGAGAGATAATCATCTACAGGAAGTGACGGGGGGAGAGTGAGATGCCACTCCCACCACACTGTGACAGGCGCTGTAAGATATAATAATCTACAGCTGGAACTCAATGTGTTGTGGGGATAAGAACCCTTGCGTGCGGCAGCGTCTAAACCTACGAGGCGTGCCACGAAACTTGCCATTCCCATGTTAAATGCAGCCTGAGTAGGTTCCAAGTTGTTAGTAGTGGGAGCATAAGGATCCTGGAACTGTCGGAAGTTCTGTTTTTGTGTAGTATTAACATGTAATGCGGTAGGTTTCTTAATTAAATTATGAGTTTCATTTTGATTTGCGGTTTTAATGTATTATTTCGGGATTTAATGATTTTTGTTTTTTCCCCAGATTTGTTATTAAAACGTATCGGATACGAGTTCTTTCTTCAGGGTATTACCCTAGGAAGATATATCATAATATTAATTAAGTTGCCCTGACTTAAGATTAAAAATATATTTCTAAAGTATTTTTGAGTCCTGCGTTTATTCTCCAATTTTGAAGAATTTATGTGAAATTACTTCACCTATTGGTTTGTATGTTTACTTATTGCAACTAATAGTTAATAGTGTGACAATTACTTTAGCACATATTTCCATCAGCTTTCCAAAATGCGTTTGTTTGTGAACATAGTGAACAAATTATAGCATGAGTGAAAAGCTATTCATTGTACTTATTTTTTTGCTTTGTTAGAAACAAAGTTACAACATTAAAGTAAGCTGTATGTAGACAATTTTCTAAACATGTATTGGTGGTAAAGGGTGAATGAGTGAAGAGATTTGGGCAGCTCTTTAACAGTAAGGTCTTGAGAGCTGATGCGGGTGATTAAAGTGAATATGGAGCTGCGCCAGAAGGAAGGGACAAAGTAAACAAAAGATACCGAGAGAACCCGCCGACCAATGTCATCATCCGGCACGATTCCCACTTGCGGAAATTTGGTGATTTGGCCGGGGATTAATCCCGGTTTGCCTTGGTGGGAGGCGAGCATGCTCATCATTCAGCCACTGTTGCCCCTTCTGTGGAAAAAAAAAATTTTAATGCTAATATTTCATTTCTAAATCGCCTAAATTGCAAAAGTGTGCATGTGCAACTATTTACTGTCAGTTGTGTAACATATTACAACGTTTATCAATATAGTCTGTCTCATGTAAGGTTTACAAATTTTGAGATATTGTATGAAAGTAGTTCCTTGTAAACAAACTGAATACGTATCCTTCCATCACCATGTGCTTTCTATGTGACGTGTCAAAACATGTCAACATCATGTGAATTTTTGCTTGACATTTCAAACATGCCAACTATAGGTCTAATTGAGGAAAATATGTGATTACACATATCTTTGTTTTAATTTCTGATGGTAACATATATACTGTGTTATCAAAATACTATCAATAAAATATATTCATATTCTTACAATTAATTACAGATATTTTTAATTACTATCAAATCAATAATCACACACACATTAAAAATATATTTTAAATCAAGAAATTTCATAGTTTGAAACTCTAATAGGAAAATTTTTAAAGCAAGATAGAAAGACCTTGATGTTGGTTACAATTAACACTGTAATCAAAATTAAATCACACATGTTAAACAATTTAACTGAGAATACCAAAACTTATCTGGCCCAAAGTATGATCCGAATTGCCTTCTTTGTATGCCTCTTGAAAAATTTAACGAATTCATTTTTTTTTAATGTGAATCTCGCATAGTTAACTGATGAGAGCATCCTAAAAAATCATTAATTCACAACTGAGCAGTAAAATTAACTAAGAGAAAACAAAAGTCTGCTGGAGTTCTGTGTTAAGGCAATGTCACCATTAGGCGTACCTTAAAAAAATTACATTTAGGCAGTGAACAAACGCAATGAGTTGGGCCTGTAGAATCATACACAAAAATAGTTAATTAGAACTGTAAAAATCTATGAAACCTATGAAATTTTCAATGAAAATTTTTTGAAACCTATTTGTAGCGATTACGATCATATCAGCATTTACAAAAAACATTCCTCACAAATGGTGAAAATTGGTACGGCTGTGATCATTAAGTAATGAAAACTAGTGGCAATTACATCAAACACATGGTCGTATGTACTACTACAGTAACGTGGATATTTAATGTAGGTGACCATTGTCTCCAAAAAAAATTTCAATACAGTGTGTTGTCCTATACGATTAGTATTTATTACCATAGCTAAAAAAAATTTACCACAGAAGAAAATGTACTCATCATAGTCTTTCTGGACAAACAAAACATTATATCTCTGTTTTAATGTAAAGAGGCCAATAATTAGTATTTATTTTCAACTGCATTTGTGGTTTTCTTCTACACGCACAGGCAAGCAAATGTAACGTCAGTGTTTTGGTGAAGTCAATAAGTACCATTTGTTGTTTGACCAGACAAAAATTAATTCAACTCTGACATTAGCATATTCTAAGAAATGAAATGAATGCTGTATATTTAAATGTTGTCTGCTGAAAACCCGCACACAAACTTAACATGTTTACCTTAATTATAAAAGAACTAACAAATATTTGCCTAAGATATTTATATTTCCCCATCAAAATATATCCCACTCCAAATAGTCATGTACATAATTTACCACAATTTACTTTGCGACTGTTTTTGATGAAATTTGAAGCAATCTGCCGGTAGTTTCTATTTCTTTAATACCACTGGGCGACTTTAGAGTTCTCCCATTAGTAACATGTCTTCTCCTTTGGCAACACATACAATGTCTTGCTGTTGTTGGTGATTGCATGAAGATTTTTTAAGTTTTACGTTGTTTCCAAAATGCTTACTTGTTTTTATTTTTATTTATTTTTTTATTTGTACTGTGCACTATTTTCTTTTTCGCCGATGTAAGAAATAATACATGTTATTCAGGGATACCACCATTGCTTCACATGGTGGTCAGCTGGCATTCGTTATTTCAAATACGACGCTACTGTTGTACTCTTTAAATAGGTTGGCAGCGGTAGCTGTGAAATTCTGGAAACCTTAAATGTGACAGGCTATACCGTAAAGGATTTGTTGTAAAAATATGTTCTTATTTTTTTGGGAAATTTTGATCTCAATTTTTATGTTCTGGGGAACTTTTTCTGTGCAAGAATGCCCAGAAATGTTTAGAGGAGAGTGTAGGGAAACACCTGTTCTCTTATCTCTTTTTTTTTGCATAATCACTCCTCTCCCTTCTCTTATCTCTCTCTCCCACCCCCCTCCAAAATGATGGTTGCGGGCAGCTGAGGCGACAGTTTTTTTTGGGGGGTGGGAAGTGTCCTATTCCAGCACAGCAAAAAGACATCTTGTCACTGCATAATAGAAGCAATAAAAGGAAGCCAGCGGACCACCCACAGCGACCACCCACAGCAGTTGGCGTTTTTTTTTCTTTTAAATTCCCGAGTGTACCATGATCATGCAGTGTATCTCAGTTGTGTTTATTTTAGGCATGTCAAAGTTGATTCCTAGAGACTTTGATTATTACAGGTATCGAAAGCTCTAGAATCGAACGATAAATTGTTGAAAATCCTACTCCACTTTCATTTCATTTTTTGAGGTTATGTTGCACAGCAACAGGTCTTTGGTTTTCCAAATAGGTTGAACCTGTACCGAACTCGCATGCATTGACCGGAATTAACCATTCAATAATGGTTTGACTATGAAATAATTAAGATAATACACAAGAACCTCGATTGTCCATGTGGGGAAGAAATAGTAGGATCATTGAAACTCGGGGAAAAGTCGTTTTTATCTTGATGGCTGCCATGTGGCAGATGGAGTAGACTAAACACTAAAACAAACTGGCAGTAGTGGATGAAAGACCACTGCTGCACACATGGATACTGTTGATCACTTTGTTATGCATAAGTGTTCTGTTCAGAGTTAGTTGGTAAGCTGGGTGGTTGGTCTGCAACCAGATGTGGTTTGTAGATAACAACCTTGTTAGTCGCGAGCTCCTACAGTTTTGGGTCGCTGATGGGTAACATACCTTGGTTTTTAGTGTGTTGTGCAATAGTTATTAACAGTGTGAGCAAAAGGATCCTTAATAATACCGGGATTCCTGATATTATTTTTGGGGGTTTTGATTTTGATGAGTTGACGAGAGAAAATACTTTTCTCTCTCGGCGCCCTATAGACTCCTCGCACCGACGGAAAATAAATTTAATAGTTACTGCAGTATTTGTGTTTTTTTTGTTTTTACGCGGCATGGAAAACCCATTGATGTGAAGCGTATTATATATATGGCCATAAAGAGTTAAATGTTGAAAATAAATGTAATACTTACTATGATTTACATAGATAGTAGCAAGGTTAACTTTGCCTGTGTCTTTGTATATCAACTGCACATATTTATTTTGTGGTCTTGGTGTCGTGCATTTCATGAGATGGCATCGGATTGGCGCTAATACAACGTATTATAAAGTTGATGGGTGTTATCGTGATTTCTGCGGTAAAGTATGGAAGTGAGCTTACTTTCAGGTGATGCAAAACAAAGTAAAAACTATTTTGCTAAGTAAATTTGTCGCATCTAAATTCTAGGTTAGATATGGCAAAGGCAGCACGTTTCTCCGGTGTGTATTTGTAAACTGTTTTGCCTTGATGTTTCACCGGCTTGCTTGTCTAGCAAAAATAATTCTATAATTTTTATGTGAAATTACAGCTTCCTGTATTTTAGTTGTCTTAGGTATTAGTAATACAAAAAATCAAAAATATTGGCAAGCACTCGCAAGAAGTCGTACTGTTATATTCATGTAGTAACAAAACAACAGTGTGCAATTTTGCATGCCAACACGTTAAATAACATGGCATGGAGCTTAAGAGTTGTGGATAAACGAGTGTCTTTTAGGAGTATTTGTGAAGAAACTTTTATATAATTTGCCTGAAATACGTCTGCTTTAGTTTGTCTTCGTAGTCTGGTGCACATACATAATAGCTGTATTCAGGTCTGCATATTCTGAGCAGTTTCCATTCATTCTGAAATCGGAGAAAGGGAAAAAGTATGTGTTTTGTAGTGTGTGTCGTTGAGACATAACTATTTCTCATGGTGGGAAAAGTCACATTACAAATCATGTTAGAAGTGGATTTTTTTTTTTTTTTTGCCAGAATTTTTATTTTCATGAGCTTCATTTCGTAACTCACATAATGTGCAGACAGTGTTGGAATGTTTAATATTTGATAAGTAGCTGAATTGTTCTCTTTAAAAAAAAATGTAATGCATATGTTAGGCTATAACTATGTAATATTATTGTGTTCTTGGTTGGTATTGTTGCATTTAGAAATTATTATTATTATTTTGATTTATTGTCAAAATATACATCAATAATTTCACATTTTCATGACTATACTGGTAACAGCTGATACAAGAAATAATTTATATTAAAATGCTGTGACACCGTTACGCACTTTTTAAGCATTATTCGATCTTCTTGATTTCTTTACAAGTTGGCAGGTCTGTAAACATTTCTCATGGTGTAAAAAACAACACTTGTAATCATGTGAAGTGTACCAAACACGTTAGTAACCAGGAACTGCTAGAAAATAGCATAAAGGTTAGTAGTTTATTTTGTCAAACAAGTAGTGTGGAAAATGATGTTATTCAGGCGGAATGTTTATTTGCAGAATTTTTGGTTGTATGTAACATTCTTGTACCTGTAGATCATGTTGGCCCACTATTAAGGAAAATGTTTTCCAAATCTCAAAATGCTAGACAATTCAACTGTGGTCGAACAGACGTCTGCCATAGTAAAGGAAATTGCTTCAGATGCAAGTTCTAATTTCATAGCAAGTTTGCAATATTGTCTGTTTTGTCTTGCTATGGATGGGAGTAATGATTCAGGTTCGAAATTGTATCCTATTGTAGTTTATTTTGGTCAGGAGACCAGGCAATAGTGAACTCTCTTCTTTCAATTCCCTCCTTGCAAGGTGATCACTGGAAGAAATATTGGAGAACTTCTGCTCGCAGAACTTGAACACTGTAATGTGCCGTTTTAACATTGTATAGCATTTTGTTTTGATAATGCTGGTGTAATTGTGGGTGCAAAAAATGTTGTTGTTGCTTTGTTGAAAGAACAAGAAAATTTAATTTCAATAGGTTTGTCTGTCACCTAGTTAACTTGGCTGCTGAGAAAGCATTGTCCAGTATACCTGTTAAGCTTGATGAGATTGTCATAGATATATATTATTACCTGAACAAAACTGCCAAAAGAAAAACAGGTGGCATAGGTTCCAAGAACTTCTTAACAAGGAAGCAAGAAAAATCCTAAAGCATGTGTGCACTAGGTGGTTGTCTTTAGGTATAAGCTTGACACAATTGTAGAACAATGGGAACCACTTCTAAGTTTTTTCAAGGAAAAGTGAATGTACCAAAACGTCAGAATTCACTATCTGCGACAGTAACAGTAGCAAAAATACCAAGAAAGCATCCAAAAGGAATACAGATTGTGATGTAGCCACAATTGGAAAGTAGCTGAAACTAGCAACAGACAAAGGCCATACAAGGGACCCCAGGAAATTGTAAAATAGAATGCCTGATTTTAGTGTTAAATTTCGGTGTTTAAACGTGAAAGCTGTGTTAAATTTTAATATTTAAAAACTAAAGCGGTGTCAATTGTGGTGTTTAAAATGTAAGCAATGCTAAATTTCTGTAACTTGTTTTAAAAATAAAATCAATAATGGATTTCTTTGCATTCATATTTAAAAATAAACAAAAAATTTGTGTCTAAAAAAAATTGGTAAATTAGAAAGTTTTGAAAGAAAATTAATGCACATGTTCAGTGTCTGAATAAGAAAAAGAAAAAATACAAGAAAGAAACAGCAGTAGTACAATTCATTAATTTAGGAAGAAAAGTAGCATGCCACAATTTATCCTTTCGCCACAGCTATTTTTCACTGAAGAAAAATGTGTTCATAAACAAATGTGAGTTTAATGCACACTTAGTTTCCTCTTTCCTTGTGTTTCCTGTCATGGCAGGCTTTGAAAGTCACGTTAGCCAACATCCATACAGTAATTAATTTATGATATAGCAAGGTTGGCATTCCAATCTTTTATTTTTGTAATTTGTTTCGGGGAAAGAAGGTTTTAGTTTGTCTTTCATCAGACGGCACTGTTTTGAGGTTCTTGTGGGTGTGTTGCCTTTTTGAATTGTTTTGATGGAACAGTGGAAAATCTTGCTCGTATGGAAATTACATTCATATGATTGTAATTTTGAAAAATTTTCACTTTGATGAAAAAACAAAATGTGATATATACGTCGCTGTTCGTATAGTGTTGAAAGTGCAACTTTTCCAGACCACGTGCATTTCAATAATTATAGTAATGGTTTACGAATACATTATTTGCAAAACACGTGAACTTGCTGTGTGTAAAATGCACCCATTGTAATCCTTGCAAGTTTGTTAATCGCTAGCATTAAATAAATTATTCTCAGAATTATTCAATAAAATCAACACTACGTTTCCTGAAACCAACTAACTTATATTCGTCTAACATTACATTACACGCTTTCTAACCTCATAAACTAGAACAGCAAAGTACTTTTTCATTACTTAGTCAGCACGCATGTTATAGACTTGGACATAATTATTTTAGTCTTGATGTCACAATTGTATGAACATGCTTCATTACGCGTTCGCAATCAAAAATAGTAAGTAGCTATTTTATGCATCTCAGCACAAAAATAATCACTACATAATGCTACGAAGAGCATAAAATTGCTGTATTGGCACTACAATTGATTGTTGACACTTAATCAATTGTGAAAGATTATTTATAGTTTCTGAAGAATGAAAGTATTCATGATAGCGTTTGTTTCGTGCAAAGTTTCGTGCTTTGTAAAAATATATATATATAGATTCTGCGAAAAACTGTGAAATGACTTAAAATTTTGCAGTATTTCGTGTATTTCGCGGTTCACCATTTTCGTCATTTTGCTTGTTTGTGCTAATTGTGACTGTTCTTAACAAAATTAATTTGATGTTGCAACCTGCAAGCCCACAAATTCATATCTTGTTACACTTGTCAAAGGATTTGTTGAAAGGCTTATTCGAGGTTTGTAATAGTAGCTGCAATCAAGAATGTTCATTTCCTAGAAGTCAACTACCATGATGAGGCTTATCAATAACAAAATTTTGATCTAGTTGTGGGATGTGCTACACAAAGGATCATTGGCACACTTCCAGATGAAGAAAAGGTGCAGTTTTTCTTAGCACTTGGGAAATATTTTGGTTTTGCTTGTGATTACATTTTTCACAAGTTTCCTCTGAAGAATGAAATACTTCATAGAGTAGGGGTTGCTTAAGTAGAAAACATTGAAAGTGTTGTGTTTGGAGAAGTTAGGTATTGCATTGAATTGTTCCCTATTATTTTGCCAGTTTATGGTTACTAGTCGAGAGATGAAGCGCTTGATGAACTTCAGAAACAGTTCGCAGCATTGCAGATGGAAGTAATGTCTGCTCTAATTTCCGAGGTAGAAAGAGTGGACATCATGTGAGCAAATGTTGGTGTTATGAAAAATGCTGACAAACCTTTAAAATATGACAGGCAATCCAAAGTCATGTTAGCAATTCTGTTGGTCCCTCACATTAATGCATAGTATGAGGGGTAAAAAGAACAACTCTGTTTAGGTCTTCGATGAGCAACACAACCCTACAAAACATTTCAGTTAGGAAGAGCACTTCTTCACAAGTATGCCACGAAAAGTGTTAAGTTAGGAGTTTTTGAAGAAAGCAAAATGAGCAACAGCAAAATTTTTGCAGAGTGGACAGTATTAGAGTAGATTGGTGGTGTGAAAGTACATAATTATTAAGTAGGATTGTGTATTATTGGGTTCAAATTGATCTTACTTCGGTGTGCAGCCTGTCACTCATGGAAGGGAGGGACAGCTGGAGAAACTACCCTGCTGTGAGATAATCATCTACTGGGAGAGGAATTAGTGAGGGAGAGTGAGATGTCACTCTCACCACACTGCAGCCTGCTGTGACAGGCACTGATAATCATCTACAGCCTGTGTTGCAGCTCAACTTTGTTATTTCAGTATTTAAAATATTTTAATAGTGGTATGAAATCTGACACTAACTATCTTACAAATGGCAGTGCTTCAGTTTTACTCTGAGTGAAATAAGGGTGTGCTGAATTTAAAAAAACTATTAATAATTTTTAATTTTCTGAATCTAAACAAAGTTGAATTATGCCGAGAATACAGCGCACAACCTCGTAGATTTATTTTTTATTTGATTAGTTTAAAACATAAATTGTTTTAAGTTTCCCTAATCTAAAATTATTACTAAAGCCTATTTGAGTGCTGCTTTTACTCTCCGATTTTGAAGAATTTATGTGCGTGTGTGTAATATATATATATATTTTTTTTTTTTCTTTCTGAAAGCATCGAATAGTACATAGTCTGATACTTAAAGCAGATTTCCATTAGTTTTCCAAAACACTTTAGATGCTAGTAGAAGTTTTTCAGTACATTACTCATACTCCAATTGTATCAGTATCGGATATCTGCTGTATCGGCAAGGAAGTATTAGTTAGTACTTGTGTGGATAAAAATCTGTATCAGCTTTGCACTAAGAAAAATAGTATGATTATATAGAGGGGGTTTTTCAAGAGTATTTTCTACAAATAACATATTTGTTTATAGAAATTAATTTTTTTAGAGCACTACAATAATTACTTCTTTTGGGTGTTGTGTTTTAATTCTATAAGCATAAGGAATGCTATGAATACACTTTGAAAATTCAAGGAGACAAAATTAATGCAATTTTCCGTCACCTCTAGATGAGGTTCACATGGAAATATGTTTGTCGTGTATTTTTTGTATGTTGTCTATTTTCTGTTTGGCGTGTATTTTTTGTTTGTCCACAATTTTTATGATATTGTTTGCCGGGGTGAATAAAAACAGTTCGGATTTTTTAAATGTGAATGTTGGCAGGAATACTGAGCCATTAACTCAATTAAAGCATTTCTTAGAGATACAGTGAAACGCTGTTAAGAAGTTCCCACTTATAAATTTTTCCCGCTTAATAGGTTTAATAAAATATTAATAAGTTAAATAAAATTTTCCACCTTCTCTATATGCACATGTGTAATTTAACTGTCTTAAGAAGTTTTCTTGGTTAATATGCATTATTTCTTCGGTCCCTTTAAAAAATCTTAACAGTGTTTTGTTTATATGTTTGGTCAAGTAGTTTAACATTCTGCTTTTTATTATTATTCCGGGAGGTATAGGCTATTCATGATAAAATGGGCACTTCTGAAAGCACTGCTCAATATCTACTTGTATACACGTTGTGTATTCGTCCGTCGTATGTAAAATTAACATTGCTATGGGTCTGGTCAATTTATTTATGAAACTGTGTAATTATCGTACTTTGCCATGTATAGGCTGCACCAAAATTTTTTAACTGAAAATTAGGGATAATAAATATTTCACGTGTAGGCCATGCCGAATTTTCATATTCCTGTAAATACTGCTAAATCACAATTGCATACAAACAAAATAAATTCTGACTTAATTTCTCCCCTCCAAAACATTTGTGACAGAAAATTTGTATTACATGCTTTGTTTATGAATGTTGATTGCGTTAAAACCATGACAACACCATGGTAACTACGTAAAATATCTTTCTCTTGTACAACAGCAGAACTATCTTCTCGTGCACATCTTGAATATTGTGATTGGTAAATTGCAGTGAATAGGGTTACCTTAATTTAGCGTTGCCTTTTTCTTTCTTTCCGGGAATATTTATTTGTTACAATTTTATTCATAACCCATTCCTGATTTTTATAAAAAAATATTAAAGCGAAAATTTGAGTGTGGTCTTAGCAATGTTGCGTCGTGAATTGACATCTTGAAAGTATGGTAACGCTGCTTCTAGCTCGGTATCAACATGGCTGCCACCGAAAACATTGCACTATTGTGTTTGCCTTAACATCTAATATAATTTCTACAGTACATATTTTGTGTACGTATATACTGTATTCCCACATTTTTTCAGTGAATGTGGGGTTTTTTTTATTTTATTTTGTACTCTATAAATACACAATGTGTAGACTAAGGCGTCTATTATTATTTATTTTCTTTTTTGCTACAAAGAACAAGTTTGCGATTAAATCAACACAAGGTTATTTTGGAAGTGGCAAAATGCATAAACATAGCTAAATGCAGGGCAGTAAAATGTAAGTAAAAAAAATGTTAAAAATCGTATTTTTGTTATCTATTTGTATTGTTGGTGCATGTGTACATAATGTACTGTAAAGTACTAACTTGTATGCATTGGTGAGAACAGTTTATACTTATACTTTTTTTTTTTGTTAATAATTTGTTGTTTAATGGTCGGTGCATGTAATTTCTGACGATGCAACGGAAATATTTGTTGATCTATTATAAATTGAATTTCGAGTTGTGCAAAAAATGGACAATTTTAGCATTGTTTACATAGGGGTTTTTTTTTTGGGCCGCAGAAAATGCTCTGTGGACATGACTTTGGGTAAAACCAAGTTTATGGTTCGAATGTACACTGTGTATGGTTATAAGAAACCACTTAATACAATTTTTTGGTGGTAAAAAAATTTTTTTAATGCAATAACTCGACATTTGTTTGCACTCCATTTTTTGTGGGGTGAATTTTTATTTTTATTATTATTATATCTGCGACCTATACCTACCGAAATACGGTGTTAAGAAAGTAAATGCTTTACAAATCTGCTCATTTATACGCAAAAAGTGAGATAAATATTTTATTACCTGGTTACCTAACACTTTTCGTTTGACAGTAATATATGGAACTACTTTCTTGTCCATTTTTACGTACTTTACTGGACACGTGTCACCTATTGCACCCATTAAAATATATGCAGGTAGATGGCAGTGACTTATTTCTTAGGTTCATTTGTAATGTGCTCACTTTATCGTGGACAGCCTTTAACTTAGTGGCTTCAGTGATTTTCATTATCCTGTAGGCACTCGTTTACTGTATATGTAACAGGTGGGCAAACCTCCAACTTCATTTGGGCAATTTTCATAATGTTGAATGTTACTGCATAGCTATATGTTCACCTGCAGGGTAGGTCAGCATGACTAACTTACCTTGTTGTGAGCTCAACAAAAAGTGTCTGTTTTTGCATTCCATAAGGCCAGAATGTTTGGACACACAGTGGCATGTGCAGATGTTTAGTGTGTTATTATTTATATATATATATATATCATATCATTCCTGTTGTTTATTCCTAGTCTCCGTTGCTTTCATCCTTCGCAAATTTACCAATTTGCATTATTATATTCCCTCCTACTTGTTCCCTTTTCATCATTGCCCTTTTTACCTCCCTATGGGTTTTTTTTTTTTTTTTTTTTTCCCCCCCATAGTATTGCCAAACTAACTGTACCCGCGCCAGTCACTGTAGGAACGATGCATGCAGCTGGCAACAAAGGTGTCCTTCGAAATCTGTTCGTCGTGAACAGACTATACATGTTTTACTAACAATCATCTGTATTTTCAATGAGTGATTAAGAGTGGTTGGTTATATTGTTGAATAATTTTGCAGGATTACTGTGCCAGATTTTCCAAATCCTGTGGGATGAGAACGTCGTCTCGTCAGAGTCCTTCATTGCGTGGGAAAAGAGCACTGATCCACAAGAATTGAACGGAAAAGCAGTTGCCTTAAAATCACTCACAACATTTTTTACGGCTCTCAAGGAAGCTGAAGAAGAAAGTAGTTGCGAAGAATCGTGAGCCCGGCTGTGCTCACATTTAGGACATTATTATTACTATTCTTGTGATAAGGTGGCGAGACAGTAATTTATACAGTAACCTAAAAAATTTTCGAAGACATTTTGTATAAAGAAGGCGACAGAATAATTGTATCATAGTAACCTATAAACATTTTATGGTCAATGTTGTTTTGATTCGAACAAGTGTTTTTTTTTTTTGATGAATGGTGTTATTTTTTCATCTTGTGCAAATTTTTTTTGTACATTTAAAATGTGTAAGTGTGCACGAACAAGATTGTATAAAAAGTGTGTTTCAGATATGACACGTGTAAATGCGTTGAGGTTAAATAATGTTGGAAAACCATATTATAAATAAGAGTTTAAATATGTATAAAACAGTTATGTTAATATTATCTCTTATTGTTTCCTAATTGTCTTCAGTTTGAGCCAATTTTTTGTATCCAAATATTACCTTGACCTTGTTTATTTTTTAAATATAAGATTTCTAATAACATATAATTACTGTGTACAGTAACACAGTCCTAGCATTTTAAAAAGTGATTATGGATTCAAAGTTGTCCTTTATTTTGTTGTGTTTGCATCATGTACAAGAAGCAGGACTTCGGCATAATAATTGTTGTATTGTTCATCTCAGACCCTGCGACATCCGACACTTGTCCTCCGGCTTTGCATTGGTGCTGCTGCCAACAAGTCCAAAATTATATAAGACTTGATTATTTTGCTCACCGGAATCACTTTTTTTAGTTTTATTTTAAATAAAATTGAACATCAGCATTTTAAAGACTGTCTTACTGGTGAACGGTGTCGCAGAGTGGACATTTTTTATCATAGTGCTCTCACATGAGTGACACACGAGGAAAATGTTATTTATGGAAAGTGAAGTGAGCTAAAATAAATTTAAACAAAAACTTGTTCCAAAATAGTTATTCTATCCAAGTGCTTGTCTGTGTAAGGGACAATTTATTTTCAAGGACCCATTGAAGCCACATATTAACATTATTGTTCACCAGTACTAAGTTTAAAACACTAGTATTATCGTACACCTTTGATCAAATCAACTGTAAAGATACAGTTGGACCTTGGAAATGCAGATCCTGTTAAGTACATTCGCATGAAATGTTTAAAATCTCAAAAAAATCTTCCTGATAAATTAAAATTTAAAAAAATCTCAGCATAAATGAAAGCGATTGAATATTGTATTTGGCATTTATAGAGTGCGCTTATTTCTACTTGTCCTACCAAGACGTGGAGTGCAGTCTTGACGTAAGACTGCAGGTTTGTGGGGAGATGGCATGGGTAATATGGAAGTACATTTTTGGCTCTGTTAAAATGTCGCCATACGCCCTGGATCGTCTAGAATTCATGTATGCTATTGTACGTTATCCTATTAAGTCGTAAATTTAAACAGCTAGTGGAAGATTGTGTAACTAGTCTGCAAACTGCCACCTACTGTCTTGCACTATTTCCATGTTCCACACTGCATGCAAATACAGATGAATAAAACCCTGCATGAAAATTAAGAACTTCAGTATAATCCTGATTATTATGAATACATTGACATTATTAAGCATTTCTGTGGTGCTGTCACAAACTCCTGAAAGGGGGGTAGTAGACAATATCACAAGAAAAATTCATTTTAGAAAGCTATTTAGCCCATAGCGATAAATACAATCACAACTCAATATTATTACCTTTCATGGTTTCAGGAAAAATGGCTGGTATTTCGGAGTAATTTGATTTTGGTCAGATTCTGACCTACCACCCGCCCTCTATACGCACAAATTGATTTAAAATTTTACATAAACCATTTTGCAGCTTTTTAATGGTCAAATTGCATTTTATATTTCTAAATATTATAAAATGGTTCTCATAAGTCTTAGATCTATACACATGTAGGATAAAATTTTACTTATTTTAATTGACTTTAAGCCAAAGAAATTGAAAATTGCATAAATGTTTGGTACATGGTGTCTACTAACCGGGAAATCTGCAGGAGTTTGTTACATCCAGGAATAAATCTGGAAAATGCCTGGAATTTTTTAGCGGGTCTGGGAGTTTTGTGTAGCATAAAGGTTGTCAAAACAGGCGGTTATTGCCACCAGGCATGGCACAGCAATGAGCGCTGCGTCTATCTTCCTAACTCGTCTGCATCAATGTGCGATGTGCGGTAAGTCTGGCTTGGTACTTCCCCTTACATGTCTGGTGACTATCAAGAGAAGTGGTTACCTAGCAAGCGCTGTGGCACTCTAGTATCCTCGCCCTTTTTCTGTCGTGCTCAGACACACATCTTCCTTCCTCCCCTTACATGCCTTCGAGTAGGAAAGTTGTTGCCTAATATAAGAAAAAGTGCAGGATGCTTGTTATTATATTAACTCTCTTTGTGATTATAAAAGACATACCGTATTGGTCTGAATACAAGATGACCGTTTTTACATAAACAAGAGATCCGAAAATCTGCAGTTGCCTTATTTTCGCACGTTAAACGTGTGGTGGCGTGATCATTAGTTCCAGACAGAAAACTGAATGGCAATGTGCGTGGACGCGTGCCCTGGAAGGTGTTTTTCAGGCTGGCAGCTGTGACATGCTAGCGACTCATATTTTTGTTCGGGTAGTAGTAGTAGTAGTAGGGGTGGGCGGGTTCTGGGCAACTAGGAGAATATGTCCATGGAGAATATTGATGAATATTAACTAATCCAATAAATTGTTTGTACCGGTTCATCCTAATCCGATTAATTTGCATAGTGCTCAATTGGATTAAGTCTTAATCTATTTTTTTGGGTTTTTAGTGGTATGTGTACAGGGGACCCTTTTTTTGGAGAGCTGTGTTCACTCTGACGTCCGGCAGCCGACTGAATGCAGAAGTTTAGTGCAATTTAAATATTAACCCAGTAACACCCATCGCACACTAAATTTCTTGCTTATTGCCCATGAATGCCTAATACAGACTTGCCAGCTTTTACGATTTTTCTTAAAATGTACGAAAATCATATCCTTTTTACGATTTTACGAAAACGCGTTGATTTTTTATGAATTCCAATACTGGGGAAGATTTTTAGATGAAATATTTACTAGACCGGACACATTCTTCAATTCCTCGATAGATCTCGATGTGCATATCAATATATTTTTTCAATGCGTAGCTCAGTCTGCCATTTTCATAATTGTTATGAAGCAGCACTGTGTATTTTGGTTTTACATTTCAGTGGTTTTTGGAAAGCCATTGAAGTGTATTTATTTAATGATTAAGCTAATTAATATGTATAAGGGGACAGAGAAACCTGTAGTACAGATTGCAACAGAACATGTATTCAGGAGTTGCAAATAGGCATTACGGATAGTGAGTCAGTGTGTATAGCAAATAACGTATTTTAAACCTGGTATAAAATGTTTGTTTGAAATGTACGTGGACTAGAAAACCATTTCAAATCTGTTTCGCGGTGTAAAAAAAAAAAAAAAAAAAAAAAAAACATTTTTATTGTATGAAAAACTAACGTCGCCGAAAATATTTTCATCGTGAGTGTAAAATATTTGAATTGGTACTACCCACCTATTTATCAAGTTTTCTTTCGGTAAGGTTATATTGATGTAATTTGAATGTTTCTTTCATACGGGCAAATTTTAGTCTTGTCATTAATACAGGATGTAATAAAAAAAAATGGTAGTCTTGTAAGAAGAGGTACAAAATGATGCCGTCTCATGAAAGAAAGTCTCTCTTAACCCCATGCAATCCACTCGCAATAAAATTAATGGAACCCCAGCAGTATAACTTTGCCTAAGAAAAAAAGGTAGGTTGGAATGATAACCTACATTGATCATAGCATTTGTTTACAATACTCTCATTTTCTTCATAGACAGAGCAGCTGTTTCACAATGATACATTGCGGCCGTACTACTTTTTTAGAACTGTCAAAAATTAGTGAACTTATGTTTGGTGTTCTGAATGCAAGTGGATATTATGATTTTTTACTTACCTTGTGTTTATAACCGGTATTTTATTTTTGTGTTATGTATTTTGTGTGTACGATCTGTGAAAACGACCAATGCAGAACAACAAACAGAATAAGTTTATCTTTCTTCAGGTAGTGGAAAATTGCTATTGTCGTTTTCCATCTGGCGATAAAAAAATTCCCACATTGCCTACAACTTAATCCAAAATAAAAATGTAATTCTCGTTTTTCTTAATAAAAATTTGTAATCTTTCTTAGTTCGAAAATTGACGTGAGAGTATTGCTCATTTTTTATATCCAAGTTTTAAATGTTATAATTTCTTATATTTAAATCATTACAGAATAGAATTTTTTATATTAGAATGTGAATTTTTTATATTTTTATGGTAAGCACATTAATACTGTAAATATATAAGCAGGGCATGGAAGTTACATTTTTCTGGGCCCCTAAAACTTCACGTCACTTTATATTCAAGGTCGTACTAGAAATTAAAAATTATAATGTGGAAAATTGATTATAATTACAACATTTATGGTTAAAATTATGCTCATTGACTAACACACAATTTTTCAGATTTACAGAGCGAGGGCTTTAGAAATATTATGGTAGATCATGCGAACATCATGGTTATGCGACAGGTATACGCTTATCTCCGTTGAGTCTGTTGTCTATGGACTCCACCCGCCTGGTGAAAAGTCATTGTCATTGTGCTCTCTTGCATCATAATTTATCTATATGCAAAATTCCTTGCTGCTGATGTTGGAATATTATATACGAAGTTAATGATTTTTGTATGGCGTATTTCATTAAAGTGTAGTTAATTGTAGATGCCTTTTTAGAAGTCTCCTGAGTGAAATGAATTATCGACAGGTGTCTGTTAATTAGTAAAATTGTTGTGTGCTGTGGCTGTCGCAAAGTGCGAGTGAGAAATTATTTACATTGTAAACTTTGAGTTTGTTGGTTTAAAGAAATATTTCGTGGTTTGTTAATTACATAAGTTAGCAAATGAATTACTTATATATAGCAGACAAGTGATTTTAGTGTATCAATCATCCAAAGTTCGTCACGTGTTTAGGAATTACGAAGTGAACAATAAGTTGGTTTTTTTGTAAATAATGTTTTCTTAAATTATTGTTAGAATATTTGAAATGTAGTTGGACTTTCATTTTATTAAAACACTAACTATTTTTAAGTAGAAGTTATATTTTCTAAACATGTTTACATTGTGCATTTTTACATCGGTATTGCCAGTGACATAATTATTGCGTTGTGTGATGTTTTCTAATGTACGTGGCTAAAGTAAGCACTCTTTTGGTGTAGTTCATTATATAAAAAATGCAATGATATTTGTGTGTTCAGCATTTATCGCATTGATACAAACAGCGACACATTTATCGCATTTAGTTCTTTCAATACAGTTAAAACTTTTAAGTAATAATAAATTGATTGCTATTTCTGTACAAACAAAATTTTCCACTTCATCAAAAAAAATGTAAGTTCCAATCTCCACTCTCTCGTAAGAAGAACCACAAAAAAAATCCTGTCTCGCGAAAGACTGTAAACTAAAATTCCCCACCCCACCAATAAAATTAATCTACCCTAACTAGTACATTGTGATCATAACAGAAGTAAAAAAGTTCAGAATGGCAACCAGCTATAGTAGCTTAAGTACTGGACGAAAGTTGTCACTCTTTAATGCTTGCCATTCGATTTGTAGTTTGTTTACAAAGATTTTCTTCACTGACACAACACCTGTGACAGAGGGATACATGGTGGCCACACACCCTTATTTCGATAAGTTTCTAAATTTACTGAACTTACATGAAACAGAGTATATAGCCTCGGATATGAGTCGCCGCACATGTTTTGAAATAGAGAATTTTTTATTTGTGTATGTAGTATGTTATAATTTTACTGTAGTGATATGAATCATATTATTAGGTTTTACGTTTTCCTCCAAATATTGGGTAAATTTTCTAGACTGTTATTTTATCTCATTCGGTGGGAAGGAGAGGTGGTTTAAATGGTGGTATTGTTTAGAACCATAAATTAATAAAATGCAGAGTATACATAGGGTAAAGAAGTGTTAATTTTCTTATGTTATTGAACATTTTATTAAACCTGGACATGTATCAAGAACATGGAAAAGCCATGAAATCTGGCAACTGCCAGGAATTTCAAATCCTGGTTTGGTAGACACCTGTTGATAACTTCTAAAGCAAAAAAAAAAAAAATAGTTTTAATATCGTAGTGTCGAGGTAAAAGGATGTAACCCACATTGGCACAATTTTTCAGGAGAACAAAAAAAAACTGTTTATTATTGACTGATGAATATTTATGTACACTTTTCAATTTGTACATGAAGCTAGAGTTCTCACATGATGCAGTTAATAGAATCACATCCATATGCAACATCCTAGTATTTTGTAAAACAAACCCAATGTTGATGGTTACATTGTTTTACCTTAACACTTGGTTACTACACTTACCCATATGTATAAAAGACCTAAAGATTGACGGTACCTACGTAGTGTTTTCAGTTAACATTAATCATTAATGGTTTTTGTATATTTGTTAAGGAATAAAGGTTAAATGTCTCAATGACTAAGAGTAGTCAAAAGTACACTTTAAAACTAATAATTGACACTGTTCACTTCATCTTAAGCTCTCTCATTTAAACAGTCTCAAATATCATTTTTCTTTGGAAAATATTTGTATTCATGATGGTAGTTAATTGGTATTGCACCCTTATAACACATGTTATTTAGGTCCTTATATTTTGCTATGGTTATTGGCAGTTGAGCTGAATAGTGTGTTCTGGGAATTGGGAAATTGTTTTTTCGTGTTGTCTTGTGATCCATTTTCATATGCACTGGAATGCCTGGTGCCTGTTCATCAAAGGAAGTAAAAGCATAGACAATGTTGTTGCCTTTATACAAGAATACCTTTGTTTCTTCTCGAATCATAATTCTGCTTCCCTCCTCGCTTCTAGTTTTTAAATCTGGTAAAATGGTTTCTTGAAGCGCTCTCCAATTTCTTAATGTGCTGTAAGCACACTCACATTGTAGGGTCCTGGCTTAACCCTACTATTTTGTACTATTGTAGGTCATTTTGATGGAGCCCAGGTGGTTTTCTTCTTTGTGAAAGAATCAACGCATTCATGCATGCATAGTCATAAGGCATGTACATGTGTCCTAGAATAAGGTAGCTAATGCTCACTGATACATGTCTTGAATTGTTCAAAAAACAGAACACCGTAGCCAACATCTGCCTATTCTTGTTTTGTTCGAGGCAGCTATTGCAGTATATGGCTACTTCTTTTAACATGTACTCTGGCATCAACAGTACATTAGTACTCAAAAACTACAGAACATATTTTGTTTGCTCACCTTATACCATCACATTCTCTTCATAAATAGCATAAACCATCTCTAGTTGAGCTTTCATAGAAAGTGAGGTTATGAATGGCATACTTCCTACTATAATACAGAATCATGTTTCGTTCTCCTTGAGGTGTGTTAAATACTTTCTGCAAATCAAATGACGCGCACACAAACGATTCATCTTCTCTGGCATGTGTTGATCACATTCAGATACTTTCTTTACAAATTCCTTATCGCTCAAATGTTTAGCGAAAACTGTGTCACTGATATCTTTGCTCAGATTGTGGTGTTTGTCACATATTACACATTTATCCTTTTTTGGACAATGAATGCCTATGATTTAATCTGTGTGCCAAATATTTGTGAACACTTGTTCTTTATTAGGAACAAATTTGTTTTCCTTGGTATACACCGTATAATCTGTAAACATTACTTGTTTTACACAGGAAGATACAGTCTGTTAGTACTCTGACGACAATAGTGGGATGGGACTGCTGGAATAGATGAGTCTTCTTTTCTCTCTTGTGGTGTCTTATTTGGAGGTGATTTTCTCCACCTCGTGTCTGGCTTTGGTGTATGTAGTTTACTTTTGTTAAATGTGTAATGAAGCATTCACTGACTGATGTCAAATGTTTTCAATATAGCCTGTCGATGGACTCTAATTTTAGTTTCTTCCTTGAGAAGGTAATATGTCAAAAGTTCTGCTAGGTCTACTGTGTTGATACACTTGTTTATTTTCTTTTTTTTTTATGCGGGACAGCAAGAACGCCTTTTTACCTTCATTATCTAATGCTCTATACATGTCGAAGATATGTTGCCTTTCACCTCCCAATTGCGCACATCATTTATTTTGGCATTTTCCATGTGCACATTGATCAGGTTTGACATTTTTTGTTCGTTTTACTTATGTACTCTTCGCCCCTACTTTTTTATGTTTTTGCACACGTGACTTTGGAGGCTTTTTCACTTATTTTGGCCACATCTTGCATACTTTTTCCATCCATTTAATTAGTGACGCTAGTTTGCACATTAGTACAATAATTTGCATTCATAGTAATGTCTTCTACAATACCCAAAATGGTCTATTGCACTTCATTAGTGGCAAAAAATAATTCACCAGCATTAGATGACATTGATTCAGTTGTCAGTATGGCTTCATCATCAGCTATATGGGTATATTCATTTTCTGAGCCATTACTGACATCTGTTGCAGAATATACATTTTCCATGGCACTCACATTTTCTCACTCTGATTTTTCTTTTTCTTCTCCTCCTCGGTCTTTGGCAAGTCAACCTCCTATTTGTCCTCATCCTACTTATCTAAGGTGCTGAGGAAAGAATTTGGTGAGGAGGGGAGGGGGTAGTGTCTACAGTTGAATTGAAGTCGTGTTCCCACTGGTATGTTTTGAGGAGCGGTGAATGTGGATTTTGTGGAATTATCGCCCATGGTGCCAGATACTGTCGGGTTGACAATGTGGTGAAATACTTCAGTTGCAGTTGTCTCCTCCAGTAAGAATAATAATGATCGTAATACTCAATATAGGCCTGATGGGTTCTCACAATAAAGATTACATAATTCACAAGTTTTTGAATTTTGACTTGTAAAAATTGGATTTAATGAACATTTCTTTCTAAATGTTTTAAATTCTGCCAAGTTTAGCGGAAATTCAGCTGAACGAAATTAACAAATACATGCCGCTAATAATGCAAGTGGTAGACCTTGCTAGAAAAAATGCCTGCCAGAAGTAAAAACAAAAATGTTCTTTATTTTTATTTTAACTATGCTCTTGCAGGCAATAGGGCACCATGGGTGGTTTATAATCAGGCTGTTAAAAACCTTGGTTAACCTAAATTTATTGGTGTTGCTGAAGTTGACAAATTGGTCAGCAAGCAGGGAAGCGTAACAAGAAAAACCTAACCGTACAGTATTGTCTCCGAGCAATGAACAAAGTGTAGGAAAAAGTGCATGAGCAGGTGTGGCAGCACAGGCTTCGTTGTATCATATTTATTTGCTAAATATATTCGAGGGTACTGTTTACATGCTATGTTAATATGCAATATATTTAAAGTAATTTTTGTTACGTCTGTGTACACAATTTAAATATATAACCACGTTTAACAGAATGAAATAAAATTGGATATAATTAAAGATACAACAGTATTCCTGTTTTGGTAATGCATGGTTTATTGGGAAACTACCTCTTTTTCCCTGGGAACTGTTTAGGATGATTTTAACACGTAACTAATATTGTAAATATAATGCCACAGATGTGCTACATACCATAATATAAGTGGAATTGTCATCATTTGGTAAATTGTTTAGTAACCTTCGGTTCAACGACTAATTGCTGCGGGGAGGGGTGAGGAATAGTCCGGTAAATGGCAAAGTACCAAAATCGTGTAAATCTACTCTTTAGAGTTGAATGTATATAACGTATATTTGTGTGGCACACTTAGTGTCATGAGCTGTCCAAAACTGCTACGAGACCAATATTTAGGCTACTATATTGACCATGTAATCAATTTTAGTCCCTAAATATTTGGGGATTTAGGGCTGAAATTTACTGACCTGAAGTAGCACCCTAAATCCACAAATAGGTCCATAAAATAGTCTGATTTTTGTTCTATTTCCCGAGTTGTGGTGGAAATGCCTGTATCTACTGTTGTTGTAATACTGCACAATACATGCACATGAAAATGGAAAATCAGGGAACTTTATTTTAAAATAAAGTTCATTTGTTGTATTAAAATTGCTTTAAAAAAAGTTAGTTAGGTTATTTGAAGTGGAATGTTAATTGCAGGGAGCGAAGAAATAATGGGAAGAACGAAATTGGCTAGAATGAAATAAGATCAGCTTTTCGCAAGACAATGGGGTTATGTTAAAATGCTTGGGAGAAAGTTATTTTATGTATTGATGTGGTGACAAACAAAATAACGTTGAAATTCCACAAGCGTGTAGTTACCACCTTTGTCACATATAGCACTGTTACAAGCATTTCGAAACCATCCCCCCTAAATTGCTAAACCCTAATTCCCCAAATTTTCCATTTTTAACACAGCTATGGAGACAAAAAAAACATTAACTGAGGTAGTCTATACGGTTTCCTACCAGTAATCTGTCAAGGCCATTTCAGTGGTACTAGGCCATCCTGCTGCAACTACTACCAATCTCGCCTGGTTCCCATGTTATTTTTGTTACCTTCAAGTGTAGAGGATTATCTGGGAATGGTCCCCATCCCTTTGCCCGGAGTGTGACCTGCAATATGACAGTAAAATATTTGGAACAACACGTCTGACTAGCCGGCGGTCGGACTGCTGTGGTGTTGGGAATCGCAGTAAAGGGGTTGGAGTGATTTTCATACCAAGCTGTATTTTGTACGAGTTGGGGCGACATCAGCTGTACTTAAAATGGCCGCAAGTAGGACTCTTTAAATACGTTAATATTTTATGTCACTTAAGTTTTTTCCTATTGGATCGACATCATTTTTCAACACACTATTCTTCAGTTTATATTTGCTTTGCGAATATCCGGCACTAGTTTCCGATTAATTGACAATTTCTCACACTTTTTTTTTTTCGTTCTGTGGCAGAAGCTATTTCAGCAAAATAAACATGCACGACGTCACCATACACCACATCCGATGCATCAGTCTAAAAATAGTCCTTACTCCATTTGTCTTGTACAGCTGTCAACTCCTATGTTTGCTATTCACCAAAGAACATTAACCATGTAGGTCCCGGGCCTGACGCATCATTTTGTCGACACACACACAAACCAAAGAACAATAACCATGTTAGACCCCACGCTGCGTGTAGTAATAACTCTGGTGAAAATTATTTCACTCAAGATTTTGTCTGTTAAAACTGAAGTCTGCTGAACGGAGGTTCGGTAAAATGAGGGTTTACGTAATTTGTTAGTTTCAACTTCGGTGCAAGAAAAACCAGACTGGTCATATATATCTCTCTCTCTCCTCCTCCTCCTCCCCCCCCCCCCCCCCCCCCACGCCAGCATGCGTGTATTCTGGTCTGCTTCAGTTTTGTAAAAGTGGCAGAACCGAACCGAAAATTCTGTTAACCGACAGCCCTACGTGAATATTTCCCTTGTGGCACAGTGGGATTTTCGGCCTCCCCACAAGCCCATACTTAATACTGACTCATGACCATTTAAACACAATTATTAAGCAATGGCAGGTTGAAATTTGGCAGGAGAACACCCGTACCCTAAGAGCCTTGCGGCAAACTGAAATATCTGACTTGAAAATACTTGGACACTGCTGAGATTTATTAGGTGATTCTAATTTCTAGTACATCTCAGTCTGGAGAACACCAACAAAGTTGAGTACCAACAGCCAATCAGCATGGATGACACTGTAATAGACACTGGGTCACAACGATTAGGTGCTACTTAAGTCCACCCAGGCGATGACACAAGGTGGATGCAAGGGGTGAATGTGTCTGGGGCAGCTGAAAATACAAACGTTCCCTGTACGTTAATTGAGCTATTGCAAAGTCATATGATCAGTCCAATATGATGCTGGCCGCCTGAGCTTGCGAAACACAGACAGACTTGCCAACTTGTACGATGTACGGAAAACTATGTACTTGTATGGTTTACGGGGATGTGTGGTAATCTTCCTGATTTCTCCTTTGTGTGCATTTGTGATAAATGTGGCACACTTGCACATGCTCGTGTCATTTAACCAATGATATTATTTCCGTGTAGTTTGCTGTTGGCAGTCCCATAGCGTTTTCGCCACCGACCGTTACAAATCTTTCTGTGGAAAAAAAGTTTTTGGATCAGTTATTGTGTGTACTGTGAATGCGTTTGTGGGTGGTCATCGCTGGTCATGTGCTATAATGGTTGCGCAGTACCAAACCCAGCCAAGTCGGTAAGTAAACAACATGGCATCTTGTAAGCGTGTGTCGATGTTGATCATTAAGGTGTATAAGAAATAATAATTGGTTATAAAGGTGTGTATGTGCGTTGTTTTCTTTTGTGATATAGGTGTATTTGTAGAAAGTTATATTGTGCAGCTTTTTTTAAACTGTTTTACATGTGTGCATGCGTGCTTTTCTTTCACTGTCCATGAAGATTTTTTTTTTCCGTTGGATGTAAAAATATCGGTTTAGTGCTGGGCTATTGAGATCATCAGTGTAAAGGCATCAGGTGGAAAATGCCTCCAAAATTGAAAGAAGAAAAAAAACTGTATTTGCAAATTTTCCTTGACATATGCGAGAGATTTTCAGTGCATTATTAAATCTTGCAAAGGTGTAAACTTCGCGTTTTGCTCAATTTGTTTGCGTAAAATAACTATTGGACATGTTGGCAGAAAACTTTAAAATGTTGAAAACATGTTTCGAATATTGGTAGTAAAGAGACGAGTACAAAATTGACTACTTTGCTAGGAATGAAAAGGCAGGACAGTGCTGTAATAAGTTTGCTTGTTATGAAATGCAACAAATTGAAGTGATTACTATGAACAGAAGTTTTCTAATGCCTTTTTACAGAAAGCTACTGCAGCTTCCCTGAAGAAGCAGTGATTTTAACCAATGTAACCAGTTAAAATGTCAATGTATACCAGTTTTTGGGACTGTTAGTGTATTGAAAAATGTAGGCTATGTACTTAAAATTGTGTAACTTTAATGAAGAACCCACCTAATCTTCAATCAAATACCAGTGGTGAGTTTTAACACATTTTAAATTATTGTCTAATGAGTTTAGACAAAAAGTTAATATTTGCATGTTTTATATTTGTACACTTATGTTGAAAAACCTAAATAGGCTACAATTTTTTTTTATACAGTAATTATTTATTTCCTATTAGTGTATATGGTTTTTTTTTTCCCAGCTGGGCGTTATCCTTTTAAGAAATAGTTATTACATTCAGTCTTTCAAACTTTTACAATTTTTACGTAAAATGTACTGAAATTACCCTTGTAGGTTTCTTCGGGCGACCTGAGCTTTATGCTACTTCTGCTCTTTTCCTGCTCCTTTTTATTTTGAGCGTTCGTTTGAATAAAGTGTTTTTTTTTATGGCTGTTTGAGCGTCCTTTTCTCAAAAAAGCAGAAACCTTCTGCTCTTGCTGTCGAAGAGCTGAGGAGCAGTGAGATAGAGAGCAAGAATAAAGCGCCAAACATGTGTGTTTATAGGTTAGACAGGCATCAAAAGGTTAAGAGATTATCGAAATTACGACTGTCATTGCATAACCCATTTTACAGTATTTGATGCTAGTAGGATCGCAGGCATCCTCTTTTAACCGGATATACCCTTTTCTTGCCGCCTCGAAACTGTCCATTGTTCTACAATGCCAAACCAAAATTAATGTTATCAGCTGATTAGTAGTAAATAGTTCCGTGGCTTTTCGCGTTCGGTTGGTAGCAGAAAAGAGCAGTGCACCTTTTGCTCTTTACTGCTCTTTTCCTGCTCTCGGAAATACTCGACTTGCTCTCGAGAGTATAAAGCTCAGGTCGCCCAAACAAACCTAGTGTTTTCGTTCTCCGGTGAGATTACTAGTTTCGAAAAGTCGGTGAAATGTCGTATTTATTTAATTATTCAGCTTAATTTGTATCAATGGCAATGAAACGTGTTGTAAGAATTGTAACAACGTGTATTCAGGAGTTGCAAATAGGAATTACAAATAGAGAGTGTGTATTGTAAATAATGTATTTTGAGACGGTTATTAAAATTATTGAAATGTACATGGCGTAGAAAACTATTATTTCAGATCGGTTTTGTATCTAATGAATGTTAGCAGAAATACAAAATCAGCATCATGTTTGTTTTTCCTTTAAATGCCTGCGAGTGCGTAAATAAATTATTTTTAAAGCAGATAATTTTACATAAAAGTAAGGTTTTTAAAAGCAACTAAATGCGTGTCCGAACTCAAGTATATACTTGCATACTTCGCTTACCCTTGACACCAAATTTAATGAGTTCAGGCATATTCTTCTTGGCTTCGGTACCAAATATTAGCCAGCTAACCATTTTAAATGTTCGTTTAAGAATATGATAATTGCCGAAGATTTTTGGATTAAATAAAGTATTAAATGATATTTAAATTTGATTTGCATTAAATTTTATTGTCTTGCAGTATTGTTTGTAAGTGCATTTTGGATTGCTTTTTTATTTTAATCTTTGTAGTTTATGATCATATGACAGATACAAATTTATTGCCTAAACATTTTTTTAGGTTGAAACTTCTGATATTTATTTACTCTGTCCAAAATTCTATGACTACGAAGTAGTAAAGTTGGCTTATTTAACTTTAAATCAAATATCTACAAATTGCTCCTTAAAATGGCGGCGACATTTATGCACAAGTATGTACTTCAGGCGAATTTGGACACAGCCTAAATGTTGGGCTAGGTTTAGATATTGTGCAACTAAAACTTTTAAAAGTTTTTTTTTTTTTGCATAATTTATTGTTTTCTTATTAGCGTATTCGTAGCATTCCAGTGATATTTGCAGAAATATTACAAACTTTTGAAACACAAGTTCAGATCCATAGAGTTTGCATGGTTAATGTAATAATGCATTGTCGCGAGTGCCAAACAAGTGATTGTGACGTCACAACTGATACCTATCAAATTACGAATTTACAAAATGAGCAAATTTTCGACTTCCATTTAAGAGTATATATGTAAACATGATAGTCTTTTAAGAAGAGGTGCAAAACAACACCGTCTCATGAAAGACATTAAACTAAAGTCTTCCCATCCCTATCTAATCCGCTGTCAATATAATTAACGAAGCCCCAGAAGTATGACGTTGCCATAACAAAAACAAGGTAGGTTGGAGTGGTAACCTAGATTGATCCCAGCATTTGTTTGCACTCATTGTTTTCATCATAGACAGAGCAGCTGTTTAACAAGGATACGATGCAGTCGTGCTACATTTCTAGATATCCCAAAATTTAGTTACCTTATGTTCGGTATTTTGAAAACAAGTACATATTTCGATTTTACATGCCATTTCTGTTTACAACTGGTATTTCATATTTATTTTACATGTTTTGTGTGTGTACAAGCAGAATGATAAATATCTTACTTAGGTAGCATTATAATTGCTATTGTTATTCATCTGGTGAATAAAAAATTCTGACATTTCCTTTGACTTAATCCAGGAGGGGGGTGGTGGGAAAGGAATGCTTGTTTTTCAAAATAAAATTTATATGCATTTTTTTTTATATAAAAGTTTCAAAAATAATTTTAAATTTAAATCATTGCAGAATTGAGATTTTGTTTAATACAAGGTGAATTTCAAATACTTTTATGGTAAGCGTATTAATACTATAAATGCATAATGCAAGCTATTTTAAATTAATGTATATTACACCCAAGCCAAGGAATAAGTGTGTTTTTGCTTTGCACGTCATACTAAGCACACACATTTCGGGGATGTATAAGTATTCTCTAAGGCAAATCATAGTTTCTGTAAATTTTATTACTTTAAATTGTGTATGTTAAGAAAATTAGTGTATGTGAAATTGCCGCTGTTAGTTAATGCGTGTTTTAATAGTTTTTATCCATTTTACTGATTGGAAATTTTAAAAGTTGGCGAGTCTGTACATTGATGTTTTATTTGAATGCAGAACTTTGGTTTGCTACAAGGAATTGCTCCGCAGGTCCTGTTACCATTGATATGAGTTGTGCTATTCCTTCTGGAAACCGGTAAATTATGTACAGATACTGTGTGTTAAAATTACAGCATGTATTTTACGCACATTTCAAACATTTTAACTTATTGTACTATATGAGTGTTTCGAAAGTTGGCAAGTCTGCACGATCCTCTTTGTGATACAACACACACACCTCGCGAAGACGATCGACTACTAATTTCTCCTGTGCTTGGCAGGCACACACCCCACGCTGCACTATTTTTTTGCACACAATACTTGCATGCCGGGCATGCACACCCTGTGCCAGCTATTGCCGATTGTTTAAAACTTAACCCTTCAATATAATGTGTTATTACACAACACTGCATAAGAATAGATGAAAAACATGAGTGAACATATCAGAACTTTGCAAACACACTTGTAAAACACTTAAGCTCAGTTGCGCCATCGTGGCTCGAAACTCTGTCCTAGATCGGATGTAAGGTTTCACAGAAAACTGTCGCACCCTCTTAGAACATCTTTAGTTGCACCATTTGAATTTAAGCTTCCGACCAAGAACTGCTGCACCAACAGTTGTCTGTAAAATCTCGCATACGATCGAATATCGAGTTTCGAACCATGATAGTGCAACTAGGCATTGGGGCTTTTATGCTGCTAGGGTAGGCATCTTTATTGGTTGTCCCTTTGCGTAAACTTACCTTGCCCTTTTTATGTGAAGGGATAATACTGAAAAGTTCACAGGGTCTACTTTTGTATCCGTGCGGCCACTTGCCTCTGGTCACTGCTCACTATGCGATGCATTTGCATCGTGTCCATCGTCGCAATACACTGCATTTGCACCAAGGGCGTGCTGTACACAGTAAATATGGTAATCGGTAGCGACCGAACGAAAACTGCCCTGCGCCAGGATCTAGGGCCGAGCGACATTTGCAAAATGCCATTCCCTACCATGGTACAGAGGATCTAGGTGCTCGCCCAGCAATGTGCACACGATAAGGTTTTCACTGCTAGCCCCAGCACAAGAGTTATGAAGATATATATTCAAAATTAAATATCTATTATCAATAAATAAAATGGAGTGTTTTTAACAACTGTTTAACAACCTCCCATTGTTGGTGAGGGGTTATTTACAGTAGACCCCATTTTAATGTTTAAATAGATGTCTTGGTGATTTCTTTCATGATTCGCGCACCCTAAATTTTTGCACTAAAATCCTGTAAAATAGATGCGAGAATTATGCCAATAAAAAAGTGTATTTGCTTTTAGCTAGTCGTGCATAACTGTGATGTGCGACTTATCGCTTGCAGGGCAGTGCCTCGTTGGCTGAGTAAGCAATAGCAGGAAATGCTGCATCGGCCGGGCAACTGATTGCAGTCTGGGCAGCTATACTTGTATGGTGTCAGATTTTCTGCTCGTTTTCATGCTATTAGTTTTCATATAACAGGATATTTTTACGTTATGGTGATTTTAACACAATTTAAAAGCAATTTTAGGGCGATTTTTAAGTAGTAGGCCTTACTGAGGATCAAAATCGGTCTGATTCGGGAACAGCGAGGACACTTATTGCGAGGTTTGAACCTGGAACCATGACATCTGGCTATGAGACACTACTGTAGTATGCCATTGTGTTTGTCCTTACCGTGCCGACTGATTGCCTGCTGAAATGAAGAAACAGCGCATTATTCGGCCAGACTGTGGGTCGGGGGGGCACTTCGACTTGTCACATTCTCTGTCACCAAACACTCCCACCCCTTTCAACATTGCTTTCACTTTTCAGTCCCACCGCCCACGTCGCTTGTTTCCTCTCCTTGGCCCCCACCCCCCTCTACACAGTGTACCTAAATAAAATTTATTATTTGGATATGTCAAAAGCCCTCAACACAGCCTGCGAACTGCAGATCACATGTGTCCTGTGTAGCCTGAAAGACCTGTGGTGGCCTGCTGACAGCTGTAGCCTGCCGGGTAGGCAATGGTGCATATGTGCATGCATGCACGAGCGCTCGTGCACACACATGCACACACTCCGCTCCATGGAGAGTGGAAAGGGATGATTTGAAGGTGGCGGCCAAACGAGTGTGTTTGTTTATATTATACGTGGCCCATAACAACCCTTGTTCTTTTTTATACACCCGAGTGATGACCTTTTAATTTGTTCTTTTTATTGTTTTGACTTCCTTAGCAACTAAGCGAAAACATTATAGTATTGTGAGCCCCCCCCCCCCCCTTTTTGATCGCAATATCTTGTCAAGCGGCACCCCACATTTTGTAGATATTTCTTTTAGTAAAAATGTGCGGCCTATACATGCCGAAATATGGCAATTTAAACTACGCTGGAATATTGTCGCAAAAGGAATGCAGACTTGTGGCGCATTCTATATAAAACTGGCTTGCGGTGCGAGGGATTCTGTGTAAGGTAGAGGCTTAGTAATCTGATACAGGATATAGTGCTACATAATCATAATTTAGGGTTTATACCCTAGTATTATAATTTGCATATAGCGACTATTGGAGACAAGGCTTAATGCAGAAGAGCGGCATTTTTCATCCCACAAAAAATTTGCTTTTGTTTTAGTTTTCCTTTGTAAAATGTATATCAGATGAGCAAGCAACATATTTCACAACATGCACTGATAGATCCCATCTGCAGTGCAAGCATGTAGCCAACCTATGTTTAGTTTTATTTGGGAATGAGCTAATTTTCTCATTCTTCTTCTCAAACAGGCCTACCAGCGACTGGGGTTGATCCCCTCCCCATACCACCTTCAACCCATGTGACAACTCGCGAATGCTGCCCTTGTTGGAATAAGTACATCCTTTGCCTGGAAAATTTATTTTATTTAGCTATACTTGCTTGAATGCATGTGATCCCCTTCGTCTCCTCAAGTTTCTCTTCTGTTTCCCCTCCCTTCTGTGTTGCCAAGTCCAGTAATGCATTTCAAAGAAGATAACATTCTGATAGTAAGTGGCTAAGCATTTCATGAGTTACGGCGGTAAATAACACTGTGCCATGTTTGACAGATAGATGCCATGCCCCATTAGAACACTGGGTTTTTTTTAATTACTGTACCTTGTTACTCTCCGAATAACCCAGAAAATCTATAATGCAGGCCTGAGTTATATCCCCTGACAGATATATCATATCGGGCTTTTGCTGTATTTAGAAACTGCAAAGACAAATTTCTCATTGTTTTAATAAGTTTAATCAAATCTATAAATATAAGAAGTTAATATTAAGATAATTTTGTACCTTTTTACACACAATAAAAAGTTTGTGGAACTTGTAACCGCCGGCTGACACACTCCGCACTCACCGAGGCATTCTACACAAACCTGCAGGGCACATCCAGTGCACAGCTTATCCATGTCGTAGGTGCACCTCTCGTACCGACACAAGCCAATGACCTACTCGGTTTCCCGACCTATGCAACATTAATACGCCTCCCGCATGTTGTTAATATTATAAGGCACAATGGAAAAAAATACACCATCTGTCTTATTAGAACTACAATGTACATTCACGAAGGATATTCGCGAGTGTCACCATCAACTCCTTAATTCGACCGTAGACAAAAGACAAGTGATATATACTTACTCGCAAGTCAAGTAACCCAGTGGTTGCCAGATGGATAAACGAAATTCCCCCTAAATTTAATGAAAAATCCCCCCCCCCCCCACTTAACACCACTCAAAAAAAAAATTTCTTGAAAAAATCCCCGAAAAATTTTGTGAATGGTATAATATTTTTAATGGCTCATAAATTATACATTACGGCTTGATCCTTGATACACATGCATGAATTATAGACAGTGTTCTGTTCCCTGCACTGATGCGAGCAACTGCATAGCCACCAGTTGTTCCATTACTAGATGTGTTTAATGCTGGGCTGGGGTATGGAACAACTTCCATGCTCTATTTTCGGCGCATAATTGATTTAACAGCCACCATGAGAACACATTAACCAGAAAGTCATACACACCGAAGATTAACATGTCACAGGTTGGCATGCCAACCTGCTTTATTTTCGCTTAGTTAGATTTGCTTGGGTTCTGTTTTCAGTATTTCAATGTAAAAAAGGAAATTGTTTGGAAATGACGTAGTGACAGGGAAAAAAGGGGGGGGGGGCCTTTAGATTATGCAAACTTTCTGTTAGTTAAATTCGCAACGTCTTAAAAACGTATTTTCCTATGTAAATCCTTGCAAATTCGTTTCACTTGAACTCCTTAGTTCGTCATTAGCATTATATAATTTGCAGAATCGTTAAGTACAATCAATACTGCACATATTTCCTAAAACCAACAAACTTTCCCTTGGTCGCCTCCAATACTAACCTCCAAATACACACATTTCTGGCATTTTCTTGCCACTGTGACGTCAGCACCAGAAGCATTTGTGCTTTTTTTTCGTGCAGGTTATGCGTGAGATTGGCCGGAAGTAGAATAACGTAGTAGGTGCATAGATGCGTCTGTGGAAAAAGATCGGAACTACTTTGCTGCACGTATTTCGCACTGTGAAGGTAACGGGACACGGCCATACAGTTTATAAGTGCCTGCTATTAAAACTATACCAACATAGACATTTTTAGAAAGGAACAAACTTAAAAAGTAACATAATAATAGTGGATGTGTGTGTCTAAGTGTTCGGGATAAATTAGACATAGGTACAACAATATATCCCCGTACCTATCACTTTTCATGTCACAGTGAGATATGAGACAATTATCTAAAAACAAATAAGTTATGTTGACGACAGCTTTGGGCGATTAGTCCAAATGCAACATATTCTTAATAAATATATCAAGATTAGTTTTAACCGTACCTGATAATTCTACTGCAGTCTCCCATGGCTTTCTGTACTTCTGTGTATAACCAGTACTATTATCTTTAGGCATTTTGCAAGAATAGCGTAATTAAAGTCTACGACATGCAACAGATGAGACCACCACCAAGCTGGTAACAAACAATATGATGGCTGAGAACCAGAGTGATGTAACAGCCACTTCCTCATGCAGGAGAGAGAAAATGAAGTTCGAAGACACAAGTTTTTAAAATTTATATAAGTGGTTCAAAGTTTATTTAGTTTTGCTCATACTTTTACAAAATGTATTCATATAGAAGTTACTACTCACCATTATTTAAAATTACAATGGAATGGTATTTTAATTATTAATAATTTGATTAATTACTTAGGAGATACACTTGTATGACTCTAAGAAAATAAATTATCAGATTATAATTGCAATTGAGATATCTATGAAGGGCTATCCTAATCAATAAAATTCCTATAAAAAATATTAAATGATGTGTAGCTAGTGCTACATTACAGTATTACAGTCACGAATCAATAGAAACACTTATTCAGAAAGACTCTTTGTTCTAAACATAAAAACATTTTTTTTTAACATACTGTTATCACTCAACAATCACACTGCCTTTCATCAACACTGTCCACATTCATTTTCTCATCCTTGTGCAGGAGAGGTCATGTCATCGTTATAACTATAGCAACGTGTTTTACAACACTGGGTCATCACTCAGCCATCACACTGTTCTTCAACACTGTCCACATTGTATCTTCCCCATGCAAGAGACTAGTAAAAATGGTGGTACTGCTCCTTGATTGTCTTGGAGGTACATCAAATCATCAAGTTTCTCCTTCTGAATTGTGAAGGGGCCACGGTACAAGGGTTGTAGTTGAGGTAACGTCAGGGATGTTTGAAGTCTCCTCTGTATTTCAAAGCTCTTGAAATCATCATTGTCGTATTTGAAGTATACGTGCAACAAGTCACTTTTCCGATACTGAAAATGAACTACCTTGAACCATAGTATGTTTCCATTAATGTCAACTTTCTTATTATTTAACGACTCCATCTGCAAGGTCTTAAAGTCTAGGAACTCTTCTTAATACATCTCAACAACCGTGTACAGTCTCCCCTTTGGTGCCATTTGAACGACTGTATACCAACCTGATGGGTCATAAAAATTTTTCGATGTTGTCTCAGTGTTAATTTGAACAGTGTCGCACTCCATTTGGGAACACCCAGGTTCGAAAAAGCAGTGGTCGATGGTTGGGATGTTTAGTCTCTTCACGGTATGAAAAACCATGGTGCACATGTTTGTGTTCCTATTTTGTCCACCACAAGTTTCTGAGAATAAATAAATCTACTTTCCATCAGCGATGTTTTGGAGTCTTTGAGTAAACATGATGGTATTTCTGACGATCCCCTTCTAGTAGTTCCCTCGTGCCACATGCAGTGTCGGTTTTTTTTATGAAGTGTTGTATACTGTAAGGTTGTATATAGCAAGCCTGCATTTGTAAAATATGGCTTTTACGTTTATAGAGCGACAGTACCGAACTGCTTCTAGATCGAACTCTAGCAAGTGACAGTATGCGTTCTTGGCAAGATCCTTAATTTGGTTTTTTAAATTTCGTGCAGATTGCTAGTGCTCAAATGTTCATTGTGGACATCGTGTTGTTCCTCCTGTTTTTCAAATGCCAGTTTTTTTTTTTTTTTTTTTTTTTTTATGGAACCAATTTTCACATTCATCTTTCCTTGGAGAATGAAAAGTGAAATTGAACTCTGTGTTGAAAATTTGTCTGTAAAGCATACTTTTTCAGGTTTCACCTTTGGTGAGGCAGCATCACATTCTGCCACATAAAAACTGTAATTTTTCTCTCTTAAGATCTGATGCAAGATATTGTTTAGATGTGTCTGCGACAATAGTGAGATGTCTCAACAGGAAAGGATGTAATATGATTCCTGATTCTTTCTTTCGCATCTTCGGGCCTCTTGAGTCCTGGATGATGATGCCCTATTCCATCTCTACGATCCATATTGCTGCTGTCTCTTTTTCTTACAACAGTACGCAAAAATGTTTCAGAAATTCCAAATATTCGTAGGAAAAACCAGACACAAACTTGGTCGACGCAGTTCCCCTTGGGCTTAAAATAATGCTTGCTAACTTGCTTCTAGGATGATTCATTGTTTCCATGAATTCTTCCTTTGGGAACAATTTTTATAAGAGGACCCAGGTACTGCCTCTGTTTATCTATAGCATTCATGTGCCGAAATATTTCAAACATCTGCTTACCATCAACCTCATTAATTTTTTCATTGCACTTTTTAACACATTTGGAACAGTATTTGTAGTGAAATGGCTTGCAAGGAATCTCCATTCCAGAAGTGATTATGTATGCTTTGCCTGACTGCCTATTTTCTTTTCTAGCATTTTGTTTTCCAGGCAGAAACATTTCTGATCCATTTTTCGTAATTTTTTTTATTTGGCACATAGCATCTTGATCTGTATTAGGCACATTATTATTTCTGGAAACCGTGACTGTATGAACAACTCCTTACTAGCTGGATCAAGTGAACCCAATATTTCACTCATAACGGCACTAGTTGTAACATTACCAGTGCTGCCCTGATCAGTTTCAGGTCAGGGTACCGCTGGATTTGACACAGCAACTTTCAGCTTTTTTGGTGATTTTATTCTTTTGATGGTGTTTAAATAGGCTGTTGCCATTCTATCATCTATTATCTCCATGGCCATTATACACATTTTTGTGCTATCTAGCTGATAACTTTGGCAATTGTTCCGTATTGCTTATATAAATCGCTCAGAAACCACTGTATTTCGTATCAAATGATAAAAAAAGAAAGTCGAGAATAAAAACCGCTAATTATGTATCCAACCACAACCGGGAATAAGCCAAAATATAAAACAAAGTTTCACCTTGCGAATCCAGCGCACCTTGAAAAAGTATGTTTTTACAAAACTTTTCCCTTTGTGTATCCAGGTGACAAAACCTACAGGACCTAAAAAGACAACATTGCGTATCGAAGCAGGAAGGGGGGAAATTGGTGCCACACCCCACATGTTTCGAATTGCGTATCCAGCGGAGCCTTGCGGAAGATGAGTTGATGGCCTTTTTGAAGAGGGGGCGGAGGAATTTCGACCTACACCCCATTATTTGCTATAGAATTTCCAAACCGAAAATAGAATATAGGGTCAAAGCCCCCATTTGTTTCCCGTGGGGTATCCAGGTGCCAAAAGTAACTATTGCTACAAATTTCCTACCGTGTATCCAAAAAATTAATTTTTGTCGCCATTTTCTCGTCCCTGTTTAAATACACACTATTCGGATGAATAATTATTTACTTATTTATCTTAAAGAGAATATTTAATAATTATTAAAAATTTTAAATAATTTGAACCATTTACTATATAAAGATTCACATGTACACAATCACTAAAAGTGTACGTAAAACATTGCACAGTTAATAATCCAATTTTTTTTATACATGTAACTATTAGTATGCAATTAATCACATGTATGCCATCACCAAAGGTTATGGTAAAGCAGTGTACATTTAAAAAATAATTTTTTATAAATGTAACAATTTAACACTCAACTTTTCTCACGTACACAACCATTAAAGTAAAGAATTCAACTTTTTATAAATTTAACCATATAGATTTTTATGTTTTTTTATATACATCGTCCCTTTTTTTTAAATAAATTACCTCAACACTCGAAACTGGCAGGTCCAAAGTCCGCGAAAGCAACACCATATGTAATTGCATCCGCCGCTGACCGAACCGGTCATGACAGGCACAACCACGCTATGCCTTTTCGGGATCGCGAATGAATGTAATTTTTTTATAATCAATTTACCTCAATAATCGAAACTGGCAGACCCAAGTTTTGCGGATGCAACAGATGTAAGTACATCAGTCATCGCCAGGCGGACACATCACGATCCACTTGACTATTTTAGGCTTTGTACCAGATCGCGAAAAATGTTTACACAAACAACACGTCAATTAAACATTAATTTAAACTTGAGTCAAACAGCTATTAAATTAAACATTAATTTTAAATTAAATCAAACAGCTATTCAATTAAATATTAATTTAAACTTGAATCAAATAACATGCCACACACGTACATCTGTAATTTAAATCAAACATCTACATAGTATCACTCGTCCATGTTAATTAAAACACACAACATACCATTCAAGCATTATTTTAAAGTGCAACTGCAACTCAATCTCGCTCGTACCTGCAAATTAAAAACAGCAGTAACAAACAGATACCTGTCGAAATTAGTATAGCCTTCGCCGCCATCTCCTCTGCGCCGATTACGATGGTGCATGTCGGCGGCGTGAATCAGCAAAGTGTGCAGTCTTTCTCCGTACCGTTGATTCTTTTTCCAGATATACTCGGCCAGGTAGCCGACCCAAGATTTTTCTGTCGGCCAAAGCAGGGAATGCAGTATCGCACAGAACACCAACTTCGCTCGATGTTTTGAGTGTGCATCCTCAACGTCTCGCCCCTCTACATCTTTAGTGTGTTTCAAGTGTTTACCATTCCGCTCATTTCGCTGCACACACATTCCCGCCTGTGATTCACCTGCATGTTACGATAGCCATGAATGTCCAAGTTGCTCTAACTGCATCAGCAGCCTGAAACTATCGTCGTGCCCGGAGCGATCTACTCGCGAATGATTTTGGTCAGGGTCGCAGCATTCCTCTTTTCCACCTGTACCAGGAAGAATTACGTCAGATGGTCCTGCTGCACTCCACCGAAAATCCACTGGCTGTGAACTTTACATCCTTTGTGGTTCTTGAATTTGCCCAATTTTGACTCGTCAATCTGGACCACTTTGCGCAGTCCGTCGATGTGTTTCCTGTATGTCAATATTCAGTCTATGCATAGTTGGTGGCAGAAACTCGACCAGGCGACGACCATTTTCCCCGAGCACAAAAGTTCGTTCACTATAGTCTGCTGTCGAGGGTATTTGATTAGGCACCAGAGTAAACACAACTCGACTATCTTGCCCGGTGACAAGTTTGAATCTCCCACGAAACTGCCCTGTCTCGTCAACACTTTAAAGTTGCATTTAGTAACATTCTCTATTCACTTTCGGCACCAGTAAAACAAGCCCTTGTTTTCCACCAATTTCGCTTCGCCTTCCCCGCATTTTTCGCACTGCATAGTCGATTCGAGAATGTCGTGCTCGATGAGAAACATGTTTATGTCCGGCGAGGAATGAATAACTTGCGTGGCTTTGAACATTGTGATTTTACATCCTGCACACACCATAATGCGATTCACGAGAGAAAATTTGCGGAAAAAATTGTTTTGATACGTGATACGGAACAATTGTTGCCAAATTTGAATATGCGAAATGGCACTAGACTGCAAAGTAAACAATTGGGATGGATACTTTATAGCACACACTGAATGTTTGTACGGTTTTTTCATTACGATATGCAATACGTAACAATTACCCTAATTTTTATTCAGGACTTTATCAGATGGTGGTAATACAGGCCCTAATAATTGGATACTCCTGTAATCATTAAATGAAGCATGTTTCACCTCACCTCAACATCTGTACACCCAAACACAAATGTTAATTTTTTGTAACTTCAATTTGTTGTTAAAATCACTCTAATTTAGTCATTTACACAATTTGCCACCAACAACAATTAACCAAAACTTATTTTGTGACAATTACTAAATGACAGCCATGTTGCACATTAGCTACACGTGTCGATAGATGCACAGCGTGTGCAATTTCACTTGCACTGAGGTATCTGCCTAAGCACAGATTCCTCTGTGTTTTGCATTGGTACACAACTACTTGCACTTCTGCTTGTTCATATTTAATTAGATTTTTGTGCAAAGCAAGTGCAAATTTCGCATTGCGCCCATAGAAACATGTATTTAATAGGTTCTCTGGATATGATAGATACAATTGTTTGTTTGTTTTATTACGTTCGTAAGATATTTTTCCAATGCATAGCTGTACAAAGATATTTGATTTGGTGCTCAGGCATTAGGGATGATACGTTCACCCTACTGAACTTTTAGACAGCAAAGTGGTGAGAGTGGCATACACACAGTTTCGGTTGTAATACTAGTGGCGACTACTGCCCTTTTTCTTCACTTTTCAAACAAGTGTGACTAATACTTATGTGACCGAGCATATTAAATGAGTCATCTAGCAGGTGGTGGCTATGTCCTATACTGTGCAGTGTTAACAACTGAAGCTAGTTTATAGCGTAGAGTTAGGATGTTTTCCGGTAAAAAAAAGTCATATGATCAACAGTAGACCAAAACATTGTATCTGCCTATCTGACACGTGTATTTGACGAGTTTTAAAATCGACATAAATTAATATATAACCATTCTTGACCTAAACGATAATATAAACAAAGCGTGAGTGTGTTTGTTTCAGATAACTAGATATAAATTTCGCCATTAAATACATAAAGCTATGAATTATTTACATTTAAATGGAAGTGTTGCATACGGTGTTATGGTTGATTTGCTTCCCATTCCCTGTATATTTGCGTTGGAAATATTCCAGGAAATAATTTTCTGACGACTATAGGGGCTTTTAAAAGTCATGATAAAACTTTAACCGTACTAAAATCTAATATAGTACGCTATTGAGGTCGTCTGCGAGTGTGTTACAAGTGAAGCAGCCTTATGGGAGAGACAACTTTTGTTTACGTTGAAATGGAAGCATCTCGCTAGTGCCTTATGAACTCACTAGTTCTGAATTTTCTCTAAATTTGTGTTATTCGTGCGTTTGTGAAAAGTGAATTTGGCATTCAAACACGGTTTAAAACTATAATCCATTTTTTATTTATTCGGCAACCAACGAAAATTATTATTAATGTATGCAAATGCGTACGAGCCGGGCCATGCGAATCGTGTTAAAGTGTATTCGTATATGCTGCGGATACATTCGTGAAAGATATCACACAATTACTGTGTAAATTACATGTAAGTTGCGGACTCGTTAGAGGTAAATACAGGCACTTTTATAGACCTGCAGATACGTATTTTTCTAAATGCCGATTTGCTATTTCAGTGCAAGAGTTAATGGAATTCATTTGTTGGTAATGGCAAATCATCTCGTAAACCAATACTAGGCTACTACACCTTATAAAAACTCCACTCTTACAATTTTTATCTCCCCAAGTCAGGAGAGTTGCAGTGACAAACAAGAAATCAGCTGTTTATCAATAAATGAATATAGGCCTACAACCAAGTCAGTTTTCATAAAAGCTACTGAATGTAGCCTTCATGATTTGCAATTTCCATGGTTTCTCGAACTCACGCCATTCATTTTCTGGGGTCACGCAATAACGACAATTTGACCAATTCTTTCCTAGTATTGCCTTCATTGTGTTCTTGGTTTACCATTCTCTAACCAACCTGCTGTCGTCAAGACGTTAAGTTAAATAAATATAGTTTACTTGTGTGTTTATATGGTTATGTATTTAACAGTAGGTTGTAATCATTACAGTAAATTACATGTTTATACATTTTATCGTTTTCCAAGGGTAGTCAAAATAAAGACAACTTAGATAAAGCCAATCTTTTCCTATAACTACACCATCTGCAAAATAGAAAAAACATTGCATGATTTTCTTTAAACTCTATTTCACCCTTCTAAAGGATTTTTTAAATTCTAATTTTGAGGTCAACTAACTGGACATAAGTTTATTTTGATATTGATGATGAATCATTGATATTTATATGGAAATGTTAAATTCTTTAAAAACCTAATAGTACATTAAAAAAATGGGATGACGGTTATACATTAATTGAACCAAATGTTGCTTGGAACACTTTTATTAATTCATTTCTTTGTCATTTTAATCATGCCTTTCCACTCAAATCTGTATAATGTAGCAGTAGCTCGAAAATAAAATGGATTAGTAAAGGTCTGACAGCCTCACGACAGAGGCTAAAAACAATGTGTAAAATTCTAAGAACCCAGAGGAAAAACAAAAATTATACTGTAAGCTATACGAAAAATTATGTAACAAGTTACTCAGAGTAGCAAAGCAGAAATGTAATGGGGAAAAAATGAGTCTCCTCCTCAAATAAAACAAAAGCAATGTGGAACATTATTAATAAGAATTGAAACCTAGACATGGACATGTTAAACTTTCCTTGAAAGTTGATGGTATTAAAATCGGAAATAGCAAGCAAATATCTAATAGTTTTAATGACTATTTCACAAACATCCCACTAAAATTGCAAAATGAACACAGAACTACAAATATTAATCCTGTACACATACTCCAAAGACCTAACACTTGGAATGCTAACATGCTTTTTTTTTTTCACACCTATCTCTGAATAAGATATAAATGTAATTAAAAATTTCAAAAGTTAAAGTTCCTGTGGAATAGATTAGGTACCTATGATTCTGCTAAAAAAGTGTTCTTGTTTAATAAAACTGCCTTTGACTTACATTTTCAATTAATGTCTTGCCCAGGGAATTTTTTCTGACAGACTCAAATATGCAAAAGTAGTACCAATACATAAAAAAAAGTGACAACGTTTTGATGGATAACTATAGGTCTATTGCTCTTCTTACGTCATTTTAATAAATTCTAGAGAAATTGATAACAAATAAACTGACACACTTCTAAATAAAAAAAAACAAGGTTATTTCATTACATCAGTATGGCTTTGTAGAGGGTATATCCACAGAACAAACTATTTACAGTTTTACTGGAGAAATAGTAACTTCTTTTGATAAAAAGACAATTCTCAACAGGTATATTCGCAGATCTTTCAAAAGCTTTTGATTGTGTCAACCACACTATTTTTTCCCCAAAAACTTGAGAGGTATAACCAGTATTATGTTTAAATCATACCTTGAAGAAATAAAATGGATCACCTCCATAAAATATTACGACAAAAATCACATTACAGTTGGTATGTCCAATACCAGAACTACTCGAATAGGAGTGCCACAGGGATCAATACTGGGACTAATTGTATTCTTAATATTTATTAATGATTTTCCAGTACAAATAACCAACGGTTCAGCTATAATGTTTGCGGATGATACAAACATTTTGGCAACTAGTTCAAATAATGCTGTTCTTGAAGAAAATATAAAACAAACTGTGACTGAGATGTCCAGTTGGTTCCAGTATAATAAATTGATATTAAATGTAATTAAATATATGCTCATAAATTTCATGCATAGAAATAAACATACAATGTAGAGTGAAAGATGCACAACAATAGAAGAGGACCGGTTACAGACAGTAAATAGTAGGCTACTAAATTTCCAGTGATCATTGTAGACGGTGATTTAGAATGGAATGAGCATGTTGATAGTGTCTATAAAAAATTGGATTCAATGTGTTTTGCAGTGCATACCTTAGAAGCATCCTCTGAAGCATCTCACTGTTGTTTCTTCTTCCTCTAAATACTCCCTTACTTAGCTTGCAGTGTAGCCCTCCCCATCCTCCCTCTTCATTCACTATCCTGTACATCCTGACTAACCGTTCAACTTTCCTCCTGTCCCTCAATGAGCTCCACCTCATTTCTTTCATCACTGATGGCCTACAGTTCCCTTCTTCCTCACCATCTTGCCCCTGCCTTCTCCACCTACCTTTCACCCATCTTGCTGCCCTTCTCTGCACCTTTTCCAGTTCTCGAACCTCCATCTCCACGTACGGGTCCCATACTGCTGCAGCATATTCTAACATTGGGCATACCATTGTGCCATACGCCTTCTCCTTCACCTCACAGCTGTCTCCATTCAGCACCCTTCCCAACACACCCAGAGCCCTTATTCCCTTTGCAACCACCCTCTCTACGTGTGTTTTCCATCTGAGGTCTCCCTGCAGTACAATCCCTAGATACTTATATTCTGCTGCTGCTTCTTCTATCTCTTGTCCCTCCCATCTGTACATGTCCCTGTTTATTAACTTCTTCCTTGTGAACCTCACTACCTTAGTTTTTCTTCATTTAAATTCATTTAATTTTCCTTGTCCACAACCATATATTATCAATGTCCGCCTGCAACTTTCCCCCCTCAGCCAACTCTGCATATACAACACAATTGTCTGCAAACACAACACAATTGTCTGCAAACACAACACAATTGTCTGCAAACAATCCGATTTTTCCCCTAATCCCCAAACCCATGTCATGTACCATTATGGTAAATAACAAAGGACCCAGCATGCTTCCCTGCGGCACCTCCTCTTCCTCCGATATTGCCTCCACCACTTCCACCCTTTGCCTTCGTCCCCTGAGAAAGTCCCCTATCCGTTCCTCTACCCTCCTGTCTGGTATCAGCGCCTCCACTTTCCTCATCAATGTCCCATGGGGCACCTTATCAAATGCCTTCTTAAAATCTATGAAGTAGGTTCCAGAAACCATTTACTATATTGACATTAAATTCATATAAAGGAGATGTAGTCATATTGGAAAAAACCTCTCGAATCATTGTCAGTGTTAGGAATTTAAATATAAATGCCAGCAAATAATTATTTATTCGTGACTCAGGAACATGTGAACTTTGCCTTCCAGAAATTCAGCAACGCTGCTGGTCGCCGTTTTGTTGCACTCATTACTGACGTGCAACCTGCATACATTACACAATAACGGTAGCAGGCTTGTTATACTTTATTTAATCATTTATTCAAAAAATAAGTTTCCACAAATCCTGATATATGAGCACTATATTTAAAACACATGCTTATTGTCGGACATAACCCAATACTGGCATGCGACGCACACATTCACGATCGTAAGTTTTATGATGAAATTATTTGATTGCACAACTAACACAAGCCAATAATTAACTAGTAAAACTTCCCACGTGAATTGTATTATATATTTATTTATTCATTGTCTTCTTTGTTCCACATGAAATACTTAGAATGTAACCTTTCTCTCAATGTCTTTCTAATGTAAACACAATGTTTTTGTCTACAGTAAAGATGTGGGCTAGAGGCCATAAATATGCCGCCTATTTCTAACAGCTTCAAGTACGTCACAACATGCCATCTCCTGTATACTCCTAACTCCATGCCTTCAATAATGCTTTTACATAGAGTTTCCTATTCTCTTGTGTCATAATAGCTGCGTAATATTTATTTATTATTTGCCGGGGTGTGAATTGTGTGGTGTATCTCGCGTTTTGGTTATGGTATACAGACTATCTATATACTAGAATTTGGGAATATTTCACATGTTTATATATAAAGAAATTAAATAAGGACCATTATTTTTTTGTGTTAAGGTTGCGCAAATTGTGGGTGTACCTCAATGAGTGACGACTCATGTGTTTTTAAATTATGTCTAAATTTCGCAGCTTGTTAAATTGTGTGATTCGGAAGTATTTCAATAATCAGAATCAAGTAAGTATAGATTTTTTTGGTCAGGGTTGTGGCGGCGGGGTGTGTGTGCATGTGTGGGTGCGCACGCGCGCGCGTGTTTTTTTTGTAGAGCGGTGTTACGTATTTTCCCCTACAGCAATTACGCATAAACACAAAACGAAATAAGGGCGTAAGAAGGTATGAGGGCCAGCATGTTGTTAAATGAAAATTAATTTTCTCTATGGAACAGAATTTGCAAGGGTCACGAAAGCAGTGGCGAAAGGAAGGGGGTGATGCGAGTCACACTTAATTAAAGTTATTTTTATCACTTGGAAAACATATAACAGAATCATTCAGCACTTGTGAATATCCTTACTGCCTACTTTTAAACTAGGCTACACAGCTGAGAAAGAAGCTCCATAAAATTAAAAATTTTTGTTGATTAATGGATATTAAGTTAAACAAGATTTTGCTTATGAAAACACTTGATTAAAATAAAATCTCCTTTTATTCTTATTTGGAAATAAATGTAAAAAGAAACTTCATATACTTTAAGCTGATCCGATTTGAAATAGGTGTAATTAAGTTGGGGCTTTGCAAAAATTATTATGAAATACCAGTGAACCTTGACTTTTACCCCTTACAATCATATTGATCAGCATGCCAATGAAGTGAGTAACTATATGGAAATGATGTTTATTTGTTGCAAAAAATAACACCACTTTTACGAATGTTAACCTATATCCAGATGCACTAACCAGCCCTGTAGATACTAGAACAAACTCAATCATCTCGTAGCTACTGGGTATGTCAATCATGCCTTCCGAAATTATGTTAACTTTTGAAAACTAATTGAAAAGTTATTATTTTCACTCTGATTTTAAAATGTTTCTACCATCAGAACTCTTAAAACACGTATCCAAATTGTTTTACACAACAATTGTACTGAGATGCTGTGGATTTGATTAACATCAGGTAAAGATTAGAAGTTAACGCCAACTGCGGACATGTTAAGCTTAGGCCTCCTGCTCATCCTGGTGGCATCAATCTACTCCTGAAGCACCAAAAGTATCTAACTAATCTGTAATGGGCCTCTTCTGAAAACACCCTACAAATGTTTACTGAATACGGGTCTCGTCATTGGCTTTATCTACTCTACTCCTGTGGTGGTAAAAATCTTATTCAGCTCATGTCCTACTGTTTATGATGGTCCGCTCTACATGGTGTCAGATAGGAGAGTTCATTGCTAAAACAGGGCTTACACCCATGCAATATTGCGGGTGGAAGTCACGCCCTAATTTCATTTAAAAATAGTCTGTAATTTTCTATCCAAATCACAATGTATCCAAGGCTTTATAAACTGAGATATCTTCCTTATCACCAAAGAGAAGATCAAAGTGCAAGCTGACAATTTAACTTTTTCAGACCCGGAGTAGCTGACCTAGGTCAGTTCCATAGCCTATTAAAATATTTTAACACTCATTTAATCAAAGCGGTGTCTAAATTATAAAGTAATCAATCATATATCACAGTAATAAACACAGTTACTAGCCAATATTTGCGGGGTTCAGTGTAAACATTAAGGTTTTACGTAGAAGAGACTAAAATAAAATAGAACAACCACCATTCATGGTTCACTTCAAATTAAACACTGGATAAATAAAATAAACAACAAACTTTGAAATCTTTAGGGGCCATCCCTCAACAAGATTTTTAATTAATTTATAAAACGTTTTAAATATAGGCCTATCCTGAATTGTTAGTGTATAGTCATGGTACAATGGTTACCTACATGGTAAAATGAGCAACTTTTGAGGCTCTACTCACATAGCACAGGATAACCACCTGATGTCCTAATTAGATCCACAATGTCGCTGGGAAGTTAAGGAATGGCATGTTTTTGTTTTGTCATTTATATCTGTCAGTGTCTTTGTTGTTATTGTATTGTTTGTTTACTTTATATCTCTTGTTCTTTATGTTGTGTGTAATGTGCCACCCTGTTATTGGTTTGCACTGTTGTGTGGCACACTAAGCTCGTTAAATAAAATCTAAATGTCCTACAGTGAGACTCGAATGTATATCCTTTGGATATCCAGTAGTAGGCACCGGTGTGTGCCACTTACTGGATATCCATTAGATATTACAAAACCACCAATGGACATTAATTATGCTACTTAAGGTAAGTGACTAAATCAAAAAATCTATATAGGACATCCAAAATATCTATATCACATTTTGGATATTGGGCGGACATTTGGATATCTTTTGGTAGTCTTGTGAATGAAACTTTTCTAATCTTGGAGGTCCTTAGATATCCCGATTGTCTGAGAGTGGCATCCATCATTATATTCTTTGGATGTTTGTGTGCTATATGGGTAGTTACTTTTTCTTTTCAGTCATTTTTTAATCATTTAACCAACTTTTGTAATTGAATATTGCCATTTAAGTAATAAACACAGTGTGTATGTTCCACAGCACTCGGAAGTTAACGTCTTAAGGCTAAAATAAAATATATTTATTGGCTAGTATTACAAATGAGAGGGCTTTCAAAAGTGCTCACTTTACCCTTTTTATTTTCACTACAACTACTCGGGTTGTTCAATATCATAAAAATTTAATATCTATGTTTTTCCAAACAGTAACTCGGTATTTTCAGTATACCGAAATGATCGATAATGCCAAAATAATAGATAATACTGACATTTATAATACTGAAATAATCAGTAATACTGAAATGATAGATGATACATAAATAATCTATAACACCAACGTAATCAATATTACAGAAATAATTGATAATTACAGAAATAATTAATAATACAGAAATCATTGATAATACCAAATTCCAATAGAGTTGAAAATATTGGTATCTTTTGATTTCTGATATTACTGAAAACATTAAAGTGATTATGTATCAGTACTATCAACAATTATAAACCACCACTACGATATGTGATGAAAACATATGTAATATAGTACAGCAACAGTCAGCCGCACAGAAACACTAGTGATCGCCTCAAAGCAAAAGAAACCACTGTTTGTCAATAAATGTCCGATACAGACTATCCTGACAACTTAGTGTGAGAACCGAAACAATCCGAAGTAACATCTAACTGACACGTTGGTCGTGAACCGCTATTTGTTTACACACAAGCACGGACAGGAAAAAAAATCAAAACAAAACAATGAACCAGGTAACTTGAATGTTGCGTAAGCCAGGCAATGATGTAAAAGAGTTATAAACATATAAATGTGTTACAACTATGCCATATTGTATTCTTATTTGCATACAACAAAAAGAGACTATTATAGGAGACAAAAATGTTTTAACTTTACAACTAGATAAAATCAAGAGTGACAATAATATGGGAAAAGCAGATAGTATTGATAATACTGTAAATTTCAATATCAGAAATGTTGATAATATCAAAAATTTTGATAGTAGGTACTGACAATTTCTATGATACTGAAAATTTAAATAATACAGAACATTTCAGTAATATCAAAACATCGATATGCCAATATCTTTCTAAGTTGCGTATTGTTTGATAGGTTATTTTTCATATCAATAACTATCGATATATCAATATTTCGAACAGCCCTAATGACTACCATGAATAGCCTATATCAGTTGTGTCTCCTGCATAGTCATTTGTTTCAGTTTGGTACTATTCTAGGAAGTGGGATGGGGTGATATAATAAACTGTATTTGCATCTTTAATGTAGTCATGAATGGGGTTTCTAAAAGCACCTGCCCATACTTCAACAGTAGATACTGTAAATGTGACCCTTTTGAGACATGCCTGGATTTTAATTTAACCCACTTCTTAAATTTTAATAAATAAAATGTTAGTATTGTGGTTATTTGTAATTGCTGTCATTTTACCCTCTTTGTATGCTGCATGGAAGTATTATATTAGGGAGTCCTCTAGAGACTTTAGTCAATTTTCATAGCAAATCAAACAAACAATGCAACAAATGCACATTTGTTAGGTGCTACTTTTCAACGGGTGTTTTTATGAACCAGTTTTTGTGGAAGTAAAATTGTCACTTGTTAAAAAATAATTGATGCTATGAAGGAAAGAACTTGAAAGTTATTAAGTATTGTGATGAAACAAAGTGCTGGTATGCAATGTGTAATTAACTGTTTTTCAAATTTTTATTTTCAGGTAGTTGCTCCTGTTACAAAATTTGTAACTGCAGAAAACCAATATGATTGTCTTGCAGACGTTGTAACTCCATTGTGGAAACTTCCATACTCAGAGCAGTTGCAGTTAAAACAGTCATGGAGCACATCTGTCATCAAAACGTTAGCGAGCAAGATTCATAGCAGACTGAAGAAATCAACAAAAAGAAAGCCATTCATATTTGTTCCTATTGAGAAGATAAAGGAATCTGTAAGAATATGTTCTGTTGTATATTTTGTGTATGGATACATTTCTATATATTGTTTGTGTGATAATTTGTCTAATGAATTCTTTTTGCAGATTATTTAAATTTTTACGAAGAGCCCTGTTCATGAAAATCATTATTACTCTTGTAACTTTGAAATTAATAAATTCTGAACACCAAAAAAACTTAAAAATTGCTTTAAAATGCATTTTTCATTTGAAATCTGTATTTAATTATCTCTAGGTTGTAACAAATAATTTTGAAATTATTAATTAATTTTGATAGGCAGGTGTTTTCTAGATGCAATGGCATCTAGTAAGGGTATCAACAATTTCTCCTTGATGTTAAAAAATTTTAAACATATACGTTCGTGTACCAACTAAGCAATTGGCTTCATGTGGGAAAATATGGAGCCATGCCGTAATGAATATGGGCTGTAGTAAGTGTGTGTAATAATTTTGTTCTGTAAACATGTAGCATAAATAGAACGGTTAAAAAAATACCAATACCTCCAATTTTTATCTCTAACCCTTATAACATGAAAGAAATAATAGGAATGCATCTCATCCCTTCCTCCCACACCAATTTGTAACTGTCCCTTCCCTACCCTCGTTTCCTTGGCTGCTGTGGAGTGGAGAAAAGTATTGATTTATGGGCAGATAGAAGAGGGGAGTTAGCAAACAAGGAGATGCCCAAGAGAGAGGAAAGCCTACAGCTATAGAAAAAAGATTTTCTCTTACTCCCGGTTATCCGTTCAGGTTTTAAGCTATTATCATCAGTTACAAATAAACAAAAGCAATTGATGTTCTAGGTAATGTTTCAAATAATTGGTGATTGTGAAAGTAATGTGGACAATAGTGAACCCTGCAGACCTTATTGTCTTCAGCCTAAGATATTGTTTGTGTTTGATTGTGCCACTACTGTAAACAAAAGCTGCTACCAATTCTTACATTAATAAAATAAAATAGATGTTAATTGCAAACTGGAAAATAGTGGCACATATCATTATAACTGCACATTACCATCAAACTAAATAGATACCTATTGTTTATGAGAGTAAAAGTTAATCACAGTATTTTTCCTCTGTATTTTCCATTAAATAAAAAATATTGCAACATGAATACATTACTGTATCAATATCTCTTACAGATCAAAACATTAAATTAATTCATACTTCACAATGAGAAACGGGCCCTTCACATTATTTCCTTAGAGGTTAACATAAACATTAAATTTTTATTACATAGGTCACCATATTAAATATATTCCATTTGCCAAGTCAATAAAAAATCACATAATTTAATCATGAGTTAACAATGGTACTTTAGAGTCCGTCGTGTGGCTTTGACGTCGGCTATCAGCCAGCCCCGTTAAAACCATGCCGGCGCTTACCACTCACGCGACACATGTGCACGCACATGTGCAAAGAGGCTATAATCTGAACTTTCCCGTAACTGAATATTTATTTGAAGTTTGAATTATGTCTCTTGTTTTATTTTCATGTTTCAAGTATTTAAAATGTATGTTTGAAATGTTGCACAATGTTTGGTTATGAATTCAAAATGTGCGCCGCGATAAGACTAAGAACATTATTATTCCGGCGTGAACGCCATCATAAAAGACATTAAATGAATACAGAATATTCCCCATTTAGATGTAAAATGTAAATCCATATTTAAATAATTTATCTGCCATTTATTTTAAAAGATAAAAGTTTGACTCTGTATGCATAGCACTTCCACTTGTGTGAACCCCGTAGACAGCCATGGTAGGTCCGCATGACCCCTGCCTCTGGGCAGTCCGTCGAGGAGAGCTGGTGAGGTAAGACACTGTCACGTACGCACCTCCAACTTTTTGCACTGATGTAGATTACAATAGCTCACTTTTAGTATACCTGTTAACTTTTGCCTTGCATACATTTTGTCAGACATTCCCCAGCATTATGCTTCCACTTAACTTAATAATTTGTGCCCTTGTGGCTTTTTCAATGTAATCGAAGAGAAAGGAGGAAAGATGACTGAGAGGCCACGATGCCTGCGCAACTTTGAATCGGGCGCCATCTGCCTATGTTAAAGGTGTTTCGGTGTAATTTATATTTAATTGCTGCGTGCAATATTAAGGGCTTTATTTCTATGTATGTATTTAAGGGTATTTTTCATGTTGAATTTGTTTTACGGCCATATCATTTACGACCATGTGGTTAACAGACGCCAAGTCAATATCTGCACCATCCATGCGCTTTGAGGGTTTATTTGTGTCATATGTGCACCATAATTAATTTCAGGGTTCTATGTAATATTTCATTCAGGGTTCCATGTATTTCCATGTAATTGATGCTTTTTGTGTGTGACCACACAATCTCACTCATGTCTGATTTTCCCACCATCAGGCGTGATTTTCCCACCCACAAGCCTAGAAATCTTTCAGTCTACAGGAGAATATTTTTCCCATCATTAATAACAATTTGTCTGACCAGAATTTTCTGTTTTTACGGAGAAATACTGAAATTTCACATACACCACGTGATCCGCTGCAAATCTTATCCAGCTGCATCCGCGCCATATAAACTTACTTTCACGCACCTGCATGTTTATTGTGACTATCATGTCGTGTCCCATGCTGTTTCATCTGTATTTGTGTACTTTGTGCGGTGATATTATTTCCGTCCTTGCCGGCTATGTGTATAGGCAGTCACCACACTAACCACGTGCTGGGAGACGAGTCCGCGTTAGCGATACCACGTAATCACATGTGTCCGCTGTTCATTTCATAATTCTCTTCGCCCTGTCTTCAGGAAAAATCTGCAGTCCACCCTAGTGGCTGTCGACCCCTTTCCTTGTGAAGATTGTGTTTTCTAACACCACAGAGAAGTCATCCATTTCGGAGTGCACTAGATTAATTGCGGGCTGGGGAGCACCCGAACTGAGTTAACGAGACATGTCCGAGTTCAGTCATAAAGTAAAATCCTGGTACGATTTTGTATGAGTGACAAAATAAAAGCAAGTGTTACAGTGCATAAAGTATTCCTTTGTAGTGACAGCAACCTCTTGCCTTTTGCAGTGATAAAATGTTTAGTAATGCAAAGTGTTTTGTAAGTACGCTCGGATGAAATGGACACACAGAACCCACAGCATCCTCGAGAACACTGCGTCTCAACAGTGTGGTGGCTGGGAAACACTACTGGCTCCCATCTACCATAAGTTTATTATGTCACCGTTCGTCTCATGTCTCACCCGACAGCGTCAACATATTAAAAAAATTAATTATTCCAAAAACTGACAAAAATTATTTTGAAAATGCTCATACCTGTTAGTTGTGCCATGTCCAAGTAAAGCCAGACACCAACATGAACTACGCTAGCCAGTGAGCTCCATGCAGTAACTGGGCACCGCTCTCCCCCATGCTTAAGCAGATGGGAAGGCAAAATTTGATATCTACAATCCAGAATGAAGAATTAGATGTGTAGTCATGGAATGACGACTGAAACTACGAAAGGAACTTGAACCAGATCTCAATTCGGAATGCTCTTAAGACAAAGAATTTGTTCAAACCGGAATTAGAAACAGGACCTAACAAGTTAAAAAATTATAAAATCAGTTGTGTGAAAACTTACAGATTAAGGAGGGTTCAGAAGGTTGAAGGTGTAGGGAAATATGTTGTCTTGGTTGTAAGTGTAGATGTATTTTATGATTTTGGTTAATTAATAAATAGCTGTCTGTTTTTCGGAATAACAAGGGAATATGTGATGTTACAGAAAGGTAATAAAAATTAATGGTTTTTAAAAATTTTTTTTTTACAAATTTGGTACGCTTCATTAATTAGGTATGTTACAATTATAGAATTACTTATAGGCTGTTCTGCCATGCTAAACTGAACATTTTTGAAAGCAGTGCCTAAGAATTACTAGTATGCACTCTGTATTCATCCATCGTGTGCAAAATTAACATTTCCATGAGCCTAATCACTTTATTCATGGGTTGGTCAAGTTAAACTGTAAAATTTGCAATGTCCCTTTCGATCATGGCACTCAGTTCATGCCCTGGTATCAGTTATTTTGCCTATTAATTATTGTAATGTCTATTTTCTAGATGGGTTACGCCTCTGCTAGCTCAAACAGTCAATAGATAGGTAGTAGTTTAATTGTTCCATATTACCCGTGCAACTACCCATGCAACATGACTGGGTTTGCTTGTTTCTAAACTCTTAACTGAGAAATTACTGATTTCCTACAGCTGCGGTCTGCGATAAACACGTGCTTCTTGGTGTTGTACCACACTGCCGCCCATTGTATCGTTGCAACAAATATTTAATTTACTTAACACATAACACTGGCAATAATCACGGCACCTCTCACTTCTAGGAGAAGCCTGGACCTCAATTTACCGCATGTGTCTTGCACAAATACCTTCTATGCTGCAAACTAAAAACTTCTGACCCCCTCTTTGGCGCAGGAGGATTACCACTTTTTCTCCAGGAATGTTCACAGTATGCATTTATTTTCGTTCAGTTGTATTTACAATAAACCTGTTCCACATTACATTAAAATACTGATTACACCTAAATAATGAATTAGATAGTCTGGTTACATTTCCTTATTTCTGATTTGTAAAACAAAATCGTCCCTCCACTGCAGATGACTGGGAGCAAGAGGAGGGGCGAGTGTCTCCCATGCTGTCTGGACCACACATGTGCAGCTGGAAATGGCCAGCTGCTCCCTTTAGCTTTACCATTTGGTTGATACAATATGAAAAATAATTCTGTATTCTGACAGATGGTGAGATGACAATAATAATGATATCAAACAATAAGCTTGCCATACATGAAACATACCTAATACCATGTACAGTCATAAAAAATTATTAGAAAAGTAAATATTTACAATTTTCTAATTCTTATACGCACTACAAACAAAGCAAAAAAAAAATAGTATTCATGTATGTTTATCTAACACTTTAAATTCTATATCAGAACATGGAACTACTTCGTCTCCGTCATTACCAATTGTATTGGGCACATGACAGTTAGTGTGGCAAGATATATGCAGATAGGAGCAGTGACATTTTTCAAAATTTGATTTCAAAGTGCTCAGCCTATAACAGAGTTCTGTAGAGACATTATTACATGCATTCAGTACTTGCTGTACAATGGAAGATAAATATTCTTTTTTAATTCTGCCTTGTAGAGAAAGTGAGTTGTAGAACAGTTGTATTAGTTGTAAAATTTGTATATTCTGTTCTGAAAAAAAACTTGTTAATACTGATACTATTGTAAAGTTATACTTTATACCAGTGGCGGTGCTTGAGGCCATGCTTTCATGCACTAGAACAGACCAAATAATCATGAATTTTGATAGATCTTTTGTTTAATCAAAGTTTTAAATATTTTAGTATTATAAACTCAAAGTCAATGCTATTTTCCTTTATCAATGCAATATTAGTTAATTAAGAGCTAAATTTTTTTTGCCAGAGATAATTATTTGCAGGTTTTTAGCATTGCGCACACCATCTCAGTTCTCTACTGTGGCCTTGCATGGCTGCTGCTACTCCAGCCAGTCCCTCGCGGTGGCCGGAGCCGCAAATAAATGTGGGAATTTCTCTCTTATCTGCGCCTCCTCCATGTCTCCTCAGCTGCATGGAGGCAGGGAACTCAACAGCATTGCATGCTCTCTTTGAGCAGCTGAAAAATGTTCAAATTAATCTTGTCGTCACTAGAAACTGTGCAATAAAATATTTTCAAAATTTTACTGGGAAATCTCTGTTATTTTATAACCATGAAACAATAATAATATCTTTTGTACTGAAACATTTTTAACATAAGAAATTGTAAAACAATGGTCTGTTGATTATTTTTCTGGACTTGCATAGAAAAAAAAGTAGCAAGGGAGAAACTATTTTGTTTTCAGATGACGGTAGGTGTGTTGTATGTGTGTGAAGTGAAGAGGGAACACTAAAGTTTACACCCCTCTTAAAGCATTACCTACCACTCATGTCTCTTCCCTAATCTTGTATCTGCATAAAGTTAAAATAATAATGCTAATTACAGTATAAAGTTGATTATCCGGACTAATAGGGACCAGAAGTAATTTGGGTAATCTAAAATCCGGATAATGAAAATATGTGGAAAATGAAGATAAAAGAATTTGTAAAAAATTATTTTGACACAACATAAAATTTATTACACATGCATTGAACAAAGTAAGCTTATCCAAAACAGAAACAGTACATAAAATAAAAAAATTAAATCAGTTACAGAGTATCCATCCCCTCCTGGACATGTTTACTGTGAACGACACTTGAAAGGGCACATCACAAAAGCAAACACAAGCAAAAGCAAACACAAGTGCTGGTCTCTCCTCCTCGAGTAAGGGAAACACTGTGATGAAAGAGACTTTCATGATTTTTCTATTATCTTTAATTTTAAAATGAGTCCGGATAAAGGGTCATTCGTATAACCAACATTCAGATAATCAACTTTTCACTGTATTAGTTAAATGTTTACACTGTAGCATATATTAATGTTAAATCCAAGAATCACAAGTAAGACAGAGAAGGCATATTTTACCACTGCAATTTACAAGTTACTTTTGATTAAAAATCACACTTGCCTCACCCATTCAAATTCACAATTTACACTATAGAAAATTAGGGTGAGTAATTGTTTGCCATGATTGTTGTTATTTTTCAAACATTCGTACTATACATGCATTTCTTCCAGTAATTAATTCATGCGTATATAAAATATTTGATGTAGGTGTTTTCTAGATTTTAAACATTTTAATTCTTCACAACTCTCCATATTGCTACAGCCGGACATGAAGCTTGCAGTTCATTGATCGTGACAACTAAACAAGTGTTCAGAAATCTTAAACCCAAACTACAACTTATGTTCTGGAATGAAACACATTTGTTGAACTCTTTTCCATTATTTGTAGTTTTGTAGTTTTATATTTAATTTTAAATTATGCAACTTCTACACTTTGGAAAACCATTGAATGTAAAGTAGATAATATCAAATGTTAAACCTTTAGGTTTAATTATACACATCCATAGAATTGCATAACTGCCATCAAATTAATTATTCATTGCTCACTGCTGCTAGGTACATTGAGAAAAGACCAAAAAGTGATTGTCAAGGTTACAAAAAAATATTTTTCTATAGCTTTTGCCACTATTTATGCTCTACTTAGGATTTGCATTTTTAATTCACGTATTTCCTTTGGATATAAAATAACATATTTGTTATAGTTGTAATAATTTTGTAGAGATAATAGCTTGCAAGCAGACCATTACACAGCAGAAATTTTTTAAAAAATAATTTGATGCATGATGTCCTTTCAACAATAATTAATCAACTTCAATTCATCAGTGCATATCTCTCAGTCGCATGATTCCACCAAGTTTGATTGATTCTACACGCTATGAGACGTCACAACTTGTACTGTCTACCCAATGCAAAGGATGGACGCTCCATGCCAGATTGTACTGTTCACCGGCCGAGCCACCTAGACTATGCTTCGAGATCATCCAAGTACTACAGCGCACCGCCAGATAGCTGTACTAGTACGATCGCAGAGACATGATCCTGGATCCAGCGCCAGCCACTGATGTCATAGGCAAAGAGGATCTATACCACGTCTACCACCTCTTCACCTCAAGCAAGTGTGCGCCAGTCAGAATATAAATAGCGGGCGACGTCCAATGTAACACTAGTCTATGCTCCTTCACCGCACTGCCTGGTGCCGGGGGAAGCTAACAGGTCTGCACGATCTCGCCAAAGCAGTCTGTTCTGTTTCCTTCACCGCACTGCCTGGTACCGAAGGAACCATCGGTTCCTCTCCTGGTCTTCACTGTGCCTCTGGTGCCAAAGGTTACTCTTCTACCTTCATCTTCACCGCACTCCTGGTGGTGCCGAAGACTTCCATTGTTCTATCAGTCCATACCAGGCATCATCTACGTTGTTAAACACGTTGACACTTCCAGCCCCTTCACGGCAACATCGTAGCGTAGCCATTTTAAGTTATTTTCATAGCGCTTGTCTACCTATCCTTGTGTTAGCCTATGAACAGGTCGCCTTCACCTGCCTCACGTAGGTCAGCTTCCATAAGTTCCAGCGGGTAGGAGGCAGTACAGTACCACCGTCGTTTATTTCTTTAGTTGGAATAGACAAGTTTTATCCAATTAAGGGCATCTCTCCAGTAGCCCTAGTACCCTTCCCTGCAAACATCAGCCCTGTCAGAGGGACAGCAGGTGACCGGGAAATTTGATATAACTGCCACACGTGTTAGTAGGGTACACACACTCATCTTGGATGGCCACCCTTTCGGTACACCATGGTGTATGGAACAGTAGAGCCCCGATATTTAGTACTCTTGCTTTTGGGATCAGCTTGTCGGCTTGGTGCTTGCTCTGTCCGCCGCGCTTGGTGCTAGAGGGGGCATTCCCTGAGTTGGGAAGACTGGTCCTCAGGAGAGGCTCACCCACGTATCGAGGCCGTCAGCCAGTGAGACCTGACTCTCCATATCCACTGTGCTTCTGGTGTCAGATGCTGGGATAGGGAGCTGCATTGGGTTGGTGAAGGCGGTACGTGGTTTGACATCCAAGTGGGACCAGAGCATTACCTGCTCCACTTCTGCGAGGTTTGGCAGGAGTGTACTCTAAGACCTCATGCCGTACTCCTGTTTCAGCGTTATCCGTAAGAGGATAAACGGGCTGAGGTTCTGTCTAAATACCAGCCAGAGCCTAGACCAATTCCCATTGAACTCAAGCACCTCATTCCCTGGGAACAAGTAGCAGCCCTCCGCCAGAGACCAACCACGCCCGACTACGAGTTGAACCTCTTCACTCCACCTACCAAGCTCGACGGAGACACATACCACACACCAAGTACTCAAAGCCTGGGACACTGCCCACAGCCTTTCTAACTTGTGGTTTTGAGGAACCCCATTTCCTCAGTCAGCACGTGTGGCAACACCAAGCACACACAAGCACTTGCACATCAGGCCACCGGAAACCAGAACACACCCTAATATGACACGGCCTGAGACAGCAAGTTCAACCAGTCGAGCATCGCCCAGATATACCAGTAAAGAGACTCCCACTCAAGTGCCAAATAGTTTTGGCCACACCAGATTTCATGCTCTGCAGGAAGCCCACAAGGCCAGTTGTGTATTCTGGACGCGCTTCAGTGCCGTGAAAGGACTAGTGTCCAAGAGCCACCCCGGGTGCTTCCGTCCTGGCACACAGCAAAAAAACTGGGCGTTGTGACGTGCCGCCAGTAACCACACAATATCACGCGTCAAGCTTATGCACAAATATTCCAGTTTTGTATGAGATGATTATTGACACCTGTTAACTTAGACTTTAGAAAGAGCTGAACATCATAACCATGTGTGAAAAAAAATGGAAAATGAATTTCACTATTAAAATACAAGAAAATTGTGGCGTTTAACTTTAAAAAGCAGACCAAATTTTGTGTACAGTATAGAAGATCTAACTATGTATGTTTTGAATTGTTAGACAAAAATACCTTTTGTCCTGAATTTGAGTTGAAACAAAACATAAACTTTCATTGCCTACCTGACAGTGAGGCCATTTTCTTGAGAACAGGAGGATATACTGCAAAATTAATGGACCATTTTTGAAAAAGTGAGAAGTTCTAAGGTACAGGTAATTAAAATTTTAAAACTGCTGTTATTAATATTGAGGTGGGTGTGCTGATAATTTTCAATTCCATTACATCTTCAATATGTGTAAACAAGTTTTGAATTTAGTAGCAGAGTGTTAAAATTGCTCTTATCAGTATTGACACTTATATCATGTACCAAACACATTTTTCAGCTTCTCATGAACCAAGTCAGATTTTAAAATGACACTGGGTGTTATCTTTATGACTATCTTGTAAGTGTTTCTCAACGAAATAAAAGACAAAAGGTAACTAGTATAGGTAAAAATGTGTCGTGTGGTACTATTTATTTTCCCCAGGAGAATAACTTGGAATAGTGGTAAAATCACAGAATGAAACCAGTCATGAGATTGGATATTCAATAGTAAAATATTGTTTTTATTTTATAAGTAAATTTTCCTGACATACCGTTAAGTTTATGACATAAATTTAAGACTGATTGGTATTGTTTTACTATGAAGGCAAACATTTTTTTTCAAAATAGCTTATATGTAGATGACGACATTGTGGCCTACTAAATCTCGTATTTTTGTGATGGGGAGAGATGGGATGAGATCTCCAATTACCCACTTGCTGGAAAAAATATGGGGTGAGGAAAAAAGGGGGAGGGGGTTGTAACTGACTGCATCCACAGCATGGGGTTTGTTTCAACTGCCGGTCGCCACTGCTTTATACTCTTTTTCTTACTTGTTACACTTTATTTTTCATTAAAGTTCACAGTTTACTTAGGAAATACATGTAGAAACAATTTTTTAAATATGCTTGTGTTTTCTTTTTTATTCTTTTTTTCAAGCCAGTGATTGAAGCTTATCGCAACAAAGATGAGTTCAGTATTCAAGTTGGAGTGGATGGGAACCCAAAAACAGCTGGTTTGTTTATTGGAAGTCCTGTAAATGGCAACGTGGTCTGTGTAAGGGGCAAGCACCTAATCAATTTGAAGAAGAGGCATATGCATGTTTGTGAGGTATTATTTCAACTCCATTTTCATTTATAATGGTTTGAACCATTCTAAAATATTTAAAATGTGCTAATTTATTTTTTTTAGCTACGGGTGGAGCAGTTTAATTTTATGAATGTTAACTTCTGACAAAGGAAGTTATAGCATTATTTTGGTGTGATAAGATTTTAGATTCAGATTCTAGGTAAGTTATGGGCATATGAAATTTTAAAATTTAAATAGAAATATTACTATTAAGCTGTCGTACTTTAGATCAATTTCAGAATACAAGTAGACATATTGTTATATTTTGGGATCTGATGTCAGATCTCTGAGCTGGATCTATGAGTGCATTATTAAACAAGAGATTCACTCTTCTAGAAAGACTTTGACAAGCCCATTTTTAGTTAAATTTATTTGTGTTTCAAATTTCAACTTTTTTTAAAATTTTAATCCATGAAATGTAAAATAGTTATATTTGTGTTTATCTAGAAGTTATTGGAAACTATATTTTTTACCACCTACCACAGAAAATCCTTAAAATAACCTTAATGACAATGTGAAATATTTATTGAATTTCATCTAAAGTTGAATTTTAACTTTAAAAAAAATGTTTGGTCCTTTGCATTTGAATACAGGTGGCTTAAAAATTGATTGTATCTGCTGAGTAATCAGTGGCAAACCAGAGATTAACATGAAGTGGGAAAGTTGCTTTGGAAGCATGTCGAGATTTGGTGAAAGTAGAGAGAGTTGGTTTTGACATTGATGCACAACTCCTAGCAGCAAGTTTAGATGGCAGCATAGCAATCTGTTAAGTTAATTTTTACTTTCTCTTGTAATATTGTATATTTCGAAGCAACAGTACAAAATATAACATAGCAAAAGAAGAGTGTATATTTTTCCTCCATTGAAAATTTTATTGTGAAAAGTGAAGTTAATATCAGAAAAAACTTGGAACATATTTTTTAAACCAGAGCACTTGGGAATACAATAAATAGCTAAAACTGGATGGCGGAAGTACAATTTGAAACTATTTAGCAGTACAGGCACCAAATTAAAACTGGAAGAGGCCATACAGACTAACTTTCACTCGTTCGGAGGAGGAACTCTTGCACTTGAATACTCACTTGGCTTTTAAGGGTATTTTCCCTCTTGGTAGATCAGTCCATTTGAATGTCTGGTTGCTTGAAAAATATGCAAACTCCTCGTACTAAGGGGCTTGTGGGCTCCCCAGCACCTCCCTTGGAGTCGAAGGCTCACCCTTGTCTGAGACAACGTATGACACGAAGTCTGTGTCGGTTTTAGGTTTTTGGAGGCGTGTGGACAGTCGTAAATGGGGTTCCTGTTCTACAGGCTCTTCATTTGAAAAACAGAAGAAAGGTTCTTCGGCACTGTCAGCTATGTCTTCTTCGTGATCATGACTGTTGCTGGCTCCTTGACCCTTGCTAGCATCATCTACTTCACAACTTTCGTTTGGAAGGTGGACAGTCAGAGGGATTGTTGCATTGTCGTTGTTAGAACAGTTTGGCATGTCACTTTCTTCTGGTGAGTTTGCAATTGAGGATTTGCTCTCTGTAAGCATTTTGCCCTCCAATAAAATCACATCACAGCTGATAGTTATTGCTTTGGTGGTAGGATTTATCAAACGAAATCCCTTTCTATTCTCACTGTATCCCACGAAGATCATCTTCTTAGAACGGGGATCCCATTTCTTTCTCCTCTCCTTGTGTACGTGTACCATGGCTTCACATCCAAACAAACAATATTAGACGGCTTAAATTTGGCATCCTCCAGTGCCAAGCATCATATGGAGTTTGGCCTTGAAGAGCTCTGGTGGAACTTCTATTGTTCAGGTACACTGCTGTAGAGACTGCTTTTGCCCAGAAGGTCTTGGGAAGGTTAGCATCTTGTAGTAGGCACCTAGCCGTTACGACTATCTTTCTCACCGATTGTTCTCCCACTCCGTTCTGTTGAGGGGAGTAGATAACTGTTCTTTGGTACCTGATGCCTTTCTCTTTCATGTACTGTGACATTTTCAAATTTACATATTCCGTTCCATTGTCCGACCGCAACGTTTTAACCTTTCTGTCGAGTTGATTTTCCACAAAAGCACAGTACTCTCTCAACAAGTCAGGAACTTGGTCCTTGGACTTTAAAAGGTACACACAGGTATACCTGGAATAGTCATCCACTAGAATAAAGAAATACCTGTTACCTCCCAGTGAAGTGGTTTCCATCAGTCCACATAGATCTGTGTGGACCAACTCAAGAGGTTCCTAGTCCGATACTCACTTTTTTTAAATGGCTGTCGACTATGCTTCCCTAAAATGCACACTTCACAGGGATCTGTAGTGCATTCGATGCTCTCAACACCAAAGGCTATAGACTTTAGCGATGCCATGTCTTTCCTATTTAAATGTGCCATTAATCTAGCGGCAATGTGGTGGCATGGACCCGGTGACTAGTTGGCGTGTCAAGTTGGTAAACTCCCTCACATTTAGTCGCTGTGGCTATAAGCTTGCCCTCACTGTTGTAGATTTTGCCACCGTCATTGTTAAAGACAACCCTGTTACCCTTCTGCACTATTTTGCTGACCGAAAGAAAGTTAGTATTGATGTTTGGTGTATAGAACACATCCTTAACCTCTACAACATCATTCCTCCCAGACACTGAAACACTGATATTTATCTCCTACAGATTCTGTTTTGACAGTCTCACAACTTGCAGTGAAAATTCTTAGCTCACTTTGCTAGAATCCTTTAAATGTTCGTACTTGGTGAGGTGCATCGAGGCACAAGAGTTCAGATGCCAGTGTTCACTCTCATCTGATGAGTTACAGAATAAACATGCGAGGAATGCACTTGGGTCTTCTTTCTCGATATATTTTTCTCTGCTGCCACCGGTTTTAGCTCTGCTTCGGCACTCAGCTGCAAAATGTCCCACCTTGTTGCAGTTATAACACCTGAATGTGGGAGGTCATCGCCTTTCTGGTTTGTTTACATTTGTATAATCCCTGTTGCTGCTGTTGTGATGCACTTTATTTCATTGGGTACTGTAGAGTGCCGAGTCTGTTGGTTTGTCTTGAACACATTTGACATCCTGTAGTAACTTTACTTTAATGGCATCTGCAGTGATCGGTATAGCTGAATTCTCTAGTGCTGTTATCATCAGCTTGTATTCTTCCGGCAGGCCTGCCAACAACAAAGTGCTGGCCCATTCGTCTGAAATATCAAATTTTATATCCTGAAGTCGCTGCGCCGTAGATATGATTTGGTTTACATATCCTTCAATGGAACTGCAGTTATCCACAGTCGTATGAGGATTAGTTGTCTAAGTAATCCTACCTTACGAGTCAGTCCTGAGTCTTCAAATAAAGTTTGTATGGTATTCCAAGCTTCTTCCGACATGCAACACTTTTCGATGTGGTGAATGAGTTCCTTTTCAACAAGCAACGATATCTTCGCAAGGGCCTTTCTGTCCTTACACTTATCGTTTTTGTCTTTGATGCCACCATCCAGGACATCCCATTGATTTTCCAACTTCAAAAGTGCTTGCATGTGGAATTTCCAAGAAGAGTAGTTCTCGCGCCCTTAGAGTTTCTCAACAAAGTTTAGAGCATTTGCCGCCATGCTGCTCAGGGTGTGAAGAAACACACAAAATAACTTTATTAGCATACACAAACTGATGTCGCTAATCTTTTTTCGATTTACGATGCCTGGACCCATAACCCATCTTGGTAGGGGCTAATCAAATCTTAGCAAGATCATTACAGTTTTAACTTCTTTACTATGATCATCACAAGCAACATCTAAAAGCCACACGTCATAATACAGCACTGAAGGTAACATGGCTACGAGGGAACAAACACAGACACTATAAAAACAGGGTCTCCAACTTCAACACATGAAATATTACTAAAATATAGTTTACAATTTACTCCCCAACACGGACAATGAAGACTCTTGCTAGTAATTATTCATTCTCATCATGTGATCACATTGTTGCAGTGTTTAAGGCAATGTTTCCTGGTCCTGTTCCTGAGAGTTTTTCATTAAGCTTCACAAAGACGCACTATCTCATCACTGATGCCCTAGGACCATATTTTAAGGACTGTGTCTTAAAAGATATGAAAGGTTCTTTGTATTGCTACGATGAAACAACAAACAGGGGTGGCAAGAAGGAGCTCCAAATTACTGTTAGATATTGGTCAAAATCTCAACAGCAAATCGTTTCGCAACATTTGGAAACTTTTTTCATAGGGAGAGCCACAGCAGAAGATATTTGTGACAGATTGATGAAGGCTGTTAATGAAGCAAGTCTTTCTCTTCAGAATTTGCTCATGCTTGGAAGTGATGGGCCGAACGTGAACAAAAAAGTAACTCGTCTCATAATTGAAGAAATTAAGGTAGTTCGTAGAAAATATCTTGTTGATATTGGATCGTGCAGCATCCATACCATACACAATGGTTTTTTGAAAAGAATGCTCGAGCTAGAAGAAGATGTTTCATATTTGATTACTTCTACATGTGTGTCAATTTTTTGATGGATGGCCTGCAAGGTGTGAATACTTCAGCACAATTCATAAGTATCGTAACCTCCCAAACCATCAGTTTATCAAGCACTGCACTTCAAGATGGCTTAGCATTGAAATTGCTGCATCCAGGTTATTGGAACAGTGGGATGCGTGTTTGTCATATTTTCTTAAATTCGTCCCACAAAAGAGACCTGAGATTTCCTAAAACATTAATGTCTTCAAGAGGATCGTAGGAGTGCTAAAATGTCAATAATTAAGACAGAATTGCTTTTCATTTGTTCTAGTGCCAAATTTTTTACACGTTTTACCAGATCATTTCAGAAAGGTATCCCTCTGATACATCTTCTTCACAGTGCACTAGTAGCATTACTGCAGGCTCTTATAAGCAGGGTATGCAAACCAGAAGTGGTAAGTTCTAGCAAGAAAAACCTCAACTCTGACATCTTTGTTGGACCAACCTTCTTCCTCTCAAGAGCATTGTTTGTGGAGATGGTGTTTCAGAGGTATTGAAAAGTGCACCTGAAAAAAATCAACTTTGTTTCTTGAAAAATGTACAGAGGCACTAAGTACATGTTTGTAAGCACATCATTGATAAAGCTCCTGTCTCACCATCTCACCTTTTGAAGCATTTCCGCTGCATGCATCCAGATGAGAGGAAAAGTAATCGTAGTTGTCAAGATATTGTACGTATTGCTAGATGTCTTCTAATAGACATTCGGGAAGATGACGTAATGGATTGATGGAAACTGCTTCAGTTTGAAAATGATGAAAAAGGAAGCAAGGAACAGAGAATTGACATATTCTGGAAACAGTTTTTTGAAAAAACTCATAAATCTGGAATATTGAAATATCCTAATGCAGCAAAAATAATTAAAGCCTCACTGTCACTCTCCCATGGAAATGCTGATATTGAAAGGCGGTTTTCAGTTTCTCGTAAAGTATTGACAGATGAGAGAGAGCATCTATGTCGGAGAGGACTTTAAATGCTGTATTGACAGTGAAAGATGCCTTAAAACAGTACAAAAACAATCCAGAATAGTACCCATCACGAAAAACCTCCTTTTTATGGCAAGAACTGCATACAGAAGTTATAATAACTATAGTCCATTCCCGACTGGAAGCGACTTATTAAAATCAACCTTTGAAAAAACACTCTAGGCATAACATCTCAACCTGTTTTTTCAATCACCTGTATTCCACAAATATATAACACTGTGGTTAACTTTAGAGTCCTTTATTATTGAATAAATTAAACTTTACCTTAATATCTTCCATAACTTGTAATATTGATTTATTTTTAAATATGAATTAACAACAGCGAGAGCACCGATGTGTTGGCAACAACCAGTGAGAAATAGTTCATAGTTAACATATTATTTTAACCTAGTTTTTTAGTATATTATTTGTAAATTAAACAGTCCTATTGAAATATTTAGGTAGCCCCGATGGCAACATATCTCATTATAACAGCGGAAAATATTGTAAGTAGGCCTTAATGGTACAGTGTTGTATCGAGCGAGAAAACAACTATCTGCTGGGCGAGACATGTCACTCTCTCTCTCTCTCTCTCATTCTTTGTCTCTTTCACACTCGGGAAGTTTCATTTCACTAGTAAGCGGTGGTTACATTATGCATGTTTTAACTAGCGGTGCACATGGGTAATCATGTTTATTTACAACCTCTATCAACTAGTTTTATTTTTAGCCAAATTGAGAATGGCTACCCAAATCCCTTTCAGGGTGAGAATGGACTTGTCCACCATGAGCCATCGAATGCCTCCCTATAATCTGTAAAACTAAGAGTGCAATTTATTTTACAGAGAAAGACAGCACCGACGCTCATATAAATTTCATTGCTTGGACTCGTGCAGTAGGTATTAGACTGTTTCCGAGCAAAAGCAGGAAATAGTGCAGCACTACGTAGCAAGCAGACATGCCATCTACCAGTTACAGGAACTGGAGGCTTTGCATGCAAGTTAACTGATAATCGTAAGGTCGTTCATTCAGACAGTCTTTTGTTTTACACTGCAACCATTAATTGTGTGTGTGTGTGTTGTTTCATTATTAAACATTGTCTGTCTGTGGTATTGCTTTCTGAATGGAATGCCAGAAGCATTTGACATGTTGATGGTACTAGGAGAATGTCGTCGGAACTGCAGAGTTGCTGCCCGTTTGCATGCAGAGAGATACCCACAATGCGTCCATCTCTCGTGCATTGTTTTCCAGCATCTTGCATGTCATGTGCGTACAACCAGGCTAGTGCATCCAACACGCAACAAACGTTGCATCAGACAACCTGTGAGAGAGGAGAGGGCTGTTGATGTACTTGCGTCCATGTTAGTTAATCCTCATGATTCTACACGGAGCATTGCATGCAACTCAGGATTGTCTCAAAGTACAGTGTGGAGAATCCTTGCTGATAATCGTTTACATCCATACCATGTACAGCTGCACCAAGAACTTAGGACTAATGACTTTCCTAAGGGCATTGATTTCTGCACATGGTACCTGAGCAATGACCATGCTTTCCATCACAGCATTTTGTGGACTGATGAAGCCACATTCAAGAGAAATGGTGACGTTAACATACATACTGCCCATTACTGGTCTGCTGTCAACCCACATTGGCTCCGTCAAGTGGATAACCAGCATGTGTGGAGCCTTAATACTTGGTGTTACCTTCTCGGACATTGTCTCATAGGACCATATTGTTTAGAAGGGTTTTGAATGGTGCACCATATGCAGACTTCGTAGAGAATATTTTGTATCAGCTGACCGAAGATGTCCCTCTCGCTGTGAGATGAACACTGTGACTTCAAGAGGATGACTGTTCTGCTCACTTTTCATGCAGAACTAAGCTAGTTACTGACTTGTTATTACCCAGACTGTGGATCGGGTGAAAGGGTCCTGTAGTTTGATCACCACATTCTCCAGACTTGTCCCCAAATGACTTATTTTTGCAGGGGAGAATTAAGACATTGTCTAGTGGGTGTGTCCAACAACAAGGGAAGACATGAAAGACAGAATCAGAGCAGCATGTGGATCTCTGAGCTGTGCTGAGGTCCGCTGAGCAACTGTGAATGTAAGAAGGAGAGCAGAGTCATGTCTGATACAGGATGGACGACGTTTCTAACACTTATGAAGAATGATATGTGCGAGTGAGTGTTCCCAATTTACAGTAGTTCTCTCACACCATACCAGTATTTACAGTACACTCAATGTCCTTTTGATTGTACGTAAACTAGGTATGCACGTCCGAAAAACGTGTTTAGTTGATTTCCATTTGATTGTAGTAAGTCTAAAAATAGTTTTCATTCAGTTTCATTGTGCGTAAACTATTCACATCAGAAAACAATTGCCTTTGTAAATGTAATTTCCTTTTTGATGATCTATCCAACGATACCATACACAACCCTTGTTCCCATTTTCAATTTCAAAACTCATCCTCCCGTACCCCTACCTCCGGTATGTTTGGGGGAATGGAATTACTACCAGTCATTGATTTTTCATACAGGGTATAGTTATCACAATTTTTCAGCGAACTCCCTGTGTCTTGTTTCTAAAGAAAAAGGGTGATACGGATGCTGTGAATCAACCTGTTTATGTGTCTGTTCAAAAAGTGAGTTTATGAATAATTTTAAATTTGGCAGCCATTTTATCAAATGTTTGGGAAGATTTTTTTATTAATAAGTGGAGTGAAAAAGCTATTAATTAAATTTTTTTACACATCTAGGTGATATACATGCTATATACATTTCCCTCACTGCAGTAATTCAGTTTTTAGAAAGTTTTGGTTTTTCTGCATAAAAAATTTCTCTAACATTTCTTATGAATTTTCACTGCTTTGTTTATTATTTTTCTGAAATCCTCATTCTTTAATTAATAAGGCTGTGACATTTTGAAGAGATTGCATATTGCGAGACCAAAAAAAATCGAGAATTTACTTACTTTCATGAAGGGATTAACTGAATAAAGTCTTATCAATATCTGACAACTTGAGTTTCATGGCCTGGTTAAACGGAAATGGAATGACCCCTTCAGGTAAATGTAATCATCTATATAGGCTGTTCATGGTAAAATGAGCACTTTTGAAAGCCCTGCTCAAGATCTATTTATATGCACATTGTGTATTCTTCCGCCTTATGTAAGATTAACATTGTCATGGGCCTCATCACTTTATTTATGTATCGGTCAAGTTAAACGGGGAAATTATTAGAAAAGTATATATTTTACAAACTTGTTCATCTTTACAATTATCAGAAATGGTCACCTAATACTTTTTATTCAACGTTAAGATACAGAACTACATCCCATCCATAGTTACCAACTTTATGGGGCGCACGTTTCTCATGGCGCGCATTAAAATATAAGGGGGCAGTGACTATTTCCTAAGGTTGATTTCAAAAGTGCTCACTGGTTGAAAAAAGTAATCTACTGTGGGAGTTGTACAGTCTGGTTTTAGACGTAGCAACTGTATTTTTATTAATAGTTCTGCTAGGAAAGTCAAAATCTATTTTTCATGCATTGTATTGGCATGTTACTAGTATTTTTTGTAACACAAGTGTGATGCTTGTTGTAGGTTTTTGAGGAGTATATACAGAACTCAGAGTTGCCAGTATGCCTTAACTTTCATGATGGTGGACACTGGCGCAATCTTCTTGTTCGATCAACAGATGATGGCCAAGTAATGGCTGTTGTTGTATTCCACCCTCAAGATATGGAGCCAGCAAGGGTGGATGAAGAGGCAAGGAAGCTGCAGCAGTTCTTTCTGGAAGGAGCTGGGCGAGAATGCAACTTGTCTTCCTTATACTTCCAGGCCTGGTGAGAGACTGGTGCCATCTTGGAACCCATGCTCCAAGGCATGACCATAATTTTGGTTTTAAAAATACATCCTAATTAACAGACATTCTTAATAGTTCATGCCAAAAATCTTTTGTCAAATGTTGTGAATACTTGTAACGGTGAAGTGAGTTGTTAGTTAATTTCAAAATAGTATTTAGGTCATTATTAAAATCTTACATTTATTGAGGTGGTTAGAAGAGCATAAAATAAAATTGTAAATAATTGACATGTGATGACTTTGTGTACATATTAAGAACATTTTACAACACTTTGTAATGTGCATTATCTGCAAACAAAAGAAAAATTATTCATACTGTATTGCTTTTCTTGTGCTGAATTCAACATTATGTAACAACCCTTTTTCATGAACGTATACATTTTGATCACATTGTATTTATGCAAACATTGTTTAAATACAAAACAAAATTAACATAATAATAATGCATCATAGTATGCATGCAGAATTACAGAATCGGTAACTAGTCCAGTAAAACTACTTGTGTTGGCATAATTTTTACTTTGAATGGGATGAAAACTTAGCCAGTTTTAGTCAATCAATTTTTATACACAATGTTATTGTTAGGTCAAAAAATGAAGCTGAAATACGTACATGTATGTTAAATGGTCTCAATGTGGGAATTAAGGTGCATATTCTGAACAGCCATACTTATAAATGTGAATTGTGATATACTTAGTTGGCATTTCCTTATGGAAAGTGTTAAAAGTCTACCAGATATAAGATTTTGTTATTCATTTTCACATTATATTTTACCAAAGTAGTAGAATTTGGGGAAGTTAAGCGCAACAGACTCTGGATTCAGAGCCGTGGTGGCTGTCATATTGTTATGTCACCCGTCTGCCATCTTTGACCCGTACTCTTTTTATTACTCTATGAGCACGGTATTCAATGTTTCTCTCAACACTAATGAAAGTCCATGTCTCAGTTAGGCTATAGTCAATTTTATCACATTTATCAATAACACATGTTCGGTCTGTCACCATCATTTTAAATGTCTTACATTGACGCAACCAGTCCAAAAGTTCAGCATGTCAGTCGCACTCTTCAGTGTACTGATGATGACAGTTGCAAATTTTCCTCCCGTTGGTCACTTCTCTCACAACTCGTTCCTCTACTCACTAGTCGTCTATAGCTCCAGGTCACGCTATCGCCCAAACTCCAGACACTCAACAACTCTCTGCTCAGAGGTCCCTAGCGGCTTAAATAATTGCACCCCGAGTCATGTTAAGGAAGGCAAGGATGATCAAAATAAGAACATTCTTCAGATAAACTCAGAAATTACATCTGCTGAAAGTCAGGAGTGCACAAGCCACAAAAGTTTTATCATGGCTGCACACTTTTTGTAACAAGATACGCGTTTCTTGGACAGTCACTCACCTATCATTTTAACAACCCATGTGATTTGCTGCCTGCTATCATATCACTACTCTGTCCTTCTCATCTGCTCACGTGGGACAAAGCATTGAGTGCATAACAATATAAAATTTGTTTCACTCTTGTGCTATCTGCATATTTTTTGACTAGACGGAGGCATAACATGCAAATAACCAGTTTCTTCAACTGCCCACTGCAAACTTCATACAAATACAAAAGGTCCAAAATTATTGTAATTTACTGTTTGACTGTTCAGTTTAACTGTAATCATTGCACAGTTCTTCAAAACTTTCATTTTAATTTCAACATCAGTGAAATAGCATTTTATTTAATTGATATTATTACTTATTAGTTTTCCCAACTTTTGTGTCTTGAATTGTAAATACAACCAAGTTATTGCGAGTATGTTGTGTGGTTAGCCTTGATTGGAGTGGTAAGTGATATTCAGTTTCCCTACACTTCATCTTGCTTTATGTACAAAAGCTTGGTTACCATTGGTTAACTTTGAGTATATTTTGTGGTGAATCTAGCTCATAGTCGTAAGTGATCATTAGTTCCCCCTGCTCATCACCATACTGCTCTATGTGGTGCCCAGGGTTGAACATCTGGCTGGGTAGTCAGTGCAGAGTTCCCCCTCCCATTGATGCACAAGGTCACTGGATGAGAAGCAAGACAACTGTCTTGCACGAGGGAGACAGAGGCATGCAGTTAGTGATGATGCAGCATGGGTGCTGATATGGAATTATATCCCATGTTGGCATAGTCTTCACTTGCAGCATCCATAATTCATTCTGCTAGCCCTGTTAGGATTCTACACAACTTGATAAAGGGCAGTTTGTTGTGGTGTGTGTGGGCACCTAGCTGGTGCAAGAAGTGCACTGCAGAGGTTTGGTGGGAAACACTTGATTAAAAAAGGGTTTAACATTTTGTAGTGGTGTCTGAACACGAAAAGCATTTAAGAAACATTTAATGCCCAAGAACAAGTTTCAAGTTCTTATTTCAATTCCAAGGATTATTTGTTTGGACATGAAAAAGGCTAAAACAGGTGTTTTCAGAATCACTTTTACCAGCTAAACTTTATATATTGATGCCGGCTAAGAGCCAGCAACAGTGAGGCCATGACGGCACTCGCGCTCACAGCAACATGTCGGTAAGCACATGTGTGCGGCCCACTATGAACACAGACTTTCCCAAAACAGGATAAATAATTTCAGTGTCCTGTCTCTTTTTTCCAGGGTAAAATATGTTTGCAAAGTGTACTATGTTTATTTCCAGTGTTTCATGTCATGTTTACTTGTTGAAATTTAAAGTGAAGAGAAAGACAATACTTTCCAGGCTAAGATTCCTTTTAAAAGACATTTGAATAATGATAAAAATTCAGAATTAACTGTCTGTCTGTAAAATGTACTAAAATGCTTTTTGTGCCATTTTTATTTCAATATAATTTTTACTCTGCGTGCATAGCTTTTCCGCTTGTGTGAACCCCATACGCAGCCATGGTAGGTCCGCACGACCCCTGCCTCTGGGCAGTCGTTTTAGGAGAGCTGGCGAGGTAAGACGCTGTCACGTATGCACTTCATATTTTTGCCCTGATTAGATTTCCATAGTTTAATTTAGTATACCAGTTAACCTTTGCTTTGCAAACATTTGCCATACATCCACTGTGTAATGCTATCTGCTTAACTAATTATTTATTGCCCTTGTTGCTTTTTGAACTTAAACTAAGATGAGAGGAGACAATGTCGGAGAGGCCACGCGGCCCGCACAACTTGTATGTCAGGCGCCATCCGCCCATGTTTAGGGCTTTTCATTGTAATTTATGCTTAATTACGAGAAGCAATATTGATGGTAATATTTGTGTATGCATATTTTAGGGTTTTTATCATGTTTAATTGTGTTACGGCCACATCGTCCATGGCCACGTGGTTAGCTACCACCAAGTCCGTATCTGCGCCATCGCTGCGTCTAGAGGGCTAATTCTTGTTCCATCTTGTGCACCTTAGTTAATCTCTGGGTGATATGAATTATTTTCATTCAGGATTTGTGTATTTTTGATGTTTGATGCTTTTGTACTTAACCATGCGGTCATTCAGTGTAGGTGTATTTTTCCGTCAACCTGCGTTGGCAGATATTTTGTATGCTTGTATTATTGAAGGGGATATTTTTCCCAATGCAGTTATTATTTTGTCCGACAAATCTGAACAAAATGTGATGGAAAATAATGCGTTTTACATTTGCACACGTGGTCCGCTAAGAACTTCATCCAGGGGCATCTAAAGTTGTTTTCACGCATCTGCTTTTTTATTTTCCTGTTTGTGTCATGCCCCATATTCCTGCAGTGATATTTATGTAATTTTGTATGGCTGTATTATTTTCTATCCTAATCCGCTATGTGTATTGCCCGTCACCACACAACACGTGGTTCAGGGATAAGTCCCGACGAGTAGGCATTAGAGAGAGAATTAAATGCACGTGGTATCGTTCATGTTCATACTCCGTGTCCTGTCTCCAGGAAAAATGTATAGTCCACCCTAGCGGCTATAGATCCCCTTCCTTTTGGAGGCTGTGTTGTCAGACACCGTGGAGAATCATCCATCTAGGAGTGCGCAAGTTGAGTAACGTGCCTGGGGGAGTCATCCACTGGAATTGGCTAGTCACGTCCGAGGTAACCATAAAATTCATTCATGGCACAATGTAACTGGTGTAAATAAAAGCAATCTTACTAGTGTAAAATTATGTATTCTTGTAGCATCAGAACCCAGCTTTTCTCCAGTATTTACAGTGAATTGTTTAGTAATGAAAGTGTTTTGTAAGTACGCACGGGTGAGACGAACACATAGAACTCACAGCATCCCTGAGATCCCAGAGTCTCAAAGTGCGGTGTGTAGGAACCACCGCTGGCACCCATGTACCAGATATAAAGGTGTATTGTAATTGTCTCGTGTCTCGCCCGACTGCGTTAATATAAAAACTTCAGACATGCATCTTTAGACATGCATCATACTTTCATCTTTTATTAGCATGCCATAAAATATAGGGTCACTTCTTAGTCATGTTCAGGCAAGTCACTGATGGAAAGATTGCATGCCAGGTGAGCTGCTTGCATGTAGTGGCAATGAGTCAAGTAGTGAGCGAATAAAAGTCGCATTAGAACTTGTGTTTCGAGGCCTTCAACTTGCAAAATTTCTGCAGGCAGGTGGAACGCTTAATGTATTAAGAGCATGACCATTGTGAGAGCAGTTTTAGGACAGCAATTGATAAAACAGCCCCCTGTGTAGGCTATCTTGTGTTGTAAGGTTGAGCTGATGTGTGCTAGGGTCAGTCTGTGAATAAATGGGGACATGTTGGCATCCAAACTACAATTTTTATTTGTTAGCAGGTTAGTTAATGAGAGGTAGCTGAAAGATTCAACAGTGAGTTTGTCAGATTTTACAGCTGTTTCTGCAATCACATGGAAATTAAGAATTATGAATTGCTATATTGAATAATATGTGTTATGTGAAGTGACTGATTATGATATCTCTAAAAGATATCCCCACATCTCTCAGATGTGGGGATGTAGAAAAAAATATAATTTTTCATACTGAGCCATAAAAATTAAGGGTAGCTACACCAAGCTCTATTTTATCACTGTAAGCTAAGGAACCATTTTAAAAGTTTTATTGTGATTCTTCCATTTATGCTAAAAAAATTTATGTTATTTATTTTTATTATTTTTTAAGACTACTGAAAGTGTACGTATAAAATTACTTCTTCTCCTCAACCTTTAAGTTGGTGGATAACATGCATGTCTCCCTAGCATTCCCTTTGTTTGGTTAACTGTTTCAAATGTAAATAAGGGTTCTTACCAATGCTATCTACAAAATTTACTCTTGGTCTTCCTTTACTTCTTCTACCTTCCAGCTTCCCTTCAAACAAGGTGGTGCACCAGTTAGAAAGATGAAGCAAGTGGTAAACGAAGCTATTTCTTCTCGTGTTTAAGGTTTCAACCAAGATGCATGTTTAATTTGCTTTTTTGAGAACGTTCTTGTTTGTGACTTTATCAGTCCAAGGTATTCTTAGAAGTCGACGCCAGCATCACATCTCAAATATCCTAAGTTTCAGTACTTCCTCTTTTCGCAGTGTCCATGTTTCTGACCCATAGTTTACAATACTCCATACAAAGCTTTTCACGAAATGTTTTCGTACCTCCATGTTGATGTCCTTAGATGTTAATAGACACTTCTTTTTTTGAGAAAGCTTCCTTCGCCTGTGCAATTCGAGTAATTATTTCTCTTGTACATTTTTTTATCAGTTGTGATTACACTTCCCTGATATTTGAATTCCTTTACTTGGTCTAGTTTTTCTCCATCCATCAGCACAGTGGCAATTTGATCACCAGCCCTAGTGCATGTCTTTATATTTGTTTTCTTTTTGTTTATTCTCATATCACACCTCTCTTTTATTAATTTGTTTATGTGATTTGGTGCCTTTTCCATATCGCTTTCATTCTCAGTTATCAATGCTATATCATCTGCATATCGTATGGTACTATACAACGTGTCATTCATTTTTATACCATGATTGTTGGTAGCTAAAAATTCCTTTATGGTTTCTTCAATATAGATGTTAAATAATAGTGGTGATAATCCGCATCCTTGTCTTACATCCTTTCCAACTTTTGCTTCCATTCTTTCGTTGCCAATTAATGCTGTCTGGTTCTTGTAAAAGTGGTAGAGTATTCTTCTGTCCCTGTAGTCTATTTTCAGCTTTCTTGGAATTGCAAACAACACATTCCAATTTATGTTATCGAAAGCTTTCTCTATATCAATGAACACGATTACCATTTGTTTGTCTATTTCTAGGAATTTTTCTACAATTACTCTTAAGACATAGGATGACTTCTCGTGTGCCTTTTCCTTTACTGAATTCAAACTGTTCTTCTGAAATACTATCTTCCATTTTTCTCTCTATCCGTTGGTAGATAATTTGAGTTATAATTCTAGAGGTATGGGAGAGGATACTCAGCGTTCTATGATCTTCATATTTCTGTGCTCTATGCTGTTTTGGAATTGGAATAAGGATAGTTTGCTCAAAATCTTTTGGGATTTCTCCTGTTATGTAAATTTAATTTATTGGCTTGTACAGATTATCTTTGGCTTTGTCTCCTAAGGACTGTAAGATCTCTGCAGGGATTTCATCTGGTCCTGAAGCCTTTCTTCGTTTCAAACCCTTCAAGGCCTTATCAAATACTTCTCTGATTATTGGTGGTCCTATCTCAACTACTTCCACTTGGTCCTCACTTTCAAGGACCTCCATGCCTAAAATTCCTTGGTAGAGTTCTTATGTGTATTTCTTCCAACGTAGCGCTATTTCATCTTCTTCAGTTAAGACTTTGCCATTCTTACTCTGTGTGATGTTCAACACTTTTTTCCTTGTTCTAAATTATTTTCGTATCTCGGCGAATGCTGTCTCACTGTTATCTTTCAGCATATGTTCATCTATGTCTTCACATTTCTTTTTGTACCATTCTTCTCTTACTCTCCTTGTTTTTCTGTTAATCTTGTTTGTCAGTTTTGTATATTCTTATTGGTTTCCTCTTGCTGTACATTTCCTACGTTGTTCCATTAACTGTAGTATATCTTCAGTGATCCATGGTTTGTATACTGTCTTTTCATGTCTTCCAAAGTATGCATCAGCTATTTGAGATATTTCCTTTTTTGTATTGTCCCTTTTTTCCAATTACATTATTTCCTGGCATTTGCTTGAGGTCAATTCTTTCATCAGTTTCTTCTTTGAAATCAGTTAAAGCTTGCTGTTTCTTTTTACCTTGCTGATGTTCCATCTTTTATATTGTTGTTTTATTTCTTTTCTTCTGAGTCACAATTGGCTTGTCATTAATACCAGATTGTGGTCTGAGTCCACATCTGTGCCTGGATAACTCTTACATGATTTAACTTGGTTGCAATGGCTGTCTTTTATTATTATATTATCTATCTGGTATCTGTCACCATTTCCTGGCATGGTCCAAGTGTATCTTATTCGTTTTGGTTGTTCGAAGCATTTATTTGCAATCACCAGTATATGACTTTTGCAGAACTCAATAAACCTGTTCCCTCTTTCATTCCTATATACAAGGCCACACTTTCCCACACAATTGTCAACAACCCTCACATATTACAGTATTCCAGTCTCCCATGATGACTAAATGATCATCATCTTTAACTTTCATTAATACTTCCTCCAGCTGTTCATATATATCTTCTACTTATCATCTGAGTGTCCTGATGTGAGTATGTATGTCTGGATTAATACTGTATCCTTAGGCTCTGTATTTAGTGTGATCATAATAATTATTTCGCTAAATCCCCATATATTGTGGACTTGATACGCTAGTCTTTGTTTTAATATGAAGGCAATGCCGCCCATTCCTTTTACATTTCCTGAATAAATAATTTGGTAATCTCTACTCCAGAAGTCTCCACTATTTGGTATCTTACTTCACTTAGTCCTACTATGTCAATCTCAAGCCTATCCCTTTTCCTTTTTGACATTTTCCAGTTTTCCAGTCCTTTTAGGTGATTGAACATTCCATGTTCCTATTCTACAGACTTGACCTATTATTTGCTTCTTCTTTCAGGACTAGGGGCTCAAATTTGACTGACACGTTTCAAAGTGGACCTCACCTTCAGTGTGCCATTGTTGCTTTGAGTGGTGTACATTAGTTTGTCTACCACTCTGAATCACGGTTGCCAGATGGCGTAGTTCAATATGAAATTGGTTTAATTTGATTGCCCTCTTTACTTCTTTGTATAGTGTAAAGCATTGTTTAGTGTAAATCATTGTATAGTATTATACAAACCATCTTTTTTAATCCATTTACATATATAACGTGTGTATTGGTAGTGAGTCGTGAGTGATGAGTGTAAGAATCTGAAACTGTGTACGTGCATGCTGATAGTGCCATCCATCTCTGAGATTTTTATTCTGTGTGTTATTGGCCAATGTTAACTATACTGAGGCGTTGGCCTTCAGCATTTAAGTTGTAAATAAAAGTCTTATTCATAGCTTACTTATGGTATTACTTTTGTTTCATGGCCATGCAATTAAATCACCACCATTTATGTTTTGTAACTAAAGAGATGGTTAATGGTTCTGGAAATAGTCAGTGTTTAGAGAATTATGGTACTTTGTTTTGCAAGGATTTAATTGGGATTTTGGTCATTCTGTACTGTATTTATTTTTAATAAATGCCCCCATTTTTTTTATAAAATTGGCACCACAGAAATTTGGTGGGCATTATATTTGCAACTTAGGCTTATTTGCTGCCCAACAAAACTTGTTACTTCTTGCCTGGGTGAATGGTAACATGAGTGGAAGCTATCAAACTCAGCAGATACCTACAATCAGAGTACATGTTTCCCTTGCTCTTTTTCACATTTCACAACTTGTACTTGAATTTTGCAGTATTGTTCCTCTCCTGCCCATAATTCATTATTCATTCAGCAAAATTTTTCAACATAAACCCAGCCACGTGTGTCTCGTATCTCTTGTGCTGCTACTGTGCACACATGCTCGCTCATCCTGATGGCCACATTCTAGCAGACAAGTCTGAAAGTGACCCACCCATTTCTTTCTGGTAACAATTATTTGTTTTGTTCTCATCAAAGTCGTGTGGCTGACACTACCATGGGCTACCCTCTCACAGCCATGTGCTGATTAGTGGGAGGGAAAAGGAAATGCTGTGTAAACATTTAACCAGGCAATAAACTTTTGTTATTTGGTCCCAAATTTTTTAATGGGAAACAATGATAAAAAAGAAGGGGGAGGGAGTTATACAGTAGTTCACATTTTTAAAGTATCATTTTTTATTTAATGCTTATATAGAATTACATAATATATCATTCTGTGTTTTTGTACATTTATAGTATTTCTTATAGGGTACATGAAGATTCAAAATTTCACTGTACATACAGTGGGAAAGGTTGTATGTTATGAAAAAAAAATTCTAATATTATTCATGTTAATTTTTTAATTAGCAGTGGTAGAGATGTCTATTATTACCTACATATATCATAAGTAGAATGCATAGTTGCAATTGTGAATTGAAAAGTACTTGTAATGGTGTTTCAGTCGTAATGCCAGGTGCACTCATCAGCAAGCTCCATTTGTTTTACTACATGGTCCCACACACCTGAAGGAACGGCTGTCTGGATACGAGTTCCACATCTCACCAGACTCCTTCTTTCAGATCAACACTAGAGCAGCAGAAGTGCTATACGACACAGTATTGAAGCTGGCCAGATTCACATCTGCAACCACTTTGCTTGATATCTGTTGTGGAACAGGTTTGCACTCTTTATTACAAGCTTTACTCCCTGTCTTCCCATTATACAAAGTTTATTATGTTAAATTGGGTGGTATATATATATATATATATATATAATATATATATATATATATATATATATATATATATATATATATATATATATATATATATATATATATATATATATATATATATATATATATATATATATATATATACACACACGCGCGTGCATGCATGCACACACACACTCTCTCTCTCTCTCTCTATCTCTCTCTCTCTCTCTCTCTCTCTCTCTATCTCTCTCTCTCTCTCTCTCTCTCTCTCTATATATATATATATATATATATATATATATATATATATATATATATATATATATGTATATATATATAATGCGGCTGTTGGGGGACCTAATTCAGATCCGCGTTATAGTGGGAGCGACTGAGTACAGTAGCAAAAAAAGCCAGTGTTCTAATGGGGCGTGGTACCTATCTGTCAAACACGGGGCAAGTGTTGTTATTTACCGCCGTAACTCGTCAAACGTTTAGCCCCTTGCTAACCGAACTTTATTTTTTTATCTGCATCACTGGACTTGACAGAACCCATGGGAGGGAAATAGAAAAAGATAAACCCGCTGTCTTGAAGGGGGCAAGAATAACTAAAAAAACACTGCATTTTCCAGGCAAAGGATGTACTTATTCCACCAAGGGCGGTGTTCACTGTGAGTTCTTTGTTACATGGGTTGAAGAAGGGGGATTACCCTCTGCCACCTGCTGGGCCTGGTTAGGAGGAAGTGTGAATGAGAAACTAAACTCACGTCCAAAGGTCGAATGTACGCTTGCACTGCAGATGGGATCTATCAGTATCTCACGTGTTGTGAAACATGTCACTTTCTTGAGTGATTTGCAATATACAAAGGAAAACTAAAACAAAAAAAAAAAGCTAATTATTTGTGTCATGCAAAGTAAGAACGCTTTTCTGCATTAAGCCTTGTCTACAATAGCTTGTCGTCTCTAAATTTTTTTCTTTCAAAAATCGGAAGTCATACCTTATAGCCGGTATATATACATTATAATCAAAGTGTTTACATCATAATTATAATGATTATGTAGAGCTATACCCCATAGGAAATGAATTATATGCCTGTAAATGACTTCAAAGCATGAATTTTGGGGCGTGCCTCAACTTTCTGTATTTTTTTTTTGAAAATGGGAAGACATACAGTATAGCCGGTATATATACATTATAATCAAAGTGTGTACATTGTAATTATAATGATTATATAGAGCTACACCCCGTAGGAGATTGACGCGGTGGCTTGCTGTTGTCGCTCGTGCCTAGATCGTCGGGGCTGGGCAGCTGTCTGTCGGTCGTTACAAGATTATTGTGGCGGATGGCGGTCAGACAGCCGTCGCCACTGCCATTACAGGGCTGGTTCAATTCGTAAAAGGCCCAATATTGGGAAAACATGCTGATTGATGCAATTCACGTCAATGTGTTGAATTTATTCGAAATGTAGGCGGTGTGTTGGCTTGTGCACTGGCATGATAAGGCCCAGCAATGTTTACAGGAATATAAAAATTTAGTTCGGTCTACTTGAAATATTAACTATTCCGAATTTTTCATCAGAAACTTCTGACGTGGCATATACATGCACATGGCCTTACTCGCCAATATGGTAATATAGGAACACATTTTATATGCATATATGGAAAACTGTACAATATTGGCTGTAATGAATCAGTAAAATAGATCTCTGCGCTGAAAGGAGGGAGAATATGCGCCCGTTCCCTCTGCCTCATCCATCAATGACCCCGACTCACGACCACCCGCAGACAGACCACAGGCTTACAGATAAACATTATTTTCCTGTTGCTTTATACTAAACATACTTTTTTCAATCTTAGTGAATTTTATGACTTCCACTGAGATGACCACTGTGTTTGTGTCAATAACCATATCCCATATTTCATCTTCAGTACGGTGGATTATCAAGAATTGGTTTTTCACTTTTAAAAAAAAAAACCCTATTTACTTGAAAACATTAGGACTTAATTTGCAACACAACAGGGTTCCAACTAGCCTACTAACTAGAGAACCTGCCCAGTGCTCACGTACCATATTTATGATTCACAGACTGCCATTCATGCTATAATTTTATCTTTGAGCTAACTACGAACTGAAACCTACACGAGTCAGCAGAAGTCCGATTCAGACAGCTTTCTCTCTCACATGTGCACTCTCTCTATCTCTCGCACATAATGCACACATGCACAAGTAGTCTCATGCATTGATACACTGGTCATATAATGAGTTCATGATAGATAGTACTTCCTTGTTAGGTTTACAATCCTTTGTCAACTTCAACCTTGTAAAATTGGTACATTCTGCATGTGAAGAGGCAAAAGACTTATTTATAAAGGAGTACAATGAAGTGTTTACTGGTATTGGCTGTTTCCCACAAGTTTATAGAATTAATTTTTGTGATCATGGGAACCCTGTTTGTAAGCCTCCAAGGAGAATCTCCAAAGCAATCAGGCCTGCATTGAAACAAGAACTGGACAGATTAGAACAAAAAGGAATAATAAGTAAAGTTGACAAACTTGATGCTAGTGCTTGGGTAAGCAACCTAGTGGTTGTTGAAAAGTCAAGTGGGAAGTTAAGGTTATGTTCGGATCCCATTGATCTCTATAAGGTGTTTGCCTAAGACTACCATGAGATACCAACTTTAAGAAGAATTGTCTGAAAAGCTCACTTGAAAAAAATATTACTCTGTGTTTGACCTCAAAGAAAGATTCCACCAAGTACAACTAGAAGACTCGTCCCACAAGTGCAGTGTGGCTGCTGAAGCCAAGGGTGGCCTAGTATCAGTTCTTCCTGGATGTCGGGCGACACAGCAAACTCTGCTTGTGTCATGAGTTGCTGAAGTTCAACTGTAATTGTGGTGCGGCCATCAATGTGGTGCATGCACTCAGGTTTCGTCATTCTCACAGTTTTGGTTTGAGATCGCAGGTTAGCCCTCTGGTCTGGGTCGAGAATGTCCCATCAGACGAAAATCCCAGATTCTGCTGAGTTAAGCAGAGTTAGTACGTTTCTTCTGTTGGCTTGAACTTCAATGTGAGCTGGAGTGAGGGGCCTCAGGTATCTCAGTTTCCTTGTCTAGGAGTTTGATGATTTACCCTTCTTGGCCAATAGTGTCGCCCCTTTTGACCTGCTGGCGACTGCATTTCCCTTTGGTGGTGCGCTCGTCTGATTCGATGGTGGGTCGTGGTGCACAGCTTGCACCATTTTCTTCCCTTCGCTCTGGCCTTGGTGCAGACCATTGCGTGAAATCCTTACTGTAATGGTGCCCAGGACAGTACCAGTACTTGGGCAGATGTGGGATTTACTGCGGCTTTTGGATATATCTGTTTCCGCTGGTTTTGTGTACGTAGGCTGATATATGAGTGCCTCGCTTGGAAATTCTTTTCTGCTTTCCGGGCACACTCTGCTAGCTTGTCTACCATTAGTGGTTTGGGAATTAGCAGGATATTTCTCAGACAGGGCAGTAGCAGATGGGTTATCTATCTTACGCAGTTTTCTTCATCTCCGTCGGGAATAATAGTTCTGTATATTTGCACCTTTCTTCAAGCAAATATATCTACCTCCTTTCCTGGTGTTTGTGCATGGCTGTAGAATTTGGTCATGAGCCGTGCTAGTACATCCTCGCCTGTGAAGTATTGAGCGATTCCGCTACTGAGATGTTTCAAGTCAGACACAAATTCTCCATATTTGTTCCACCAGTCAGGGCTTTGCCCTTCATTTTGGCTTGGGTTCTAGCTACCCATTCTTTCTCTGGTATGTCATGCATTCTGAGCTCTCGCTTACATTCTTACGTAAACAGGAGTGGATTCTCATGCGGTCCACCTGCTAATTCCAGCAGCTGGGGTTCTCCTGCGCAGTGCTGCACACCTTGCATTGATAGACCATTCCAGGTCTATTGATTGGCTCATCGGCCATCCAATGTAAGCATGTTGGTACGTTTCTCCACACAGGATGCACCTAACTGTGTGGTTTCCACATCCAGGGATGTCACCCAATTACAGTACGCTGTCTGTCTATGCAATCCTTGCATCTGAACTCCAGGCTGTCCATATAACGAGATTTGTCTGTCCAACCAAGGCAGGAATAATAGTGCCATTGTTGGCAGTGAGTGCACTGAATCCTGTGAATCCCCGTACCAAGACAGTTTGGTCAGTAACAACGGTCGCGTTTGGTTGCGGCTGTGTTGGAGCACTTGAGCTCGCGCTCGCTTAGTCCGGCTCTCAACATCTCTGTGGTAGCTTGCATGCTACGGGGTGTTTAGGAGAATCCCCAAAGTCTATTCGGCTCTTTGAATGAGGCCAGACTGATTTGTTCGTACTGCCTCGTCAAAACTACAGCAGTTGGGCCCCATGTTGTGCACCAGAAAAACTCTTTACTCCTCCCCTTGACGCGTGACACTCTGTGAACTGGGAGAACAATATGTCAGGTGGAGGAAGGTTTTTGTCGGGTGCTAAATAAGGCACACCCTTATTAGGTGGGGGTTCTTGTAGTAATTTAGTCCCTATGTGGTATGGGGGCCCGTCCAGTGTAGGGGCCTGGTAGCTTTTTGGCAGGGCATGAAGGTTCTGCCAATGCAATCTTTTGCTTCAGGTTGACGCATGCCAAACTTCTCAGTTCTGACGAATTAAGGGGTGACTGTGCTGATTGCCCTCTTTTTCCCGGCGTAGGAGAGGGGAACCAAACCCAAGGTTGAGGCGTATTGAAATAAGCTCTCATCCGGGGAATTTTACTTCCCTCACAACCAGGGCTCTCAATAGGTGGGATGCCAGCAGTCCCAAGGGAGTGAATGAATTAGCTAGTGATTAATCAAGGGTGAGTGTGGTGATGATTGATCTGGCTGGAGTGGCGGGATTTATCTGTTGCGGCTTCGTCTGCTGGGATAAAATTAGCCGGGGTTTTGCCATGTGGTGTAGGGGCGACCTTCGGAGGGAGTTGAACCCTAATAAATTTCCCTGAGGCTAATATTATAGTACATTCGTTAGGCAGAGTTTCCACTGTTGGGTGTCGAACCCGAATCCATCTGCCCGAGGCTAATCGCACAATACTCAGAAGGGGCTCGGGTGATTTGAACAGGCGCTGCTGAGGCTTCCGGTACATCAATGCGTACTACGGTCTTGGTGGGTTTCGGAGCTACGTCTTCCATCTCGGATGTCTTCAGGCGGGCATCAGTCTAACAAATGCTTAAGGGGGCTCTCTTGAGTCGCAGGTATTACTATCTCATAACAGACAGGTAATTCTACTGGCTCTACAAGTGATAATTCAATAGGATTTGAATTGGCTAGCAGCTTATAACTGGGGAGTGGTGTATTTAGGGCGCACCTTTCACATCATCTCTGGCGGCTCCCAAATCCACCATGGTTGTTAGGCATTGAGTACAATAAATGACAAGGAAAGCTAGTCTAGAATCATGGTAGGTGACACACAAGAGGTTACAAGTTACCTAAGATTTGTTACGTTAAACAAAATCAATAATAATGAGGACGTCACCTGATTATATTAATACACACAAAAAAAATACTAAACCCAATAATAAATCTTGACAGCGAAGGCAAGCTTGGAATAAAAATGAATAGGAAAAATGCAAAATAATCTAAGCATTCAGTTCACAGCATATGACGTAGTTAAGGGGAAGTCTTCAGGGGGACGTTAATCGCGTACCAACCTGCTACCACGGGAGTCAAAGGAAGTTGACTTAAGGTGAGGGTAGTGGGTACAGGTGGTAGGATTTTACATTTGTGTAGTACAAATCCAGTTTGCACAAAAATATTTTTACGTTAATATTTTAATTTATTTCTGATCTCGAGAAATAAAAGTTTGAAAACTAACAGGTGCAAAGAAGGGGTATCAATACTACTTGCATAATATTGCTAGTTGGGGATCGGTATACTGTGGCCCCTGCTGGATGAATTTAACTGACTTATCATTTCAGTCAGTTTGGTTAGACACAGTATGCTGATTACTTACGGGGACAAAAGCGAGTTTTTATGAAAGAAATTCTTATATATCGTATAAGTAATTCTGATGACGCCTCTACAAAATACAGACAGTAGTGCATAGCAGACGTACATGACACTGGCACTCAAATAGAATGGTCATACAGTTTGTACGAGAGCTTGAAGTACATACCATTTGTAGGTGAAAGAAATAAAATTTATCTCTGTATGTTTCTACACAATAGATTGTAACACTTTCCAGTTGCGTGACGTCCAGCAACACGGAGTAGCTGTAACTAACTGCTTTCATTCATAGATGGCACCACAAGTCAAGATGGCCACCGGCCATGGCACTTGCAACATTTGACGCCAAGTTTGAATTTGAATCCAAGTACATACACTAAATGACACAAACCTAAACATACCGCCCGCCAAAAATAACATTATTAAGTAAACTAGAAAATCTGTACAATATCACAATGATATATGTGGTTCTCAGTGAATAGGTAGGTGACACAACTTGATAACGGGACGCTTCACTGTTTGATGTAGTTGCTTAATGGTGGCCATCCAGCAAACACCATCCTTGCCCGCATGTAGAACTGCAACACATCCAAGCTGCCACTGCAGGGGTGGCAAGTGGTCTTCCTTGACAAGGACAAGGTTGCCAATCTGCACCTCACCTTCACTCTTGGTCCACTTTCCACGTGGTTATAGTGTGTGTAGGTACTTCTTGTGCCATCTCTGCCAGAAGTGCAGAGTGGCACATATATCAGCTGCCACCAGTCCAATCTGTTTAACTGGATCTTTGCAAGGTCTGGAACTGGAGATGCTGTCAGGGTGGTGCCTACAAGAAAGTATGCTGGTGTCAGGGCCTCTAAGTCATCTGGATCTAACGAAATGGCACACAGTGGACGTGAGTTAAGGACAGCTTCAGTCTGGGCAAAGAGAGTAAACAGCTCCTCAAATGTAAAAACCTGCTGGCCTAAAAGTCTTTTCATATTATACTTAGCAGATTTGATGGCTGCCTCCCACAACCCACCAAAATGTGGTGCAGATGAAGGATTGAGGTTCCACTGAATGCCACGAGTGGCAAGGGTATCCACAACATACTGCAAGTTGGCACTCTCACTTGAACTTCTAACGGCGTACGCCTGTAAAGTTTGTTCCGCACTCTTGAAAAACATTTTTACACAACCTCGCCTAGCAGTAAATCTGAATAATGCATCAAGAAAAGCTGTAGTGCTCAAAGAAGAAACAACTTCTAAATGTTCTGCCTTTTTTGCTAAGCAAACAAATAGGCACGAATAAGCCTTTGACACGCGACTGTTTGATTTGGAATGGGCCCCTATAGTCAACACCAACCTTTAGAAATGGCCTCACTTGTTGAACTGTACTTGGTGGAAAATTTCCCATCAATGGCTGTGTATTGGTGGCCCTGAACCTGTGGCTCTTTATAAAACTGTGGATCCTGGCCTTGATAGATCCCTTCCCTGCCACAATCCAGTACTCGCATCAAATGGCTGCATGTGTGGCACTGGAACCACAGTGGAGGTGCACGAGATGATGATAATCAATTATCAGATTTGTCACGAAATTCTTCTAGGGTAGCAAGATTTGATGTTTAGCTTTGTAAGTTAGTTGTGAATTTTGCAAACGTCCACCCACATGCAGAATATCATCACAATCCAAGAATGTATTCAACTTTCTAATACCAGTACCAGGGGGGCATTCACCCTCTGAAATCAAACATCCAATCTCAGAGCTGAAACATTCTCGTTGAACCTGCTTCTGGCACATCTTCTTAGCAGCATCAAGTTCTACGACAGTAAGGGGACCAGTACGTTGACACCCTAGTGACATCTTCAGGTTTGAAATTAATCTTAATACATAAGCAAGCACTCTCTGAAGCTGTGACCAGGAAGAAAACCTAGAGAGGCTTGTGAGGAGGTTTGGCTCACAATGTCCAACCAATGAAACTACCTTAGGCTGCTTTAGCTCTTCGTCACCTTCGTGAATGCTGGTTGCTACTCCTCCACATGGCCACAATTCCTTCTCAGATATTAACCAGCTAGGCCCAGTCCACCAAAGTGTGTGTGTCAGTAAATCTTGGGTTGAGAGTCCTCTGGAAGCACAGTCTGCAGTATTGTCAGCAGAAGGCACATGTCTCCACTGAACCATTATCTTGCTCTCTTGAATACGAGTGACTCTGTTTACCACAAAAGTTTTCAGACATTGAGGAGGAATCCTGAACCAGGCAAGGACCACTGTGGAGTCACACCATGCAGTAATACAGCTAATGTGGATACGTTCTGAAAGGGTCAACATTACTGACTTGAGTTACTTAATGAGTAAATGTGGAGCTTGCAATTCAAGTCGAGGAAGTGTGACTGTTTTTAGTGACGCAACACGTAATTTGGTCAGAAGCAGGTGTCTCTTCACCCCACCTTGAGCAGTACATAGGTATACAACAGCTTCATAACCTTCATTGGATGCATCGCTAAAGCCATGAAGCTGATATTCTGACTGCAGTGCTGACACAATACGAGGTATGGACAGTTTGCTGAGAACATCCAGTTGGCAGATGAAAACCAACCAGTCCTCCAGCACATCTTGAGGTGGAGCTTCATCCCATGACACACCAAACAGCCAGAGTGTGTGGAGGGAAATCTTAGCTCCAATTACAACTGGAGTTAGCCATCCTAGTGGGTCATACAACCTAGCAATGTCTGAAAGAATAGCTCGTTTGGTGACACTTGTGTTGGCTGATTGAATATTATATGAAAACACATCCAACCTTGAGTCCCACTGGAGACCAAGTACCTTGGTTACTTCACTATTTTCTTGAAAGCTAAGTGGACTCTCTCAGTGGTTTTCTGGTACTGCATCCAAGACAGGTTGGCTATTACTGGACCATTTTCTTAATTCAAAACCCCCTTGCTTTAGGAGATATATCAGTTCTTGCTGCAACTTGAGGGCTTCTGCAACTGATGCTGCACGTATCATGACATCGTCAACAAATATGTCCTCCATCATGACCTTAGCTGTGCCTTGGGATATAAGCCACCTTCCTCAACTGCAAGCTGTTGTAAGGCTCTCATAGCCATGAAAGGAGCTGCTGACACACCGTAGGTGACAGTGTCAAGTTGGAATTAACGTATTGGCTGATCAGGGGACTCGCACCACAGAATTATTTGATAAGATGCATCCTCTGAATGTACGCGCACCTGTCGATACATTTTACAGACATCTGTGGTCTGGTCATTACAACAGGATGAAGATGGAAATGTGTAATAATGTCCACAATGTCATTCTGAACTTTAGGTCCAGTCATTAAGAGCCTTTCCAGATGTGGGGGCTGCTGAAGCATCAAACACCACTCTTAACTTGGTTGTTGATCTGGATTCTTTCAACACATAGTGATATGGGATATAATAACAAGGAGAGTGGCCTACTCCATTCGTAATTGGTTGCCTGTGTCTTAAGTTGTTTATACTTGTGCAAAAAATTGGAATACTCGCTTTTGGTTTCTGGCTGACTGCAATCTGCGTTCCAGTTGATAAAACCGTTTGACAGCAAAGCTGAGGGAATCTCCTAACTCTGGTTCCTTTTCCTTGAAAGGTAGTCTCGGGACATATCTACTCTCTGGGTCTCGCAAATGGGTTTCAACAAAGTGACTCTCATATTCAATATCTTCTGGGCTACAATGTTGAACAGAAGGTACTTCTTCGCTCTCCCAAAACTTGCAGACGGTGTCAGGGAAGCTTCAGACAGTGCAAACAGAGAAACAACACTACTGGAGGTAGCAACTGCAGTCTGACTGACTTTAGCCATTAGAACCCAACCAAATATACTGTGAAGAGCAATGGGGAACCCATGTGGTGGTTGTTACCACCCACCATCAAACACATCTAGGTATACATCAGCACCCAAAAGAAGATTGATTGTCTCTGGAGTATCAAACGATGGGTCAGCTAATTTCAAATGATAATACATATCCATCATGTGGTGAGGAAGTGAGAGGCTGGGTAATTTGGAGGCTATATCAGTGCTTTGGTGATTAATTGAGGCCCTTCACTTGTCGCAGGTGTTAGAAAGCAAGTAACAGAACCATTGTTTGCAAGAACAACAAACTGAGCCAACCCCACAACAGGAAGATGAGTTCTTTGGCGTTTTAACCCTAGCTTGTGGACACACTCTTCAGAGATGAATGAGCTCTGGGATCCTGAGTTAAGCAACACTCGAACCTTCTCCATCTTGCCACTTATATCTTTAACTCTAACGACTGCTGTACCTAAGACGACAGTTGCCGACACATCAGTGGAAGAGGTAAGTGAGACTACAGCTGCAGTTTCCTCATTGGGAATGGAAGTAACTGCTTCTTGTTGGTTAAAAATATGTGGAGTTTGCTCCATTTGATTTGGAGAGAGAGCAGTGTGAAGAAGGGAGTGGTGTCTCCTACTACAATACATACAGTTTCTCTTCGACTTGCAATCCTTTACCCTGTGGCTCTGCAAACAGTTGAAACACAACATCTTTCATCACACCATCTCTATCCTCTCATCAACTAACCAACCATTGAACGTAGGACATTTGTGAATTCAGTGTGCACCCTCACAAGTTATACAAATATTTTTTTCCGCAGTTGCCAAGAAGGAAGCTTTGATGTTTGTGCCTGAAGTTACAAACTTCTTAGTTGTTGGTTGTGCACAAGTGTACCCTGATACTGAATAGTTAGCCATCATAAATGCCTTACAATGTGATTCCAAAAATTCGAAAAGCTGATCAAATGTGGGCATCTGTATGGTCTTATGAGCTACTTCAAACTAGGCTCTTGTTTCTGGATCAAGCTTTGGCAACATAAGGTTTAACAACACAAAGCTCCATTCATTCAGTCACTGGCAGTTTTAGAATTCTGAAGGCACCCAAGTTCTCCTTAAGAATATCTACCGTATTCTGCAATTTGTCAGGAGAGACAGCAGCTAAGCGAGGAAGTTGCATTATATTTTCCCAATGCGTCATGGCTATTGCTCTGACATTATGGTACCTTTCAGTTAATGTTTGCCATGATAGGTTATAATTACCCTCAGACAGTGGGAGAGCTTTAATAAGGTTGTATGGCTGCCCTGAAACTGACATAAGGAGATGCTGATGCTTTTCCATCGTAGCGAGGGTCTTGTTGTGCACCAGCGAGGTGAACAAATCATAAAAGGTAGGCCAGTCTGTAAGCAACCCCTTAAAAGTAGGCAAATGCAATTTTGGTAACTTGACTTTGGATGAGGCTCGGCCGAGATGACATTGCTGTTCTCTTCCTACTTCTTTGATTACAACAAGTTTTTTTGAAAACTTCCTGTATTCTATAGTAGGCCTCGTCAAACTCCTCAGGCTCCCTATCGCTGGCTTCAGACTCTGTAACGAACGCAGTTTCCGATGCTTGAACAGCAAGTTGCAGATGGCTTTAATTGAAGTCTGTTTTCAGTTGCTGCAAATCGCAGCATGTTGCCTTAAAAAGTCCCGCCCGACTCGAATTGTTGTCAACTTCATTGGCTAAGATCAGAAGTCTGTTTATACGACACTTCACGAGGCATAAAGGTGTCTTCAATTGGTGTTGAGCCATTTTAACAATTTTTCGTAGTGGTTCGAATTAATTGCCGGCCTGGTGAAAACATAAACAATTGCAGTTATGGTTGGTATACCGCGCGACAAACCTCAAAAAACACTCTTTCACCACGAATCACGAGAATAATAAATACGACACTTATTCTATAACAGAAGTCTTGTGATTATACAGTGATATTTGTATAAATAACCGCCATGGTGGGAAACTAAGTAGTTTCAGTACCACACCACGCCTGATTCCGCATACAAAGAAATACTGAAAACACGTGCACTGTTTACCATAATTATAGATTAAACTGTGTTAAGTGGCTCGAATAATGCATATCCGGCTCAAAGGACCAAAAATGTTTCCACACAAAAAAAATATGTATATATATATATATATATATATATATATATATATATATATATATATATATATATATATATATATATATATATATATATATATATATATATATATATATATATATATATATATATATATATATATATATATATATATATATATATATATATAACACACACACACCAGCTGCATAACGTCCAGCGACACAGAGTAGCGGTAACTAACTGCTTTCATTCATAGTTGGCACCACAAGTCAAGATGGCCACCGGCCATGGCACTCTCAACAGTTGGTGCCAAGTTTGAATTTGAATCCAAGTACATACACTAATTGACACAAACCAAAATAAACCTAAACACTGTTTGAGATACAATAGTAAACAATTTTAAGGTTAGGGTAAGAATAGACTAAGTAGCCCAGGAATTTTAGGCTCAAAAAGGCCCTAATCTAGAAAAAAAATAATGTAAAACTGCAAATTTGGTCATTAGTACTATTCCCCCTCCTGAACAACATACTGAATTTCCCCTATTCTCATGTGCCGGCATCCTTGTTTTTTTCGACACGGAGGCAAAATTGACCCTTCAGATATTAAACCCAAAAATCAATACTCTTCTATATAATTTTTAATTCACCGTAAGACCATACTGAATTGCCTTACGTGTTCATTTAGTTGAAAAAAATATTTGAAGGTGGTGTTATAGCGATTTCCTTCAAGAAATCGTTAAAAAATTAGCAGAGTGAAGAATAAACTGACTCAGAGACTATAAAGTATGCCAGATAGCTAAAAGGTGGCTTCTACAATTGATATTAGTTATAGTTTTTCCTTTACAATGGTGTATTAGTCATTATTCGGTGATGGACTGTTGATGAGATACGGCAGCCTAATCATTGGTGCGCGTCATCTAATCACAAGCACTGGTGCGCGTCGCCAATTGCAGGTTGTGTTGTCTAGACCTGCTCATCCAACGCATCATATTTCAATACTTGCACACGTGTGTTGTCTACCATATTGATTACATGCAGTCGACTGAACAGTGACTAACTCGTCGCATAAATGTTCAGAGTTTGTCTGAACGTGTCAGAAATATTAACGCAATCTGTGCAGTTGCCTAATTGCTGGTGCTTCGGAATGAATTATTTATTTCGTAGAGTGAGTTTGTGGTTAGAAATGAAGTACTAGTAGATATGGCTAGTCGATCTGAGTGCTTGGTTTGCAAAAAACCATTGGAGACTGTTCAGGAAGAAGTAACTACAGTAAAAAGAGGATTGTTGGGACTCGTTAATGCCAGTGAACAAAGGGCTCATGGAAACGTCCCTTTTTGCGGTCTCTCGTGGCGAATGGGTCGTCACTGAAGTTGAACGAACGATGCAGGTAAGGTTATTTATTATAGCTTTGTTATACACGTGCGCAATCGTTTAGATCTAGCATTAAGTGTTGCACCTTTATTACTACTGTGTTTACAATAGCGAGGTGGCGCAATGGTAACACGTTGGACTCGCAATTGGGAGGACTCTAGTTTGATCCCCGGTCCTACCATTCTGATTTTGGTTTTCCATGATTTCCCAAAATCACTCCAAGCAAATGCTGGGATGGTTAATAGTTCATCATTATTTTTAGTAAATGAAAAGTTTTCCAGTTTCTAAATATTAATTTGTTTTATACTGCACTGCTTTAATATTTGTAATGTGTGCTACTATTTCATAATATTGAATAATTCTGATCTCGAAAGTGCAATAATGTGATGTCAAAGTATTTAATTATTACATAAAATACATCTGCGAGAGATGCAAAAAAAATTCTAACACAATACAATAATATTGATTTGTAAACACCATTAACAATTACAACAATGTTCTGTATTTGCTTCTTTCATGCTGCAGAACTAAATAACATTTACAGTGTAAATTAAAACAAATGTTTTTAAACCTACTTTATTTAACCTTTTCCTGCATATTGTTACGCAACTCATTTTTGTGAGTATTGAACTGTTTTCATTTGAATCAAAATTAAGATTGAGTAAAGTTTGCTTATGATTTTTTAGAACATCTAAATAAACCCATTTTATATTATATTTGAATGAGCATTATGTTTGCGAGCTGTATCAAATTTTTTCCCTTGATATGAAGTACATTTCTTTTGTTTCCAGCATTCATAAACAGTATTATTGATTTTGTATTGCAATTACCATAATAACACTTAGGGACATGTATGCATGTTGAATGACTTTTTTGTAAAGAAGTAGAAATGTTTTTTTCTTTCTTAAATATAATAATAGATTTTGTTTCATAAATACAAGTGCATGTGCAGGCTACCATAAAAGTCGAAAATACAAAAATTTTAACCGTTAAAATAATAATTAAAAACAAAAATAAATCGGCCTATAATATGTGTTTATCAAGAGTGTAGTGAAGATATTTGGGCGGCTCTTAACAGCTATGGTCTTGAGAGCCGATGTAGGGTTAGTAATGTTTGTATGGAGCAGTGCCAGAATGCAAGGGTGGGGGAAACGGGAGATCCCCGAAAAAACCCACTGACCAGCGACATCGTCCAACATGGGGTGGCCACGACCGGGAGTGAACCCCGATCGCCTTGGTGGAAGGCAAGCGATCTGACCGCTTCTTTAAGAGAGGTGAAACATATATTCCACATACTACTACAAAATGAATCAGTTTAGTTATTTGGTAATGTGTCTTTGCTTAGAAGTGTAGGAGCTAGTGAAAGTTTGGTTTGGTTTATACTGAAATCTAATTTTGTTGACAAAGCTGAATGGGACTGAAATAATTGCATTCACAACATTCCCTAATTTCTGTCCCAGGAAAGACTACACAAGACCCAGTACAATAAAGAACGATCTTAGTAGAGAATGGCACCATCGCTCCTTCATAGATGTCTTCAATATAAAGCAGGACTCCTTTTATTGTGGAGAAGAAGCTTCTGTTTAGAAGGAAACCAAAAAGGAAGTAAAGTTCAGAAAAACTATATGTGAAATTATTACACTGCCTTTTAAGGATAGTGTTATTGCTCTAGCACTTGAACGGGGGGATGCGTGGGGCGAGATCGTCCATGCTCGGGCTGTAAGTGTAGTTGATCTCGTGGCTACTAAGGCTAAATACCGCAAGCAATGTCAATTGCTATTTTCATCTTCCAGCTCATTCACTGGCAGTAATTCTTGTAGCATACTGTAGTGTACAGCAGTATAATAAATACTAAAAAATTATTTTTATTAATGAGTGTTTATTATGTCTATTTTAGGAACACTGCCAAGTCTGCAAGAAATAAACCTTTTTTCGAGGAAGAGGGAGGCCTGAAGATGAGTGCAGAGCTTTCGCGTTTACAAAGCTGTGTGCTTATATGGATAGTGCTGAAGATTCACAATTTCTTCTAAGTGACCTCGTAGAAACCATGAAAAACTTCAATACAAATGATCCTAATGATTCCGTTTGTACTGCCAAATATCTGAAGGAGAAACTAAATGCACATTATGGAAATAGTGTTTTTATAACTGAACTATCAGGAAAATCGTCCACTGTAAACTTGAAGGGAAGTGCGAGTAGTATTCTGCATAACAAACGGTACTTGGACAAGAAGAACATGGAAGAAGAGGAGAATATTTGCATTGTAGAGGCAGCAGCAGATATAATCAGATGAGATATTCAATCACAAATATTCAACACCAAAATTCACCCTGCCATGGAGTCTATAGATTCAAGACAGCTGCCTGAAACATTGAAAACATATTTGAACAGAGTAATTCAAGGTGAAGTCGTCGAGAGAAAGAACACAGCAATCTGAGAAGCCATAATGTCTGCATGTAGCCCCCGGTCTTACATATCTCCTACACTTCTGGGCATTGGTGTATATAGTCACTGGCATCATGCATCGAGACAGCTGGTAGATATTCTCAGCAGCCTTTTATTCTCTGCAAGCTACAAGGAGGTTCAAAGGTAAGGCATTGTATTAATGCACTTCTATTACAAAAGTAATTCTTACCATCCCTCCTTATCCAGGAATTCCTTCTCTCTACCTTTGTAAGGGCACCCTTAATTGTAATACATTTGTTGTTCGTAACTTATTAGCTTTACTATGGTATTTTATACATTTTCTGTGCAGATTTGAATTTTCGGCTTTGGAGCATGACAGAGCCAATACAGGTGGAAGCAAGAAAGTATGTATCCAATATGTCTTTGACAATGCTGATTTTAATATCAGAACCTGTACAGGACATGGCACATTCCACTCACTGGGCGGTGTGCAACTTATTACCCCAGCCCAAAACCAAGAATCAATGACAGTTAACAGACTGCTTCATCCACCATCAGGAGACACCATAGTCGCCAGAGGCAAACTTCAAGTTAATTGTTACAAAAAGTCAGCATTGCCAGGACTCAAGGGCATTAACATTCGCGAACTAGCCACTGTCTTTGATGCTACAGCTCGGTCTGTGAAAAATACTATTGCCGCAGATGTACTTTGGTCCTCTGCTAGATGGTTAGAGGAGTCTTCGGCACCATCCTGGAATGGTTTTATGCGAAGCTGTATACACACAGGGGGAATTAGTTGTAGTTTCACTGCAATTGAGGCAGTCCCATTTATACATTTAGATCCATCAAATCGCAGTACTATATACTGCACTTCTGTTTGCAGTTGAGGAGTGTAAATGCCACAATCAGGGTAGCTGTATTGCGACTTTTGATCAGCCACTGTATGCCAAGGCATCAGAAATCATCGCAGCAGCACCTCCTGGGGAACCGGATAGTGTAACTCTTCGGCTTGGTGGATGCCATCTCCTCGTCAGTTTCATGGGCTCTATTGGATTCATAATGTCTGGGAGTGGCGTAGAAGAGCTGTGGATGCAAGTTTATGCTAAATATTCAGTAACACACATGATTTCAGGCCATGCATTTTCTAGAGCTGTGCTTGCACACATGTTAACTTCTCAAACCTTGATTGCTATTATATTAGGAATGGAGAACTTGTTTGGGGTGTATCAAGAAGAATTACACAAACTCTTTCTTGAGGTTTCAACTGGTGAGAAAATGATTCCAGATGCTGTGGAGTCACCTGTGCTAGTGAGTTTTATAGCTTCATTTGAGAGAAAGTGCATTGTCTGAACAAAGTCGTACTGGCAAGTTATGGGTCCAATACTTGTGGCAGGTGGATATATTGTGCCTCTTTATCAGAGCTGAAAGGTTTGGTGATTGGGAACTTCATCTACGGTGTGTGCGGTCAATGTTGCCGTACTTGCATGCTGCTTGACACTTTCACTACGCAAAATCAGCTCACCTATATGTCCAGCAGATGGAGGAACCCCCATCTCGAATGCCACCACATGAGTACAACAAATCTACATCAGAAGGTTTCTTCACTGGGCGGAGGAAGAACGAGTTCTGGGGAGGAGTATGGACAGACTTGTCCATAGAGCAGGATCTTATACGTGCTCTCAAAACTAATGGGGGACTTACAAGAGGATGTGGAATCACTCGCATATTTTGTCGCTGCTTTTCCTGTATGCCTGAAGTTGTGGAAAGCCTTGGAGGAGCTTTCTGGCATCAAAGCTGGATCATCTCAGCAGCATGTTACGTTAAGGGATTCCCGCAGAACCAAAGATGCTCGCGATGTTGCTGTCCTACTGTCTTGATTTAAGGAATACTCCCCTTGCTTGGGATGTTGACTGCTTGTGATCACTTGCGTCTGGTGTTGTCGGAGATGATAGTATTAACTGTGATCAAGCAGAATATGTTGGTTTGGGTGCTATAAAACATATAATAGGCTCAGAAAAACCTCTCTCAGCAGTGGCTCGAAGTATCTTGATTCGAGATGATGTTGTAGAGGTAAATTCTGCCTAGCTCTTTATGCAGATAGTTTGTGTAACTAAGACTGAGAATGATCTCAAACACTATCTCAGTTATGAACTTTCTCCAAGACATGCAGCTCTTTTTCATAAAGTGGTAATGCGTAAGACAGTCAAATCACCTTTCTTGCAGTAGTTCTACACCACACCTGAGGAAAACTCCACAAACGACCCAAGAAGAATATTAGTCGATGGCGGACATCTGCTTCATGCTCTGGTTTGGCCACGTCCTGCTACATATGGCCAAATAACGGATGCATACTTTGAATTTGTACTGAAGCATTATAGAGTATAGGTGACTGTTGTATTTGATGGCTGCAATGTTCAGTTTACAAAATCACAAGAACATTTTCGACGTGCTTCTAAAAGGACATCTGCTGAAATTATGTTTGACATGAACACATCTGCGAGCACAACACAAGAAGATTTCCTAAGTAACCATCACAATAAGGAACGACTGATCACCTTGTTGTCCCACCATTTTGAAACAGCAGGAATCAAAGTGTGCAATTCTGAGGGCGATGTTGATACTCTGATTGTGAAAAGAGCACTTGAGCTGGCTTCAGTGGGAAACACTGTCACAGTTGTTGCCTCTGACACAGACATTGTAGTCATGCTGCTAGTCTATGCCACTTTCAAAAGTCCTTAGTCCAGGTACGAATACAAAATGTGACAAAGTGTATAATGTAAGGGAAATTCAAGAAAAGATCGGGGAGAGCAAAGACAGTGTCCTTTTCTGTCATGTTGTGACACAACATCTGCTTTCTTTGGCAAAGGTAAAAATAAAGCATGGAAAATTTTCCAGAGACCTGACACGAGAAATGTCACTAAAGTGTTCAACAGTCCAGAGTCTATGAAAGAGGAGGTTTGTGCTGCTAGAAAGAAGTTCGTCATAGCTCTATACGGTGGGATGAGTGTCAACAGTTTGGATGAACTCTAGAGTAATCTAGTATATACGCTCCATCGCTAAGCAGCCTGTGACGGCGGCCTTTGAACTGGCGACATTGCCACCAACAAGTGCAGCATGTGCAGAACATTCACTGCGGACGTATTATCAGCTACGTTGTTTCAAGTCTACACTGAGAGTCAAAATGTATACACATAATATCGAAACATTAAATAACAAAAACTGGTTCTTTTCCCTAGGTTCAACGGTGGTGCAATAACATATTCCTATATCCAGTTGCCTAGGGGTGGAAACTGGCTGAAGGATTCTTGGTTCCAATACTGACTAGCCGGGCACCAGCACCTGAGTATGTTGTGCCTGGTTTCCTGTGGCTGTAAGACACTGTGGCTACAGATGTGAATGTATGTGTACTGGATTGGCCTGCTCGACAATGTGTGGACATTGTAGAGGAGGAAGTTGCTTGATATAAAAATTCAAGATTTTCACAGAAGTGATGACGAAGATGATCCTGAGGAAGCTACTTTATAAATAATTATTGTTAATTAATAAACAAAATAATTAAATTGCCTTCACTTTTTTTTGTTTATAATGCAAAATGGAAGAGTAAACTAGAACTCAAACATTTCTGCTTTGAATATATTTTAAGAGAGAGTTGTTAACTTAGAAAACATTATTTCAGTGTTAATAAGATAAAGTTTTGCTACCAAATACTGTAATAAGAGTCATACTAATACCGTAGGCCTAATGTAATTTATTTGTGTTGAAATTAATTAATGCAAACTTCAATTAAAATTAGAAATACTGTTGTTCCACGTAATGTATGTCTCTCATAACTTAACATTCTATATATAATTTTATATATATATATATATATAAATTATATAGATATGTTACTGGAAAATTATAACTGGCTTACAGTTATCTAGATTCAGTTGGCTCGCAGTTGCACTTGGCTACGTGCGCCAGTACTTGTGACTAGACGATGCGCGCCAATGATTAGGCAGCCGTATCTCATCAACAGTCCATCACAGAATAATGACTAATACAGTTGTAAAGGAAAAACTATAACTAATATTAATTGTAGAAGCCACCTTTTAGCTATCTGGCATACTTTATAATCTCTGAGTCAGTTTATTCTTTACTTTGCTAATTTTTTAACGATTTCTTGAAGGAAAATCGCTATAACAACCCCTTAAAATATTAATTTCACTGAATGCACATGTAAGGCAATTCATTATGGTCTTACAGTGAATGAAAAATTATATAGAAGAGGATTGATTTTTGGTTTTAATATCTGAAGGGTCAATTCCACCTCTGTGTCGATTCTTGTGACATAAGACATTCTTGCCCGAAAAAAATACAAGGACGCCAGCACAGGAGAATAGGGGAAATTTGGTATGTTGTTCAGGAGGGTGAATAGTACTAATGACCAAATTTGCAGCTTTATAATATTTTTTTCCAGGTTAAAATCTAGAATTCCTGGACTATAAGGTACTAGGACATGTGGTACATTCACTAAGTATCTTATTATCTAACATGGTTCCCTTTATATAGTGGGAGATTATTTACTCTTGTGACCCTAGTTATGTGCACAAGTTAACTTGACAATCTGCTCGTGGCAGAGGTTTATCCACCAGGCAGGCTCATGCCTCCTTTGATGGTTACATAAGTGCAGCTCATGCTACGTGAGCGTAGTTGCGTAGTGTCGTGGGTGTCTGACCTCAGTTACAGAGCAACTTGAAGGGTTTCACTTGACGTGAAAGTTTTGTGCACATACAAGTTTTTTGGGGTTAGTTAGTACACATTATTTACAATGGTCTCCTTCTCGTGGGAGGTTAGGTGGTGGTTACGATCCACATTCTAATTACTCTAGTGTACACTTGCGGTAGTTTTTCCCTGTCTTATCCTACAAAATTTACAATAGTTTTCACTTTCCCTTATTGGTAGGTTACAAGCGGGATCCTTGTGTAGCTAACATCAAAAGAACAGTACATGGGTTGGAGGTTTTTCGTTACCTCAAAATTCTTAAATGCTAAGTGTTACATTTTCCCTATCCTCTTACCGAGGTTATGTTCAGGTACACTGACAAGTACAAGATTTAAACTTAGTAACTACATCTTAGGTCTAGGGGGTCCGTATTACAGCGTGAGTTGCACTATTTACAACACGGGGGGGGGGGGGGGGAAATTCCTGCGTGGTTAGGGTTAGCTCACATTCGTGAGTCGCTTTGTTGCTGGGGGACGAGATTTATATTCTTGTGGGTTGTAGCGTGCGGGATTATCTTACTTGATTGAATAGATAGGATACTCTAACTGTACTGACGGCGGGTATGCATACAAGTGGGAAATTGCAAATCTCGGGGTACACACAACATTGACTCACGAGGTTATCTCCTAACTTAACACAATGGAATATTACACTCAAAACACACTTTACTCACGTATAACTGGTTTTTTCTTCTTCTAAGAAAAAATACAAAGAACAATATTCTAGACCTATGCAGCTATAGTAATTCTTATATAATAGGTATCAGTCTATCTCCTAGGATTTTGTTGCATTATTATGGGGTTTCACCTTAGTGACGTACTTTACTCAACATTTTATGTAACAAGAGAATGCAAATTACACATGGTAATTACATGGGGGAGCGTTTCTTACGCTGATTGCAACATTCTTAATTCTAAAATGTAAAGAAGTTTGTGAACTGCCTGGGTGACAGGTTACGGCATGCTCGCATCGAGTTCTTGCCTCATGCTCTTATGCAAAATACAAGGGTTAATTACTCAAGGTAACCCAGTCACGTTGTGAGGAGTGGTGAGGGTTTTGTCGAGGTTATGTTCACGGGCCTGCTGATAGGCTTCGTTTACACGCTCACATTTCCTAACAGTGCTCACAGATTCTAGTGACATTACGTTAAATGTGTCGTACTATAATTCAGTTAGCAAGAAAATTTCAGTTTTAATAAATGCTGACTTTACGTGAGCACTTAGCGGGATTTTCAGGGAAATAGTAAGCATCGGTTTTCCAGTTTGTGTACGGGTTTGAAGCTACTTTAAAGTTTCCTCTTGCAAACAAAGCTTTCTCATTTGGCAAGTTAGTGAACAAATTAATTTTGATAAAATTCACTTGTGTCGTTTAAATGAGGAGGTCAGTTACTTTACTCGAGACACTTTTATCATGTGGGGCATCGGTTCCTCTCAAAGCATTTTGAATTTTAGAATTCGCAACCTTTGAAAAACAAGTACAAGTTTCAAAACACACAATTACAATGAACTCTTAGGTGATGACATGGATAGACACTGTTCGTTGCACTTTCGGGTCCTATCAGGCTAGGACTTTCCTAGAGTCATAACACCTAGCCTTCCCTACTAAGTTAGCTTCAGGATCGGACTTTCTAATGCTATCACTCCGTACTAAAGTTAACGGCGTGGGGGTTATGATGGGGAGCGGGCGCTAGTCTATACTGGCTTCAGCCAGGCACTCACCAGTTGACGAGGTGGAAACAGATGACGGGCATTGATGCTTGACATTGCAGTGCTTCATGGGCCACCCTCTCTCACGTGGTGTTGTAGCAGGCCAGCGGAATGCAGTAGGGGCCTGCCAAGGCTCCTCTTTGTGTAGCGGCCTGGTACATGGCACGTGCGCCTGGCATGCAGAGGGATCACTTGACACATGGGCCTGACAGTTGTTGGCAGCATGGGGTCAGCATCCTGGATGCTAACATCAACTGCGGCTGCACTGCTGGGCACTTCTGCTTCTCGGATTGGCGTCGTACTGGTTGCGTCATCTGCTTCGCCGCGTACCCTTGTTACTGGGGTTCCTCGTAACTTTGCAGGAAGAAAGGTGCAGGTAATACACCTAACCCTCTGTCCTTTGCTTTGATCGGGGTAGATGCGTTTATGTAGGCGCTCCTTTTGCCTAATAAACAGTTCCACCTCCTCATCATGCTTTTACGTGCGAGAGTTTAGGTCGGTGATGAGATCACTTAAGATCTTGTCACCGGAAAAATGTGAGGTGAGTTGGGCTTTAAATTGTGGTGAACCTTCCACAAATTCCCCATATTTTTCCCACCATATCCTGGCGGGTCCGGTGTGATGGCGGTAAGCCCTGTTCACCCATTGTTTACGGGGTATGAGGTGTTCCCTCAGTTCTTTCTCACATTAATTCAGAAATTTAGCGGGGTCGGCATATGGCTTCCTGTTAAATTCTGGTAGTTCTAATTCGCAGGGTAGCCCTGAAACCACCGGGCTATGCCTGCGGGTTTGGAATTGTGGGTCGGTAAGTCTGCTCCCTTCGGCAGATGTCACATTGGTACACCTATCTGGGTTGCTAGATATGCTCGTCCAACCAACCATACAGGTGTGGTGGAAATCGCGGTGACACAAAATACAGCGGATTTTATGTCGATCTTGACCCTCGCACTCGGGCCATTGGCACACCTAGGATCGTCTAACCAGCAGTCTTCACAACGATATTCTAAGCCTTCAGTAAACCCATGGTAGGGTCACCCTTCTGACACACGTGTAATGATAATCTTGGTGACAGTACGTGTACCATATCATATTCAGGCCTGTGCCTGGGCAAGTGCAAACTGAGCAGGGGACGTTGCTACTTCTAGCGACGTTGGTTTCTGCTATGGTGCTGCGAGTGTCGGACTGACTTCCTTCAGAGTCAGTAATGATGCTGACTTAACTTTGGGCACCTTTGTGTGTTTATTATGACTCCCGAAGACGTAGATTGGCTCCTCTCTAAGAAGTCGTCAATTGGGGGGGGGGGGGGTGGCTGGTGTGGTCCTCGCCCTCATGACTGAGCTATTTAGGACGAATAGTTCCACATTGGGCGCCAATTGACGCGTGCCGAACTTCTTGGTTCTTACGAATTAAGGGGTGATTACGCTGATTGCCCTCTTTGTCCCTGTGTAGGAGAGAGGAATCAAACCCGTGGGTGAGGTGTATTGAAATAAGCTCCCGTCTGGGCAGTTTTACTACCCTCACAACCAGGCTGTCAATAGGTAGGATGTCAGCAGTCCCAAGGGGGTGAATGAATTAGCTAGTGATTAATCGAGGGTGAGTGTGGTGATGATTGATCTGGCTGGAGTGACTGGATTTATCTCTAGCGGCCTCGTCGGCGGGGATAAAATTAGCCGGGGTTTTGCCACGTGGTGTAGGGGCAACCTTCGGAGGGAGTTGAACCCTAATAATTTTCCCTGAGGCTAATCTTATTGTACATTCGTTAGGCAGAGTTTCCCTGTTGGGTGTCGAACCCAAATCCATCTGCCTGAGGCTAATCGCACACTACTCGGAAGTGGCTGGGGTGATTTGAACAGGAGCAGGTATTAATATCTCATAACAGACAGGTAATTCTACTGGCTCTACAGGTGACATTTCAATAGTATTTGAATTGGCTAGCAGCTTATAACAGGGGAGTGGTCTATTTATGGCGCGCCTTTCACGTCATATCTGGCGGCTCCCTCCCAAATCCACCATGGTTGTTAGGCATTGAGTACAATAAATGACGAGGAAAGCTAGTCTAGAATCATGGTAGGTGACACACAAGAGGTTACAAGTTACGTAAGATTTGTTACGTTAAACAAAATCAATAATAGTGAGGACGTCACCTGATTAAATTAATACACACAAAAAAACTAATACTAAACCCAATAATAAATTTTGACAGCGAAGGCAAGCGTGGAATAAAAATGAATAGCAAAAATGCAAAATAATCTAAGCATTCAGTTCACAGCATATGACGTAGTTAAGGGGAAGTCTTCAGGGGGACGTTAATCATGTACTGATCTGCTACCACGGGAGTCAAAGGAGGTTGATATAAGGTCAGGGTAGTGGGTACAGGTGGTGGGATTTTAGAGTCTGGTGAATAGTGACGAGAGTGGTCACTGGCGTGGACGAGCCTTACTCAAGCTGCAGGAGCTATAGTGGTGCTGCGGCCTTCCCAAGCTGCTGACTGGAGTGAGTGCTGCCTTCCCAAGCAGCCGGGTTGGAGTTTGAGCCTTGCCACAGGCTTTGGAGAAGGAAGGAGAGTCTTTTCAGAATAGGTTGGGCTCGCGATCCTATTCTGCCTGCAAGCCCGGCGTCTCTCGTTGGACCAAGGAGCTGGACATCTATTTATACTTAATTGTGCCAATTGGCAATTCTCCGGGGTGCAGAGGAAGCATAGCCTTCCAACGCAGGGGTTGGTTTATCATAGCGCTGGAGCATTAAACATTTCTTATCTCCATCTTGGAGGCGACGACGAATAAAATCACCTCATCCTGAGGCTGGCTGGGCATGACGTCACAAGGCCACGGGGTGCTGCCATCTCGGGGCTTATTGGAACTTCTTCTGCACTAATATGAAGGGTTGTGGATATTCAAAATTAAATATTCTTTTCGTCGGGGTGGCGCTTGCATGTAGGGAACTGGGCGGGCGGTGTTTAATGTAATCACTTGACTTAATTACAATTACGTATTTGGCTGTCCAGGCTAGTGGAATCTCCGTGCTCGATACGTTTGTCTCGTTCACCACTGTTATGACTTGTCCCTAGTGAAGGGTAACTTGTAGATGGGACGAAGTCGTCCGTAGAGAGCGCAGTTGCGCTGCGCAGCATGCTGGCATGCGTCAAGGTTCTGTGTTTTGGGCTGTATACCTGGGCAACTGATGTTACTGGTACTTGGACAAGGTGTTGGATGAACGATTGTGCATGTGTATGCTGCGGGTGTTTGAGCATGTTGACAGTTAGATGTTCTTGCCAGTGTGGACAGAGCAACTAGCTTGAGTTATGTAATGGAAGCTGTCTGCTGCTGATCAGGCTTACTTAGGTACTCTGCCAGCCATGGGTGTACCTCCTGTCTCAAGCATGTTGGAGCCTGTAACAAAATCCGTGGTATCTCTGGTGTGATGGAGACAAGTAAATATCACAGATCTCGGGCTTGTTCTTTAGGAGCGAGTTGTCCAATGGCAGCGATGAGGGCAGGGGTCAGCTCTTGTAAACGCCTAGAGGCAATTAGCAAATACTTCACTTTCTCCTTGAGGCCACAACATTTGGAAAAAGGCATTTGGAGACAACACACTCTCACATCCATGAGGCGAAAGGCAGGGCTCGTGTCTCTCTATAGTGTTGATGTTGAGCCTCTTGAGCAGCTGCCGACGGGGTGGACACCATATTTCAGCACTCAGTGCAAAGGCGCGGTGAGTATTGAATGTTAGGCCTCGCTGTGTGCAGTCCCTACACGTGGGTATTAGCTTCAACCGCGTCTTCCCAGTTAGAAAACCTTTCCTTCCAGCACAAAGGTGCAGTAGAAAGGACGGCAAACCGACAAGCTGGTCTGCAAGCCGTGTACCTGTGATTGGGGCTCCGCTGTTCTACCTACTGGAGTATGTAGAAAGGTTAGCCGTCGCTAGTGCTTGTGGGGTTAGCAAGTTGTCTCTTGGCTTGATTGAGTATTGTTCCCGGGATCACCTGCGTTTCTAAGGGTGAGGTCAACTAGGATAGGTGCAAAGTCTACAGGAATGTGGTACTCAGGGATTGGTTCAGACTCAATGTTTATTCCGTGCTATTGGAAGTAAACATGTGGTGACGCACTACCTCCTACATTTATCAAGAGCTTACGAGAAGCTAGAGGTGACCTGCTTCTAAGCTAAACAGGATAGGGTAGCATACTGCTGTGAAAACAAATAACCATGACTGACTCCCTACACTACTGTTGCGCAGAAGGGGCCACAGTGTCTAGTGTGGATAGACGATGTTACAGTTAACGGTTTGGCACAATGCTTGGATTACTAAGCAGGCGTGATAGGATAAGTTCCAATTGTGGACTTAGGTAGAGGTGATCCTTCTGGCACAAAGGTGCAGTGAAGGAAGGAAGGTGTAGCGGGGAATGAAGCTGGCGAGATCTTTGGCAGCTAGCACGGTGAAGACTGTTAGGCCGGTCAGTTCTGGCGGCAGCGAGTGCAATAGAAGACTGAAGACTGCATTTATACACTGCCAGGCGGCTGTCTCGACGTTCATTGGCTGGCATCTCTTGGGCGATGAGTGGCCGCTGAGCAGGAGGGTGGCGAAAAGCATAGCTCTCTGGTGTGACGTTACTGGCCAGCTGGGAGAATGGAAGACAAACAACGAAACATACTAGTGGTGCCATCTAGTGGTGGTTAGTAATACTTGCTGCCTTGACGTGCATAGCTTTGGTGGGCCGGTGAATAATACAATCTCCGCTGGCTGAAACATCCATTCTTGCCATGATCTACAGTACTTTCTTTTAACACCTCGTGGCCAATGGTAATGCAAACCTCATAGGAATCAGTCACAAGGCTATATGCTATGCTGATGAGCTGAAGTTATCGAATCACCATTATTGAAATGAGTAATGCATTGTAATATAAGACTATTACAGGTTCTATATAATTTTGTTTATAATTATTATGTTACAGTATTTTAAATTTAAATTATTTGTTTAACATTTCTGATTAGTTACATTCAAATATATGTAAATACAATGTTAGGCTAGGTCATCCTTCCATTTATAATAATTCTTATATAATTTATCTTTGGAGTCATATTAATTTTCTGAGTTGCCTAGGGCAACATTTAAAAAAGAAAATCTGTTATAATAAACTTAATATTTTTAATGTTTGAAATATTCTCTGGTTCATAACACGATGCTAGACATGTTTGCAGCTTTTGCTATATTAAAATGTTTATAATGTATTTATAAAGTTAAGTATATCATTATGCAATACCAGGAGATGATGTTCAATTGGTTAATGGAAATGAATCTTTGAAGAGATTCCTTAGACTTCTGGAATTTTAAGGTTTTGGAGTATGTTGGAGACTCCAATGTCACCGGTGTAAAAGATGTTACTGTACCAGAATTGACGCTTTCGGACTACTTCCATTCTTTTTTCAGCTATCATCCTGCTGCAACTGTAAAGTGACCACTTTCAGTTGTGTCAATAATCATTTGAACTGTCTCTGCAAAAAAACCTGTATTTTATTTATGTATGAAAGAAACTTAATTTTCGTCCTGTATCCCAGTGGCCAGGTAGGAACGAATTGCTTACCACTGAAATAGTCGGCAAATTATATAGTTTTTTTATGAACTTCGAAACAAATTTCTACTAAACACTCAATACTAAAGAGTGAGATGCAAATTAATTAACTGTTTGCAAGTTTTAATTAATTAATTTATTATTATTGTTCTAACTTTCCCTTTATCCCCTTAAAGAACATTTTGTAAAGAAGGATGTAGGCAGTGTCAAATGTTTTCATTTTTTTTTACAATAATTCAAATGAGCAGTATTATAAGGTTATTTTGTTTATCATTACTTAATACGTTCATTTGATCATCATTTTCATTAAATTAAAATAATTAATTTTACTCTCTCTTTTATTATTAGTAGAATATTGATTATATTTTATGTTAAAATGTTGGAAGTTTTTTTTTTAATAATGTTTTGAAAGATTATGGTAACTATAATGTCATCTATATCACATTATAAAATGCCTGCTCTTGGCGCCCGTATCATTTTTTTGTACAGACATTTATTGACATTTCTGTAAATATTTAATTTAACGAGCAGTTACTGTAGAGAAATGCAGTAGTTTAGCGGAAAGTTTGTCATCCCAACATGGTGGTAAGTAAAATGTTGTGCACAAGAGTTGTATGTGCGCAGCAGTTTAACATATATTAAAGTTTGACAGCCCAACTGTGAGACATGTAGAATTGTTGCTTGTTGGGTATAATAATTTTGCATGTAGCAATTTATTTTAAAGCATCATCATAAATAGAAATTTAGAAACAAAAACTTGAAAATTATATAAAATGCAAAGCATCACCTATCTTTAAACTCTACAGTGTTAAAACAAAACTGAAATTTTTAATTAAACGAGAGTCAAGAATAAAACAGTTACAAAACCAACCTAACATATGAATCTTAATTTAAAAAAAGGAACAAAACTAATAGAAAAAAAGTAGGTAACTCCAGATAGTAAAAGTAGTATAAGAAAAATAATTATAAAAAACTTTGTTCAGACCCAAGTGATGTCAAATAAAAAACTGGAATTAAACCTTTGTTCACCGTAGGTTGTATTCAGAGTGTATTGATGCCATGCATTGTGGGACTGAAGATAATGGAAGGCAGTGAGAGACAATATGGCAGGCGGTTAACTTCGTTCATCTGTGTGCGCAACTAAAACTGAGTTTGTGAGTTGACAAAACAAGAAATTAATCGTGTTTACAAACATTTTTGGTCCTCCGGTTCAGATACGAGAATTTAGCAACCAGGAATGAGTGTTTTATTTCTGTGAAACAAATGAATAGTAATTTTTTGTTTTGTTCAATATGGCGACGTCGATGACCGACTTGCAACTTATAATCTTCAATTATATTATGGACAAATTAACCGAAGTAAAGCACCTTCTAGATGAAGCCATCAGTGATCTGAAAAAATTAGAAGAGTTCGCGATTGCGTTCGAGTAAGTGTCGGAAAAAAGGGATGAATTTCTTGCAAACTATTTTGCGTTGTGTGGGGTCCCATCAAAGGCAGAGAAAAGAATTAGTCAAGATCTGAATGAAGCTTTCATGACGTTTGAGAAACATTTCAGGCACCTTTGAATAGTGCATAATAGATGTACAGTCAGAGCAACGGACTTAACCTCTCGTGCAGCAGTTCTACGTGCAGTGTTGTCACCACTTCTTCTGCCAATGTTTTCAGGCAGTAGAGCTGAGTGGGCTTCATTTTCAGAACTGTTCAGATCTATTGTTCATAAGGATAAATCGCTAAGCAACGCGCAGAAGCTGCGTTATTTAATAGGTTGCTTCAAATACGAACCTGGAGAACTGGTAAGTAACCTGTCACTTACCAATGATAATTATGACGTTATTTGGGCATTGCTTGAAAAAAGGTACAAGAACCAATGCATTACAGCAACTATCCATGTTCAAAAGATACTGCCTCTCACACTTGTAAATCAGCACTCTCTTTGTCACGTTTTGTTAGTGTAGTTCAAGAAAATTTAAATTCATTGAGAGCTGACCATTTTCCAGTATCTGAGTGGAGTTTCCTTTTATTAAATATTCTTCTTGAAAAATTAGACCACTCTCTGCGTCAAGACTTTAAAATGTCAATGGAATGAGATTTGCCAACTTGTGAGGATCTTTTAATTTTCTTGGAGCGACGTGCTGTGGCAAGTGAACATGTACAGTTGGTTGGCATGCAGAGTGTATCCATGATGAGTAATGTAAGTAGAACCTACAACAAACCCTCAATGTCGAATGTGAAATCAAATTCAAAACAAAATAGTGGTCACAACACTACATTAGTTGCATTGGAACAAACAACATGTTGTATGTTATGTAAAAAAAACCATTTTCTTCATAAGTGTGAACAGTTTTTGTTAAAATCTGTTGATAGAATTGCATTTGTGAAGGAGTAGTCATTGTGCTTTAACTGTTTGAAACCTTACCATAGTGCTGTGAACTGCCTGTCGTAATTTTCATGCATGCAGTTTCAAAGGAAACATCACTCTCGTCTTCACTTCACCCATGAGAAGATCCTATGCCAGACACTAGATACTCAGACTTCAGAAAATAGGGATTCATCACACGATTCTTCTGCTGATAAACTGCAAGCACTACATCTGTCAAAGGACACTCAAAATCAACACACTACCATTTTGCTAGCAACTGCTCTTGTTCATGTGAAAGACAGTAGTGGACAGTTTTAAGCCGTAAGAGATTTATTAGATGGTGCATCACAAACTACATTTATAACTGAAAATTGTGTGCAACAATTGGACTTGAAGTAACATCGGGAATGTGTAGAAATTGCTGCCATTGGCCAAACTCCTGTGCCAGGTGCTAGAGGGGCTACATATTGCTTCATCAAACCTGTGTTCACATGACACTCATTTTGCTATTAAGGCCACAATTTTAAGTGAAATCACTCATCCCATGCCATGTTCAAGAATTCAAGCTATTTAAATTGAGTACCTTAAAGGTTTAACTTTAGCCGATCTATCATTTGATTGTCCTGGACCTGTTGGCATGCTCCTGTCAGCAGACATTGTCAGTGAAGCAATGACTGGGGCTAAAATATCAGGGGAACCTAGTGCCTTTCACTCAGTGTTTGACTGGGTTGTGACTGGCAATAATTGTGAAGCATGTATAAATCCACCAGTGTGATTCTTGATCGGAACAGCTATGCTGGATGTGCAGCTACAAACATTTTGGGAGGTAGAGGAAGTACCATCTGTTTGTGTGATATCAGGACAAGAAATGTGAAGAACACTTCCATGCCACACATGCTCGTAATGCAGATGGGAGATAAGTGCTTCAGTTGCCATTCAAGCAAGAGTTGCAAACCATTGGAAATTCTTTATAAGTTGCATCATCCAGATTTGAACGTCTTGGGAACAAATTGAAGTCGCCAGAACTGGCAAATGATTACAGATTGTTCTGTAACGAGTATAAGGACTTAGGCCACATGTCAAGTATGCTGAGTGTTCAGTAGCTTTACAGTGAGAGTAGCGCACTGAAGCGTGATCCAGTTAAGAGTTGTGAAGTAGCCTATGTGATAACCCATCATGCTGTACTAAAAGAAACTAGTTCCACTACCAAAGTTCGTGTAGTCCCTGGTGAATCTGCAACGACTTATACTGGTATTTCGTTAAATGAACTGTTGCTTACTGGACCAAAACTTCAAAAGGATGTAGGTGATATCATCCTTATTTTTTAAATGATGCCAGTGGTTTTTACTGCAGACATTTTTAAAATGTATAGACAGATTGAAATCCACCCTGTCTGCAAGTACCAGTGCATTTTGTGGCTTCCTACTCCAGAAGATGATGTTCATGTCTATCAATTAAACACAGTTACGTATGGGTTAGCATCGTCCCCTTACCAAGCGTTAAAGACCGTGCAGCAGTTGGCATTGGATGAAGCTCATCAATTTCATCGAGCATCACAAGTATTGTTACGAGACGTGTTTGTCGATGACATAGTTACTGGGGCCAGCTCTGTTGAGGAGGTAATATAATTGAAGGGTGAACTTGTGTCAATATTAGCTCAAGGAGGACTTGAGCTGTGAAAGTGGTCCTCTAACAACCCCACTGTGTTGGAGGATATGCCTGCAGAGCAATGTGAAGTTCTGGGATGCTTTGATCAAGAGACAAGCCCAACTATCAAAGTTATGGTGTTCAATGGTGTCCAGTTACAGATGAGTTTGTATACCACATCAACATTCGCCAGTTATCCATTACTAAACGAGGTATTCTCTCAACAATTGTGAGACTTTGACCATTGTGGGTGGGTGTCACCAGTAGTTAAGATGTTGCTTCAGACTCTGCAACATTAGGATTGGAATGGGATCAACCAGTCCCTGAAGAAATATCTCATTCAGTGGCTGCAGTTCCGAACATCTCTATCTTCCCTTGCTGCTCTGCGAAACCCTTAGATACATCAGTGTACATGGTGCAAGCAACCTTCAGTTCCATGGGTTTTGTGATGCCTCTGAAAGGGCATACGCTGCTGTGATCTATGTGCGGCTTGTTGACAGTGGTGGAGTGATTTCGACCTATCTGATAATAGCTGAATCAAAAGTTGCTCCGCCAAAAACACAGTGTATCCCTAGGCTTGAGTTGTGTGGTGCTGTGCTCCTGACAAGGTTATGGCTGTATGCGAGCAATCAGTTTGAAGACAAATCGTACAACTTTACCATACACATGTGGTGTGACTCTACAACTGTGCTGTCGTGGATAAAATCATCTCATAAATTTAAAACCTTTGTAGCAAATAGGGTTTCTGAAATTCAGACCATCGTACCTCTGAGCGTATGGCATTATGTCCCATATAGCTGCAACCCAGAAGATTTAGCTTCTCAAGGTGTTTTTCCATAGCACTTAGTTGGTAACACACTGTGGTTTCATGGTCCTGACTGGCTGGCAGGCTTGGATGCTAATTGGCCCATACAATGGGTAAGTACCTTTAATGTGAACAAACTCCCTGAATACTAGTCTATATAAAATCAGGCTCTTGCAGTTCAAGGCAAGAGAATTAAATTAGTTGAACTTGTTGGACACATTTTCATCACTATCTAAACTAAAGCATGTGACAGCAAGGATGCTCAGAGCTGAGAGTGCCTTCAGAAAACAAATTCATTGTGATTTGAAGTTATTGAGCTATGAGGAGATACAATCTGCAATGGTATTTTGGATTGTGCAACAACACTATTTTTTTGAGGAAATTAAAATTCTGGAGCGCAATGAGTGTTCCAGTAGTCTTCAGAGTCTGCAGCTATTCCTAGACCCCTTTGGAGTCATCAGGGTGTGTGGCCGGCTAAAACATTCTTTCTTGCCTGAACAAACAAAACATCCAGTATTACTTCCAGGAAAATGTCACCTATCAGTGCTCATTGTTAACTACCATCATACCACTTACCTTCATGCTGGACCACAGGCTACGCAATCTCTCATCCAGGGACAATTCTGGCTGTTGATCAGTAGATGATTAATTTGGCACTGTATCCACAGGTACATGCAGTGTTTCAAATTGGCAGCCAAACCACCTACCCCACTCATTGGGAAACCTGCCAGCTGTGAGGTTTTCACAAGTGCGTACTTTTCTAAAGGTTGGTGTTGACTTTGCGGGGCCTTTTAGTTCAAAGCCCCCCAAAGCACGCAAGGTTATTGTCTCAAAAAGTTATCTCTGTGTATGTGTGTCGAGCAAGGCAGTTCATTTGGAAGTTGTGTCATCTTTGTGTACTTATGCATATTTAGCAGCCTTGAAAAGATTTGTATCTGTGAGAGGAACACCATCTGACATTTTCAGATCACTGCACAAATTTTGTTGGTACTAACAGACGCCTTAAGGAATTGCATCAAGCCTTGTTCGCTGAACCAGTGTGGCAGACACTGCATGATCACTTAGTTGATCTTAATATTGTTTGGCACTTCAATCCACCAGCAGGACTGCAGTTTGGAGGTTTGTGGGAACCTGCAGTCAAGTCAGTCAAATTGCATATGAGAAAAGTGATTGGTGAACAAATACGTACCTTCGAGGAGTTACCAACACTCTTTAGTAAAATCCCAACAGTTTTGAACTCCAGACCATTGTGTCCCCTCTCGACAGACCTCTCAGAATTTGATGTTCTCACTCCAGGGCATTTTTTGACATGGAGCTCCCTTTATTGGAATACCAGAGCACGACGTCTCTCACATTGTGGAGAATCGTCTCGATTGATGGCAATTACGTACAAAGTTAAAACAGTGAATTTGGAAATTATGGAGCACCGAATATCTCCATACACTTAATCAAAGAACTAAATGGAATGTTGCAACTCCCAATGTCGAAGAAGACATGCTCGTCCTGGTGAAAGACTCGAACCTGCCTTCACTGAAATGGAGAACTGCCAGAATCATTAAATAAAACTCATCTTGGTGAAGATGGTATTGTCAGAGTTTCCCAATTGTGAACTTGTTAGGCCTGTTTCAAAGATATATCCATTGCCACTAATCTAAGTGTATCTAAATATAGGAGACAGTGTTATCATGTTCCATTGACTGTTGTGACCTCTTGTCGTACTTTGAATTTGTGTAATTGCCTTTGTTGACTTGTTAATTGTAAAATGTAACATTTTCCGGCGGGCGGTATGTTCAGGCTCAAGTGATGTTAAACAAAAAAAAAAAAAAAAAAACAGGAGTTAGACCTTTGTCACCGAAGGTTGTATTCAGAGTGTATAGACGCCATGCATTGTGGGAATGAAGACAGTGGAAGGCAGTGAGAGACAAGATGGCGGGCGGTTAACTTTGTTCGTCTGTGTGTGCAACTGAAACCGAGTTTCTGAGTTTACAAAACAAGAAATTAATTGTGTTTACAAACAGCTTAATGTAAGAAATTTTAAAATATCAATAATTTAGCTGTTAACAATACTAAATATGGACATTTGTTTCTTTGTCTAAATTTAAATTTTAGCAATGAAATAAAAATCTGTTTTTTTTAATCTGATGTTTTTGCTTCTCATTTCAAATAGGTGCAATTAGTATCCTGGCTTCAGGTCATGTGCGTGGAGCAGTGGGTATTGATTCGGTACTGGATGCTGTATTAGATGCCCAGCATAATGCTGCCATAAACGCAGTGTCAAACACCAACTTCATTTGCGGCAAAGCGGAAAAGGTATTCTACAAATGTTTGTTATATTATACAGTGGCAATAAGGAGGTGATAATAGCAGTATATGTTAAAACTTTTGTTCTGAATTTATGTCTGTTTAATTTTAAATGGATGTAGGAAAAAAGAAAGTATTTAGATGAATATAATATTCCAGACCATGTGTGTAATGAGGCTCGTCTGCCATCCCCAAGCATTGGCAATATATGCGCACATGATCACATGAATCCCTGTGCCAGGGCTTGTGTTCACATGGCACTTTTCAAGCGTTTTGAACTTGTGTTCAGCCATTGCTCCTTCGAGGTGATCTGGCAAACTCTGTCCAGAGTCTACGTTGACGTATGACACCTGGGAAGCAGTAATGTCCCACATTGGGCACCACAAAAACAATTTTGACGCGTACTGCCCTATACTGCTCTAATGATCCGCGTTGGATGGGACACTGCGACAAATTATGGACACGTGGCGTCTAAAGACGAGTGCCACAAAAACCCTGGTTACATGATGGCTGAAGTAAGAGTTGGTCGTCATGGTCAGTATTAAGCTTTTGGTTCATGATGACAGTATCACGATAAACATACAAAAGACTTAATGTTTGACTGATGCTCTGCCAGTATACAATACAGGTCTTGTTGCCTGTCTTAGTGGTAGAAAATCAGAAGTCACTGTCACGGCCCGGTGAACATGCTGGACCTTAATAAGTGGGTTACTTTGCTGGAGGATGCTCCTTGGAAGCTGCTGTCCCAATTGAGGTACGGGCTGGTGGCTGCCGTTGACTTTAGGACATGGAGTACTGCTGATCTTGTCAGAGCCCAGAGTAGGCTGGTGGTTGCTGGTCTGGTGACCTACAAATCATGTGTTGGCTGTCCCCAGAGGTGGTTCTTCTTTCCGGTGAATAGCCTTGACTAGTGGATGAGGTGCTCCTTCAGTCTCAATGAAAGCGGGAAAAAGTGGAGGTGGTGGTACTGAATGGTTAGACCTCTCATGTGGGCAGATAGTAAGAGCTCTGCCCTGTGAGGGTATATTGCAAAGTACAGGAGGAGGTATAGGATTGCAATTCAAGCTAATTTTGAAGATGTAAGCTGTACACCTGCCTTCAAATTGTATGGCATAGGAGAGAAGGTACAAAATTACCGCTTCACAAAAGCGAAGCTGGCGACGCAATTCTGTACTGTGTTCTGCCAAGGGCCGCAGCCGCACAGGCAAGAGTCGTACGCTGTACTCCTTTCGTCTGGCCCCGTAAAGAACGGTGGACAGAGTGGTGGGTTTCCTCAGGCTGTATACGTATGACACTTGGGCATGGTATCCACAGAGGTTATTTCGTCAAGAATAACTCTTACTCTTTTCTGGCCCCGTAGAGAGCGGAGGCAGAGTAGAGGTTAGCTTGGTTGGCTAGACTTCTGGTAGATGTATTTCTATTTGGTTGGGGCTCTACCATACTATACCTTGGGCCATAGCATGGGTGGCTGTCTGATGTGTGTGTATTTAGCTTTGGTGAGCGTGGCCGTCTGGCTTACTTGAGGTTACCACAGTGACACTCGGAAGTCAGTACCCAGAAATAAGTTCAGATGACATATATATTCAATGAGAATATACACTGTGGCCAGTACTACCTCCTAAAACTAACCTGAATTGACACGGAAGTTAAGCTACGCTCAGTCAGGTGAAGGCGACCTGGTTCTAACCTGATTAAGAAGGCGATACTATCTGCTGGGTAGTTTACTACAACTGGCCGTAACTATCTACCTTGTTGTTCTGAATGGACAGGTGGTGGTAACTACCAGAAGGGTAGTGGTAAGGTTTGCCATTACCGTCTAGTAGGCAGGAGAGGTCCTTGGAGAGAACAGTCTATGACTTTTACCTGGGGCTCGTAAGGAAGGATCTGGTGGTGGAGTCTTCCAGGAGCTGTTAGGGGACATTGTTGCAGGTGCACAAGAGGCTTCTGGAGGGGTTGACGTCAATAGTGGGCTTCATCCGGTTCTGAAGAGAGCCATTGAATCAGCAGGTCTACTAGAGAGAGCGAACTGCCGGTGGCTTCCTCCGGCCCAAGACTGAGCGGTGGAGGAAACATAGACTGAATATTTCAGGTTGTGCAGGACCTTATATACTGATAGCTACTTGGACCGGAGTAGGCAAGGGGTGAGAAAGGAGATAAGCTTGTGTCGCCTGCTAGCATGTTCTGCTGTAGGGAAATCTCTGATGCGGCAGGCTTCATCCCTTATCTGTGTGCCCTCCCTTGGTGCACCATAGAATTATGTGAACTTCAGTGGCGGGCTTGGTGGCTCAGCAAAAAATACAATCTCTATGGGGGGGGGGGGGGGGGGGAGCATCTACTTGGGGTAGATGGTGAACAGTACAAGCTGGACTGACGTGTCTGTAATATCATCAATCATTTGCGAGTGAGTACCCTGTAGGCACGTGTCGAACCTCTTCAAGTACTGTGTATGACTTGCCAATGGCGAAATGAAACAGTGTTCAAATGGGGTGAAGTTGAGTATGCATTACAGCTGCGCAGAGCTTAACGCTTCACATCAAACATTGTTTTCAATTACAATGTTTTATTTTTTTAAATATAAAATATAAAATTTTTTTTAAGCATAGCTGATTTAATTCACTTTTTTTTGTGTGTTTACACAGCTAAGTTTGTGTAGTCTATTTGTGGTTTCTTCACACTTTTTGAATCAAACCTTAAAAAAGCATCCCATGTATGACGTGTTTGGTTGTTTTCTAAAGAAGTCATGTATCACAACTGTTCTATACTTAAGTTAACATAAAAGTACCCTTTTTTTTATATTTGATACATAAATTATAATATTTTATTTACAACAAATATGAATAAAGACAGAAAATAGGTGTTTGGTAATGTCTAATAATATATAGTTCTTATGCAGAACATTACACTGAGTGTGCACGAATGTGGTGGGTTGGCCCCCTGGTATAATTTTCTAAGCTTTGTTTGTATGAGGCTGAGGAATATCCTGGAAGTAAATCTTTAGCAGGGCTTCAGGGAAGTTTGAAGTAACCATGAATTATGTATAACTTAACACCAACTTTGTTGCTGCTTTCTCAAATGGCTAGTTAAAAAAATTAGGTACTATTTCCCATTTGACTCATTGCAACTTTTTTCAAAATTTGTTTTGGGAGTGGAATTTAAAAAGAAAATTTTTGCACTTCGTGTTCTGGCGTTACTCTGATGGATACTGGGAAAAAGTGATTTTGGTAATCAATTCTGGATTTGTGTTCAAATGTCTTGCTTGTTATTATATAATTTTAAGGTAATGTAAAATTGTGTGTTTTATTTGCAGAAGATTTCTCAGATAATTGGAACTCTGGAATTGGCTGGTGACATTGTGGCAGTTGTTAATCCTGGTAGAAGTGGCTTACGTAAGTTGTCATAAATTTGAAGATTTGTACATATTTTTTGCATGTATACGCCGCGTTCGTGTATAGGCTGCACCAGAAGTGTTTTGACGAAAAATTAGGGATAATTAATATTTCAAGTATAGGCCTCACTGAATTTTTTGTCAGCAACAGAAAACTACGGTGGGTGTGTCCTTGTGCCGGCATCACACGCACACTCACCCGTGTGCACACACACACCCGTGTGCATACACACACCCGTGCGCACACCACACACACACACACAGAGCTGCTGCAGGTTCTCTCATCTGGCCAGAGAGAGAGGCAGCATGAGAAACAAGAAAGATGGGGAAGGGGGTATTCTAAAAATAGCCAAGCGGCTGCGTGTGGCAATGGCGAGTGTGAAGAGGGGAAGACACACCTAGGCGTAGAAGGGGGGTGCGGAACAGAGTGACAAAGAAACCGTTCATGGAAGAGTGGATGGGGTAGTGGGAGGGAGGGACATGGAGGGAGAAGTAGAAGGAAAAAAAAGTAAGAGACCCAGCTTGGCCTCCTTAGGATGGCCCATAAGCATTTAAACACAAGTGATAAGCTATTAATTAGTTTTTTTTTTTTTTTACTTGCTTAGAGACTACGTTAAGATTACTTTTTGTAGTCATTTGTTTTTGTAAAAATGTGCGGCCTATACACGAGTTAAACACTATGACTCTACAGTCATTCATATTTAATATTTTTAAAGATACTCATGTGCAAAAGTGAAGGATGACGATAGTGCATTACCACTAACATAAAGAGTAATGAACTGTATCAGTTTGGTTCATCAATATGTCCCAAGGCGTTCAGAAATATATTTGCCTATCTTACACTTTAAAGTTTGTCTGGCAGGCAATAATTGACCGCACAACTATAGTCTGTGTCTCACCACCTCAGTGGAATAATGTGGTTAAAAGTCAATACGACATGTGGTCAGCAGCACAAGCACTACAAGGGGCTACTATGCTGAGAGCAAGTATCGAGCAGTTCTTGGGGTGTGGAGTTCTATTGCTGCACAAAAGACACCCAGAACTCATGGATGGCTCCTGAAGGTCCTACAATGTGATGCTTAAATATATCCAAGCATGCTCAATGTGGCTGACTAAGTTCACAGGCAATTTCATCTGTTTCCAGATAGTCCCACCAGTGTAGCCCAAGGTGGATGGATGTTGTTTTTTATAAAGAGGAAATGTACATCCATTGCACTTGTGAAAATTCTTAAGTTACTTTTTACTAAGCAAGGTGACACAGTGGCGAATTTTCAGACTTGCATTCGGGAGGACCAGGGATCAATGCTTGGCGTGGCCATCTTGATTTCAGTTTTCCATGGTTTACCAGAATCATGTAAGGAAAATGTTGGGCTGGATCCTACTTACAGATCCCAGCTGATCCCTTCCCTGTCCTCCTTCCTTGAACATCTTGCTACGTCTCTTAATGACCCTATTGTTGACGAGATGTAAAGCCCTACGTATCTAAATACCTACCTAATGTACTGTTGTAGTATAACATCTCTGTGTGTAAACATAACTTTAAAAAGTTGTTGTTTCGAGAGGGTTGTTAAGGGGGCGGTTGACTACACAACAGAAAATCTTAGTGTATTTGGTTGGCGGTAAAGCATTTGTTTATTAAATTGAAAGGTTTTCATCTGCTACAGCCTAAAGAAGAAAATCTTTACTTCATTTTTGCAGCTAAATAATACAACACACTACCTGGATGGTGGCCCGATGTTTGTCCGGGGTGGCTGCTGATTCAGCTGTTGGTGCTGCGACCTGGTGCACTGGTGATACTGGTCGGGGCCCGGGATGTGCAGTTAGTGATGATCCGGTTGCCCCCGAACCAGGGGTTGGCAATATCAAGGGGGGATGTCTTCACCCCTGCGGATGGCAGAGACCATGTGGTGTGGGTACCCGGCTGTCTTGACAAGGGCTGGAAACAAGTATGGGGAGGGAGTTGGGAGGTGAGGTCTCTCCAACTGGCAGGCAGTCTGAGCTTGTTCCTGTGGGGTTATGCTGCAGAGTGCAGTTGGAGCTGGGTTGCAACTCTGGTTGGCTTTGGAGGCAGTAGCTGCCTTTCTGACCTGCTGCTGAGCACCACTCCTCTGGGTGTATGGCATTCGGGAAAGGAAAAAATCTCTGCCTTGTTTCACTCTGATGAGTGTGGTGTCTATGTAGGATTAGTACAGTTACCCTATGAAAGGAATACTTAGAACTAAGTGAAAATACTTATACAGTTGACTCTCGATGTATCTTATCAGATGTATCGATAAACTGCATCCACCAACAATTTTTGTGGTCCTGGCAAAATCCCAATGTTAACATAAACTGCTTGTATCATTTATTGCATGGTGCATCAATCAAAGTATATTTTGGGCACCTTCACCTAATATTTCCCACAACTATCGTTTTTAAGCTGTTGTTTGTACAAACGTCTAGTAACTGGTTGTGAAATATGTCACATATGCCGCCGTTTATAACTGCTCTGTGGCGCGCTGTCTAGTGTCCTGTCTTCCCAACACGTCTGTCGACTGCGGCATGGTGCGTTGAGCGAGTCTGGCGTGCTACTTCCCGTACACGCCTGACGAGAGGGGAAGTGGTTACCTATAGCAATAAGCGTGGTGACATAGCATCTTCTCTCTCACCCTTCTTTCTGTCTCTCTCAGCCACGCACCATCCTTCCTCCCCTCACATGTCAACAAAAGGGGAAGTTGTTGATGGGCAAAAAGATAAAGCATTTCCCCCCTCTCTCTTGCTTTCTCTCTCTCTCTCTCTCTGCCATGCCCGCTTCGCCTGCCTTCCACATGCTGCCTGCCGGTAGCAGAGCAAATAAAATGTTCCTGGTGAACGTAATTTTATCAAGATTATGCATCACTTAAAATAGTTACACTTATCGTCACTTGTATTTCAAAGTAAATGGTGTGACCTGAAAATGTTAAGCAAAACATTTTAATGAGGAATTATTATTTGCAAAGATGTTTTCTTTTGTGAGTAAAGGTAGTTTTCTCCCGTAAGGTTGGAGTTTAATTGTATCTGGCGTAAAATTAACACGATTTAAAAATGTAATATTTATTTAACTCAAGGGAAAGCATCTTCACGAATAACATTATATGCCCAAAAGCATATACTTGACCTCCCATTGTCACCAAAAATTATTTGAACATCGAGCGACTTGTATTATAAGTGTAAAGTTCATTTTCAGTAACTTCTTGCAGTAAAAACGGAGGATTTATATTAATTTATTTAAATAGACACGCGTCTTTTGAATAAACTGATAAAATGTAAGGGTCTATTCGACACCTTTTGCCGTCTAATAATGGGTAGGTAAGCACTGAGCCGAATGCAGTGTATCTCTCGACAGGGAAAATAAGGGTATGTGGTGTTGAATTATTAAAGGCAGTGAAGAAATCAGTTATAACCATAATATGTATTCATTTTTTGTGTCAAAATTAGTTTTCTTTGCAGTAAAATATAATTAATTAATTTTGGCCACTTATACCACTATTAAATATGATTACGACTCATCGCGTCAAGTATTTCTACTTCAACTCATGTGAGAGTCGATAACACAAACCAATACACGAAAGTTGCGTGCTGCCTAAATTCTACCGGGCGGCCGAACAGGTGGCTTTCAAGGTTACGTAACCCAGTTAGCACACCGCCTCCTCCTCCCCCCGCGGTGGGTGCCTATAAGCTGTCGGCCACCTCGGGGTGCGGCCGAATGTCACCGCAGATCCACGAAGCAGAGTGCTGATGAGAGGGTTCTCACCTTCCATGCCGGCCTCACAGCAAAGGGACGTCACGCTTTCCCCGCACCTGCCGTCACACCCTACAGTTCTGACTATATAAATCCGTGCGCGGCTGGGCTCCGGAGTCATTTCATCTTGCAATTTTCTCGAGTTCACCTCGAGCACTCTAGTGCTGAGGCCTCCAGCAAAACCTCAAGTCTTCAGCAACCCCCAGTGGCTGCTCCCTGTGATGACAACAGTCTTCAACAACCACCAGTACCTTCTACCATTGTCGTCACCAGAGGCATCAAGTGACGGCAACAGCGACCAGCTACCGGAAGCTTCGTCTACAACAGCAGTTAAACATGAACACACCTGTTAATTAGATAGTTTTAGTTGAGTATAATTTATTCAGTTTTCTAGTTCAACTTTTTTTCCTCTAGGCTAGGACCAGGTCGCCTACACCTCGCTACTCGGGTGAGGAACCAACAGACGGCCTTCTAATGGGTGTGTTACACGACAGGAGGACTCCAGAAGGGGGTCCTCAGTCAAAGCTAGTTCGGATTAAAAGTACCCGGTTTCTGTCGGCAGTGCACAGTGCGAATTGTTCGTAGCTGGTGAAGTAGATATTACTCTAGAAATAAAAACTTGTGGCTAGAGAACAAAGCTGTATTTATTGAGGACTCAATAAACACAGTGACCCATGCTATCTCCTACCAAGCAGATGGTGTCCTGAAAGTAACCTACTAACGTAGGAGAGACAGCAAGCCTAGGTTGTATCCCCTACCAGAGCACCTAGGTGCTGGAGGCTGTATTTACTTGGGTGTTGCGGCCTGGCCTTGGCTGGATATCACATCCAGTAGAAGCATTGGTGGCCCACACGGCTCAACACTTGTGGTCTGCCCGCTAAGGTGGGGGACCTTCTGAAGTACCGAGCTCGTGCTGCCAGGGGGATACTGGACATACACAATTACAGTAGAATCTCTCTATTACGACCTGTTATGGTTCCCGAGAATAGGGTCATAATAGGGGGGGAGTCGTAATAAATAATTTGGAAAATTTTGGGCCGATTTTGACCGACCCTTAGCCCCTATGCCCCCAAACTTGCCATTTTTGCATGAAGTTCATGTTCAATCATCTCTAGTGCATAAAAAACCAATTTTCGAAGTCAATATAAATATGCATGTATATTTTAATAGCTGGACATCTCCTGATTAATTTGATAACCAAGAAAGGCATATTGGACAACCCTTGTAAAAAAGAAGGCCTAAACACAGTATGACATGGCCATTGAAAGTGTGTGAAAATATTAGACTGTGTATAATTAAAATATAAAGTTATTATTAAAGATCTATTACACAGGTCTCGTAGGTCATACATTGCTATGAGGCATGTAGCGATCAAAAAGTTTAGGTGGCGTTGCGCAATACGTGTGCGCGCTGTGCTCTCGCTTTGATCTGGTCGTGTACGTAGCTGGGCGAGCGCCTGGATCCTCTGCAGCACAGCCAAGCGTGGACGTGGTGGTTTGCTGCTGAAGCTCGGACCTAGATCCTCAGGCTGGGCAGCTGTCGGTCGGTCGCTACAAGATGGTGGGCGGCGGCCGCCTGCCGCCACTGCCGTCGTTACAAGGCTGGTTCACTTAGTAACAGCGACCTGGCATTGGGAAAACATGCTGATAGATGCGATTCACGTCAATATGTTGAATTTATGCTAAATGTAGGTGGCCTGTTGGCCTCTGCACTGGCACTATGGGGTCCGGCAATGTTTATGGGAATATAAATATTTAGTGTGGTCTACTTTAAATATTAACTATCCCGAATATTTCATCAAAAACTTTTGACATTGCCTACATACGCACATGGTCTCACTCGCCATAATATGGTAGTGGTAACAAAAGAACAAATTTTATTTGCACATACTTTTCTTTATTCACTATAGACATAAAATTGACCACAAAAAAAAAACAATTGCCCACCATAAAAAATTAGCACAATCTTAAAAATAATCATTTAAAAAAAGGGCATTGAATTAAATTTGAAGTTATCATAAATACACTGGTTAAGAAACTAGTCTGTGTAATGTGCCACTGTTTTTACAGCAAAAGAGGAGGGATGATGGAAGCGAAAAAAGACAGGTAAGGCAGAGGCAGCAGCATGTGACTAGAACCAAAGAGTTTAGAAGGGAAAACTAGAGCAAAGAATCCCTTACTGACCCGGCCTGCAACTCCCTTCCCGCTTCCACGGACAATACACCCGTGTCCCCTTCTGGCATTTAGTAATTTATTGCTTCACGCTGCTTGGGACAACAAATGTCAAAGTCTATGATGGTAGCTTGAGAAATGCTCGACCACTAACATCACTAAAGGCTAGTTTTCCATAGACTGAAAACCATGGATAATAGAAACTAGTACCGCGGTTGGAGCAAAGATCTACAAAACCAAATCCGCGCATAACTGAAACCGTGGTTCGTTGACGAGGGATTACTTTATCTATTTTTAGACACGCCTCAAATTTTCGACTTTTTCTACCCAAACTTTTCACGGTTCCTCAGGATTGAGTCGTAATCGAGAGGTCATCATAATAAATGGGGTCGTAATAGAGGGGTTTTATTGTAGTATTGAACGACCATGCTAGTGCATTTGGCCAAGGGGGGTTGTTACATCAGATTCGGCCGATACAACACGAGATCTGGACAACTACCGACGTCCCCATATATAACCGACCCTCGGGTGTCAGCACGCCACTGCAACCTGACAAGTGAATGACATGAAGGACCAGGGGATTGTGGAACCATCCAATTCACCCTACAATTCCCACGTGGTCCTAGTTCCAAAGAAAGATGTAAAGCTTAGGTTCTGTGTTAATTATAAGGGTTTGAACGAAGTAACACAACCTATTGCTCTCCCAGCTATCGACCTAACTCATACCCTGCGAAACACTGGCAAAGCTAAAATCTTTAGTACCCTGGTTATGGAGTTAGGCTACTGGCAGATTGCGGTACACCCAGAGAGCCGCAAGTACACTGCATTTACTAAACCCGAGGGCGAAACCCTTCAGTTCAGAGTAATGCCATTTGGGTTAAAGAACGCCCCTGCCACTTTCTAACGTCTCATGTCCACAGAGGTACCGACAGGTTACATCTGAGAGTTCTGTTTCGCATACCTTGACGATATAATCATCTATTCAAATAGCTGGGATGTCTACTGGGCTGAAGACCTGCGAGGACGTAACCAGAAGGCCACCCGAGGCCAAATAACGACCATTCCCTGGAGACATGCTACCACTTCAGAACGACAACACCACAGGAGAAACACCGGGTCAGTCCAAAGAAATCGAACGATAGCCAGCGAAGAGGCCTGATCCAAAACCTATCAACCCCGACAGGGCACCCAGCTATGTCGCACCATGGAGGCTGGCGGTAGAGCAATGCCAAGGAGGATTTTCCTTTCAGATCAATGCCCTTGACGCCACGCAGCTACACAGAAAAAGTCACAGTCAAACGTGACAAGTCGGATTCCTAGCTGCTCCGAAGTGTCATGACGGAGTCCCTGACACAGAGAACCCCGCCGATCGAGCCACATCAGCAAGCAGTCGGTAACACCATGTGTGAGAGGGGTAGAAACCAATAGATCGCCTACCCCTCCACCTACTATAACTCCGAAGCCAGAGATCAGGGTCATTCCAACTTCCACGAAGTTGATCTCTGGCTCCGACGATGAAGTACTCCCTGCCACTAGATCATCGGAATACGCTCCAGCCGAGAATTCGGAGGCCACCACTAGACCACCGGAAGGCGAACATGCCACGAATCTAGTACAAACACTCAACCGCAAGAAACGTCCGGCACAGTGGTCAAGGTCGTCCGAGCTTCCACGAAGCCGACCACTGTTTCTGCAGACGATGAACTGCAATTGACGTCGAGCATTGCCTACGGCAGTGCTCCGTTACAACCTCCTGTTACGCAGGAACCTTCACCTAATGGCACCATTGAGGACGAGAGGCCCGTTCTCCCTCCCACTCAACTGGTTGCCGATGATCTGGGCGTCGAGACCTATGATGCCACACACGACCCAACACCTGGTGCAACTCCCACAGTTGAGCTCGAGACCCCTCTCCCTAGCACTGCCTCACCACAGGACCTGGATGTCGAGACTGCCCACGTCTCCCATTACCTGGCCTTACGAGACGCACCACCCATAGCCAAGCTTGAGCGCTGTAATATGCAGCTTCCTTGCGCTGCCACAGCAGGCGCTGAGACAGTTGGCTGCTCCTACTACCCCTCAGCTGGAGCAACACCCGCAATGGAGATTGAGAGTCCTCTCACTTCTACTGCCTCATCGCAGGACCTGGACATTGAGACCGACGATGCCTCCAACAACCCAGCCCTAAGACGGGATGCATCAGCAGGCAAGGTGGAGAGCAGTCATCTTCCGCAACTCCCTTGTCCTGCGCCAGCAGAAAAACGTTCTGCCCTATGGTGGGTAGGAACCCGTGCAGTCGGGGTGCAGGACCTTCCTGTATCACTCCTCCGCACTGCCTCAATGTCCCTTGTTCCTGTGTCTTCCCAATCAGTTGCTGCAGAAGCAGATGCATGTAAATGTGATAGACAGTTAATTCAGACACTTGACTGTGCTTACCTTGAACATTTTTATGAAAATACACATTGAACATGTTAGGATTAGACTACGTAAAATGGACAACCTAAAGGTAAAGTAGACAATTATTTTCTGTAAATATGACTTGATGTGTAGGTATAATTTTAAATATAACTGTGTTTTTACAAAGTGTGTAGTTGAGAAGATCACCTAAAAGAAGAATGCCGTTTTGCAGGAATGTGTCTTTGTACTATACTTTTGCTTGCTCATATTTTTCTAGTGTATTTGTCTTTTGCAATATCTTGTGCACCACCTCTGAACCAAACCAGAACTCTGAGCCACAAATCTCCCATTAATTCACTACAGTGAAACTAGGTGCAAAATATTTTTAATTCAAAGTGTCAATGGGTTTTGTGTATTAATTTGTAGTGACCAACGTGCGCCAATTGTCCGCGTTTTCATGCATGTTCTTAAAGTGTACTCGCATTGTTCATTTAGCTGGTCAACCCAGGTGATGAAGGGCCTGAGGTTGCCGAATTCTCAACCTGTCACATGTAACTGTTTAGCTTGCTGTGCGACCTACAGGTTACACCTGAAAGATTTTTCTTTTCTTTCTTAAATCACCACAGCAAGCTCCAGGATCGTCAGTAGCATTTCCCCGCCTTCCGCGAGTAAGGCTTGTACATACTTATTTTATTCACATTCGTCTTTCGCATGTCGTCATTTTTATGTGTTTTTATTCCAGGTTCTTGTATATTCTCTTGTAAATATCCACAGGGCTATGCTGAGATTTTGCCGGCGACATTCAAAAATCAAGTCAGTCGGTGGGACACCCGATAAACCGAGTCACTCCTGACACTAATCTTCGCAACAGGGGGGAAAAAAACATTACCACGCTCCGATTTGCCTGGGCGAGGGAAAGAGAGGAAGTTCGTCCGCAAGAGAGAGACATAACTACAGTCGGTGGCTGCCATGCACCACGCATCTCCAACCGGCCCTGAGTGAGTACACACCTTTCTCCACCATCTTTCCAAGATAAGTCTTCATCGCAATGGTTAGGAGGGGGTGTGGCAATTGAGGCGTGCCACTTATACCACTATTAAATACGATTACAACTCATTGCTCATCACGTCAAGTATTTCTACTTTAATCCACGTGAGAGTCGATACCGCAAACCAATACACAGAAGTTGCATGCCGCCTAAATCCTACCAGGCGGCCGAACACGTGGCTTTTAAGGTTGTGTAACCTAGCGAGCACGCCACTCCCTCTCCCCCCGTGCTGAGTGCCTATAAGCTGTCAGCCACCTCGGGGCGCGGCCGAGAACAACCGAAGATCCACGAAGCAGAGTGCTGATGAGAGAGTTATCACCTCCCATGCCGGCTTCACAGCAGAGGGACGTCACACACCCTCTCTGCACCTGCCGCTGCACCCAACAGTTCTGACTTTGTAAGTCCGTGCACGGCCACAAGTTTTTATTTCTAGAGTAATATCTACTTCACCAGCTAGGAAAAATTTGTTCTGTACACTGCCAACAGAAACCGGGTACGTTTAAATCCAAACTTGCTTTGACTGAGGACCCCCTTTTGGAGTCCTCCAGTCGTGTAACACATCCATTAGACGGCTGCCTGTTGCTTCCTCACTCGAGCACCTAGGTGCTGGATGGATAAAACAGAGGAGCCACAACCACTAGGAATACTTCCAACCAAGGAGAGACAGCAAGCCTAGGTTGCATCCCCCATCAGAGCACCTGGATACTGGAGGGGATATTTTCTTGGGTGTTGCGGCCTGGCCTTGGCTGGATGTCACATCCAGTAGAAGCATTGGTGGCTCACACGGCTCAACACTTTTGGCCTGCCCGCTAAAGTGGGGGACTTTCTGAAGTACCGAGCTCGTGCTGCCAAGAAGCTACTGGACATACACAATTACAGGAAATTGTTTCTCGTCCATAGTGCACAACGTGTATTTTTCAGCGGTGAACCATGCTCTATGCCTTATAAGATAAGGCACGACCCATGGCGTAGGAAGCAAAAGATAGCTCATCTTGCTGCCAAGCAGCAGTTTACCCTAGCCCCTTCTACAAAGGAAAGAGCCGGAACCGAACCGCACCGCCTCACTAAGGCTTCGAGCAATCAAGACTGCTCCTACATATCTTTTCCACCACATGTCCGTACAAGCCTAGACTACCATCCTGTTCTGAGGGGTAGTGTACAGAACGGAAACCAGGTACGGAATTGTTAACGCCAGGTTTTGGAGTCGAGTCTGCTGCTTGGAACCTACAGTACTGTTCGAGTCGGTACAGTACAACCTACCCGAAACCCAAGGACTGCAGCACCAGCTTCGCTCAGCCACCAACCCATCCTCACCAACCGTCCGAAGATCTTAAGAGTAAATCAGGTAAAACTAACACCTCCCGTCGGCTACCGACACGACGACCCTCCACAGGAACAAGGTATCGACCCCAGACTTCATGCCAGCTCGTAAACCAGCACGACTCATCAAAATCTCAAGACGTGCACTTGGTCTAGCACAATAAAGCCACGACGATCATGCCAAACACAGTAACCGGGCACGCGTCACTTTAAAAGATAGACATTTGTCACGGACGCAAAGTGTCTGCACTCGGCAACAAGTAGGGCATGGAGGAGTAATTCTCTCGCCGCCACCCTTCCTCCACCCGCTGCTGTGAACACACTGCCCAAACGATAACATTTAGTGCACTCTTAGCTGAAGAAGCGCATGGGGTATTCAAAATTTGGCTTGTATTTGGTGTCATTATTTTTATTTTTAGAGGGTTTTAAAGTTTTAGGTCAGCTTGCATTTGGTGTCTGATTACAATCAATTATATAAGGTATTTTGAGATGTTATTTTTATGGATGGGTGGATACTGATTAACCGGCCGATACTACGACCATCTGCATCGGCGGCCTCTGAACATTATTTGCCTATTATTGTTCACTGATTAGTAGCACTAATTTATTTAACACAGTGTTATATAACTCTGCATGCTACATCTCATAAAGCGTTAATTTACCGCATTCACCAATCAGATATTCTGTCCAAAACCCAATTTATATTCGGAACAATTGTTTTTCGATGATTTGTTCCCATTTTTTACATTTTACCGTATTTCCTGTTGGTACATTCACCAAAGATTGTGTGCATTATTCGTTTTTGGACACTGCGTGAATGCAAAACAATGCAGTTAATCGACAACTGCTGCTATCAATAGTATTTACTTCCTGCAAGAGTTTTTTTGTTTTATTTTCTTCTTGCATTTTTACTGCATTCGTAGGTTGGCAACAATGAGAAAGCAACCTGTATTCTTATTATTTTTATGCATTTACTGCATTTGTAGGTTGGCAGCAATGAAAATGAATCGCAAATTCTATGAGACAGTTATTATTGAAAATGGAAAGTGAAAACAAATATACTAGATTTTTATGGGTGTAATTCTTACTCGAAACTGTCGGCTGCAGTTTTGGTTAGTGTTAAAGGTCTGAATAAGACTCTGAAAGTAATAATTAGCAAAAATTGTTATAAATAAATCAGTTGTCATTTTAACCAAGGGATTGAGTATGGCTCGTTCAACAAAGGAATACTAAGCTAAAATATTAATATAAAAAAATCTCGTTCAATTTCAAGTGAATATTTAATGTTAAATTGACTTCAATAAGTCCTTTTTAATGACATCTTTAGGCTGTTGGATTAAACAAACCTGCATGTTGAGGTTATGTATGGTATTTCTCAGATCTAAAATCAAAGTCCGCATCAGATTGCCTGAAGTTTTGAAGGTTGACTTTAATGAATTCAGTTTGTATTGAATGCTGTATTGTGTGGTAACAGTTTTTCCTTGACTGTTAAGTCACTTATTTGTCCAGTTAAATTGTCTATCTTATCATGTATTATTACAATTAGGGTTGTATTTAATGTCTATGCTGTAAACACCTAATACAAAGTGCTTAAAGTGTTCACAATACTAAATACTTAACTGTAAGTAATAAAAAGTATTTCCAAATATTGGGAATTGGGAATTATGACTGTGCTCATCAAAACTGGTATCTGCATCGCTGTAATCGGCGGCATTGGCAGTTGAGAACTGGTATTGTTGGTATGGGCAAAATGTGGCATTGGCCCATCCCTAGTTATTTTCTTTATTTAAACGAGTTAAGGTGAAATATTTTTAATGCATTATTGACTATAATATTTTTTCTAAAATTCCCATTTTTATTGTGTAAATTAGCTCAGCTATATTCATTGATAAACAGCTTTTACTATACTCAACATAAAGTTTTATAGGGTTATTATATTATAGGGTTATTGATGTAGATGTCAGAAACAGCATCTACTGAAATCCCGCATGTATGGACATTTTTTTGCAGTCCCCTGAATAACGATAGACTTTACCTAGCCTGATCGCCTTGGTTAGTGTAGGACCAGGTCCCCTTCACTTGGGTTACGTAGAGTTATTTCTGTTCAACTCTGGGATAGTTACGAGGTAGTATGGGCCATCATATTTATTCTTCACAGAATATACAGTTGACCAACGACTGAGGAAACTAAAGACTATTATAATCTTAGCAAAATGTGATTTAACAAAAGCAGCCTATGTTGTCAATTTCATGGTTTTATGTCACGATGCCAGTATTGCGTGGTGGTACATTCGATGGGGGGGGGGGGGGGGTCATGACATGGACCTTAAGATCTCTGTTTTGCTGAGCCAGTATACAAGGTAGACCAAGTGGGCCATCTGGTGAGTACAAAATCAGGAACTACTGTCACAACTCTTCACCTCAACTGACACAGTACCTTAGGCTTGGCAGGAAGAGGGGTGCTCCTCCATGGTAATTGGTTCACTCTGTCAGTGGGTGGTTGGTTGGTCGGTGTTGGTTCTGGAAGACTTGTAGGGGTGACGTCTTGGTTGTTGGGATAATTGGAGGAGGGGTTTACTGCACTCTTTTACCTCTAACCAATGGCAAGCAAGGCCTAAAGAGACCGCTTTCCCACGTAGAATCTCCTCTATGATACGATGCTGCCTAACAGGTAATTTAATTAGAGGTGGGAACAAAGGTTTGACAATGCTTGGGGGTGGGGGGGGAGATGGACTGGTTATATTTAAGGTGTTGAAATGTGTTATGCATCAGTTGCCGCATTACGTTTTTTTGTTTAAAGTTGGCTACACCCAAGCCTTGTTTTGTTCTTACTACTCTTTGAGAAAAGGATAAAGAGAGATGAAGATCAAAAGGCGAATACGGAAGAGGCCAAAGCCATGGCAGTAAAACAACAATGCCTTAACAGGTACCCCAATTTTGACACCAAGAGAAAGTTTTGACTGCAAACCAAGAGATCAAAGAAACATTGTTTTGCATGTAATGAGCCAGGACACATAGCCAAGTTTTACACCAAGATCATCAGGCACGATAATGCTACAAAAACTGAAGACCAGGAACTAGGGCCAGGATATGGCGAACAGGGGCGTCAGCTAGGCAATGCAGTATAATTTTAAGTCTTTATGTACTAGCACTGTAAAAATGCCAGATGGTAGGAACTGTTGATTACTGAAAACAGCAGCATCTCATCACATGACACCAAACAGGGATAATATGGGAAACTTCAACAGTGATGTACCCGGGGAAGTTGAAGTGGCAAATGGACAAATGGCAAAAATAAAAGGTGTAGGGACGGTGACAATGAAGTTGAAGGACAAGCATGGAGGGTAGACAATTGAACTAACTGATGTCTTTTATGTTCCAGATTTCTGTAATATCTTAATATCTGGGAAACGGCTGGATGCCAAGGGAATGGAAATTAAAATCATACATGGGTGTGTGACAGTGTTGGATGATAATGTTGAAATCTTTAAGGCATTAAGTGGTAGTGAACATAATGGGTATATTGTTGAATGTGAGACATACGTAGCAGCTCAGGAGAAGGTACGTGCAACAGCAAAATCTACAGTTACATCTGAAGCTTGGCACAGAAGATTTGTGCATGTACAGGTATTGCCACAAGTTAGTGGCCTTCAAGGGGTATCTTCAGAGAGATGCTATGTGTGCCTGGAAGGAAAAATGAAACGCCAAAAATTCCAGAACAGCAGTAGTAGGGCATTGGAGCCATTAAATCTTGCCCATTCAGTTGTGGGAAAAATTTCCCCAGTTTCACTCGGAGGTGCTGAGTATTTTGTGATATTTGTTAGTGATTACTCTAGGTATACTCATGTTGCTGTAGTGAAAAAGAAAAGTGACACATTCAGTGAGTTTTGCAAGTTCCAAAGTAGTGTCGAGAAGCTGCAGGAAAGAAAACTGAAGGCATTGCAGACAGACAATGTAGGAGAGTTCATAAACACTGAATTTAAGAAACATTTGGAAGACAGTGGACTGCTACACAGACTAACAACACGATATACTCCACAACAAAATGGCATAGCAGAGAGAGTAAACCTCACACTCATTTGCATGGTTAGGTGCATGCTATTTCTGACTGGCCTTCCATCGAGATTTTGGGTGGAGGCTTTGTCAACAGCATGTATTTAAAAAAAACATGTGTCCATCAAAGGCCATTGGGGGGCAAATCCCTTATGAACTATGGTTTACAGAAAAGTTGACAGAAAATGAGGTGAAAAAATTATGGGTGTTTGGCTGTCAAGCTTGGGCAGCAACTCTGGCAAAGGACAAGCTACAACCTAGAGCAGAAGAATGCATCTTCCTTGGTTTCCAGGAAGGTCTGAAGGCTTATCATCTTTGAAGCCTAAAAGAGAGAAAATAATTGTTTCAAGAGACATGGTTTTTAAAGAGGGTGTATTTCCTTTAAAGACAGCACACCATATGCAAAGGAAATGCACGAAGAACATGAAATTCTGCATATTGAGGCTGGAGATGGAATACTTAACCTAGGGGAATAAATACCTGAAGAATTGGATGAGAATAATCCAGATGACCTAACAAAGCAAACTAGAAATGGAGTAAGGGAACTCTGTGTGGAAACTGGAGAAGATAATATCTCACAAAGCGACACAAGTGACTCTGAGCATGCAGACAAAGAAGTAAAAGTTAGAACAATTAGGAAAAATACTTAAAAAATTTGCGGATTTTGCAGTGTTGCAAAAGGTGCTGAGAGCGAGAACCCACAGAATTCGAGGAGTGCGTTGTCAAGCCCAAATGCAGACAAATGGCTTGAAGCTATGAAATTGGAAATGGAGAGTTTGAAAGAAAGCAACAGTTGGAAATTGGTCAAAAGGCAAAGCAGAGAAATTTGATAGGTTCCAAATGGATTTTCAAGGTGAACAGGAATGAGGATGGAAATGTAGAAAGATATAAAGCTAGACTGGAGGCACAGGGATTTGGACAGATACCAGGAAAGGATTTCGAAGAAACATATAGTCTTGTTGTCAAAAAGGAGACCATACTGCTCCTTTTTATGGAGAAACCACTCATCTTTTGTCAATAAGGGTGAACAGACCTAGAGAAGATGTTCTGGAAATAGACCAGAAAAATTATGTCAGGCAAATTCTGCAAGAGTTTGGCATGGAGAATGCTAGGGAGTTACCTACCCCTTTATAAATGAAGTAGAACAGTGAGATGCAGGTGAGCCAACCTTTTCCTGAACATGTATACAGGAAAGCTACAAGAAGCTTCCTATACTTGGTAAATGGTACATGCCCAGATATTGCATACTCAGTACGCAGTGCCAATTTAACAGCAACGCGACACTTCAACACTAGTAGGAGGTGAAGCACATCTTCCGCTATCTTAAGGGTACAGATGGTATATGATAAGCAGGGGAAGACCATACAAGTGTAACAGATGTGGACTGGGCAAATAGCTCAGAAGACAGGAAGTCCTACAGTGGTTTTGTGATAATGCTGGCAGGTGGAGCGGTGGTGTGGCAAGCAAGAAAGCAACATAGTGTTGCACTATCAACTGTGGAGTCAGAATATGTCGCAGTAACAGAAGCCGTGAAGGATGTGTTGTGGGTCAAGGGTTTGCTGGAGGAGATAGGACAGAGTGACTTTGTAAGTGAACCGTGTGAGAAACAGGTGACAATCAAGGAGCTATTTCACTTGTAAACAACAGAATCATTTCCAATTGCTCAAAGTACATTGATGTAAGGTATCATTTTATTAGGGAAAAAATAGAGAAGGGGTAAATCAGTTTAAAGTATGTGGAAACTAACAAGAATATAGCAGATGTGCTGACTAAATCATTGTCCAGAAGGGAAACTGAGGAATGTGCAAACAAAATGGGACTTAAGAAAAATGTCAGTGTTTGAATGCTTTGTGTCTCTTTGTTATAGTCATGTGTTTATGCTTTGTTTCTTTCTATGTAGATGCAACATATGTAGCCATGTTCAGGGTTAATTATGTTTTGTATTCACATTTGTTTTGCATTACACAGAGCACTGATACACAAGGGGAAGTGTTGAAATGTGTTATGCATCAGTTGCCACATTACGGTTTTTTTTTTAAGTTGGTTACACCCAAGTCTTGTTTTGTTCCTGGCTATACTGTAGTTGTGGTTATGTAATGGTGGGCACTTTGTTATTGTTCTTTTGATGAGGAGTTATTTGGACCTTATTAAATGATAGGCTGGTACTCAAGCTTTTATTTCTAACATAAGGCACTTTCAGAGGGGTGTAGTTTAGTTATTTCACTTTCTAAGGCACATAATGCCCATTTTAACTTCCTTCATACACCTCCCTGATGAGTGTACAGCATTTAAAAATAGACTAAAACAACCCGCACAAGACAAGCCAGTGTTGGGTGTCTCCCTATCGTGTACTTCCGGGAACCCAGACTTGTGACGTGAGAAAACACCCAGTGTTCCTATCGTCCGGCCCTTGCGGCGGTGGACATAACATTGGGCAGCTCGCGCCACATCCTTACTGAGATACTCATGTGTGGTATCCACAGGAGGTCGATCAGGCCGAAGTGGTTCCAGCTCCTTTCCGGCCACGTGAGCAGCGGTGGCGAAGTATGGAACACTTAGTGTGGTCGATTCTCCTGGTGGAGTAGTACCTAGTGCTTTTGGGTGCTGTCGAAGGTCTACCAATTGGCAGAGCTCAGTTTACCTCTTAATTTTGTGTGTATTTACCTTTGTGGTTTCTAGTCTGCCGGCTTTTCTTCAGGGGAGTTTTGATTTATAAAAAAGGAGATTGATTCAATACTAAAAGGAGAAATTAAGCGCAGAAAAATATGTTAAAATACGTATTATATAGAATGTATTTGAAAACATATTGGTTCTGCACTTTCTCCTATATTAACTCGACGTAATTTACGGAAGTTAATCCTATCGTGGAAATCCAGGTGAAGGCGACCTGGGCATAAGCTTAGTGTAGTGTGTGTGTAAATTAAATCTGGCAAGAAATAGTCTAAATAGTTGATGTAAATCAACAGCGTCTCTAACTACTAGGGGTGTTCTGAAGGAACATTAGGGACGACAGCTACTAGAAGGTTAGTTACCGTTGTTGCAGCACCCTCAGAAGGGACGTTGACTTGACCTGCTACCAAGGGGTTTTCGGTGTTACCAGGAGGAGGTGGTAGGTGAGGATCGAGATCTTCAGGAGCCTCTGGGGTGGTGGAGTCTCTCAGAAGCTGCAGGATCTGCGGTGGCTGCAGAAGACGGGTCAGCGGCTGCTGAAGTGGTGTTAAGCTTTTGGTTGGCTATGTGTTCAGCTGGGTTGAGATCCTGGCTCTTGCAAACGGCGGGATCTCTGGATGCCCCAGTTGTCACGCACCCCAGTGGATGCCTCCGGCCCTTGCAAGTGGTGGAGGAGCAGAGACTGAAGAGCATAGAGGTGCTAGCCCTTTTATACTGGTATTGGCGAGGAGCTTGGAGATGCTCAGAGGTGCAGGGTGCGGAGTTAGTAGCCTCGATCTCGGGGTTGAGACTTCTCACTGCTAAGGTGGTGCTGTTCATTTTTATCTCCTCTGTGAGAGGCATGATTGTTTCTTATGGCATGTGTGTGTGTGAGGTCCTTGGAGACTGGAGCTGCTGGAGTAGAATGGGTGTTTCCCTCCAGTAACACGCTGTGGTACTAGCTTGGCATACGCTGGAAGGTGCCAATGGTTCAGTCAACAGTACAATTCTTCATTGTGGAGGAGGGATATTGGAGGGGGGGGGGGTGATATGATGGTTTCTGGGCGAATAGTATAATCTAGGATCACGTGTCTAGTCCTGCAAGTACTGCTATGACAGGTAAACAATAGACTAAAGATGAGGTAGGCAATCTCGTGGGCTGCACACAGCCATTCTGTGTCCCAACATTGAACTGCTTTTCTGCCAATATTGCAAGCAAAAATGGCATGGATTGGGTTTGAAGTTAGAACACTGTTTAGTAAACAAGTGCTTTTGTGATGTTTTTATACTTCCTGTAACCAATTTGTAATGCTCTTTGAATTCAAACCGGAAAAAGTATTTTATTAATATAATAGTGCTTGTCATTTAAAAATTTAGATAGAAACATGTTAATCTCTGTTGACCATTTGACTTTGACAGTTGTGTTACTTTGGGGTAGGTCAATGTTGGGTACATGGGGTAAACCTGCCCCTGTATGAGCGTTGTTTGTAAAGATGGGAAAAAGTTGCTAAATAGAGTGCGCATCATAAATGCGGAGGAATGCATCACACATCACTTGTAAACATTTATTATCACAAGCTAGTTGGATTTCCCTTTAGGTTTTCTTAACCATTTCTTTTGTTTTTATCACTAAGTTCTTTGTGTGAACAGCAATTTATGTACTGCCTAAGAGTGTCAGTGATATGCTTTAAAACTGATGCAAATTTTTCAAACAGGACCTCATTGTTTACCTTGCATTTTATGAAAACCACCAGAGATGGTTAATAATACTGCATGTTCAGTATTTTGTTAGTTCCAATTAATTTCCTGCTGCTTTATTTAAGCTTCTTTGCTAACAATTTCAAAATATTACACATGTCTAATTCATGATTTAATTGTGTTGTCCTTAGTACACACAATTTTTTTGAATGCTGCAATGCCTGTCAGACACGAAGTACAACATTCTAAATGGTTTTAATAATCAGTCTGAAAAAGTTTTACATACGTGTTTTTCTAACTCACCTTCTACTTGTCTATTCTGTAATCACAAAATCTGCTACTCTCCCATTGTCAATGTTCATTGGTATGTGCATTAAATATTTCATGCAGGAACCAGGACTGTTAGTTGTCCATCACCAGGCAGTCCTTCACTTACAGTTTCAAAATATTAACTTATTTTGTTTAGCCAAAATGTTTTTATTGCAGGTAGAACATAATAATCATATAAAACTGTTATCGTAAATACCTGTCAATCACAAATAATTCAAAAATTCTTTAAATGAAGAGAAACTAATACTATATAGATAAATTGAAGTTGCCAGTCGTATGTTTAGTGAAAATTGCTCATTACTGTTTTGTTTTATATGCCGTTCATGGTACAGTGAGCACTTTTTAAGGCCCTTATAAAGTTTTCCTTTCATCCACTTTCCATGTTCCTGCTGCTTTTTAATAGAAATATTGCAATGTTATCAATAAACACAGTGTATACATTTCATCGCCATAAAAATTTAATGCCTGAGGCTGCAATAAGATATATTTATTAGCAGTTAATGCCTGTTTGGAGGGCCTTAAAAAGTGCTCACTTTATCGTGAACAGCCTATAATGCTATGTACCTTGATAACCTTTCACAAAGTTTGTCATTACTGGTGGTGAAGCACTTTTGACAGTTGTCTGCACATCACATACACATCTAACACCTTGCTAACAAAATATTAGCAACTGTAGAGGACAATTGAACAAGACTATAAAAAGCTGCACACCAAAACAGTTTATATTTTTATTCTTGTCTATTAGTGGCTTTTTCGCAGGTGTTTCAGTTTCATCAAATTTGTTCCCCAAATTTATATTATCGTCACTTATGATATAATCAATATATTATTGTTACTGATTTCCTCCATTCTCTCTTCAGTTATTAAAAAAACCATTCCTGTAACTCGCTGTCCCGAGCTCACTTTGGATAACTGGATCATGATGAGGCCCTAACGATTCTTAATTCATAACAGGGGCTTTTTTTTCTTCTCCCCCCCCCCCCCCCCGTCTCACTGCATTCCGCAACTTCCATGTTGCTAGAAATGAATTTGAATTTGAACATGCACTGTCATCAAGGGCTCCCAGAACAATAATTTTCGTCTGGTAATTAGAGATTGTTTTATTATTAGGGACCCTTCTCCCTTCAGTCTGATTGTTGGAAGTGTGCTCTTCTTTTAACAATTTCAGACTTTGAATTCAGAAAGTTTAGATTTATACACAAACTTACAAAGTTGTAATATGTAAAATGTTGTGAAAACACTTTGGCAGTTTTATCTAGAGTAAATGTCATATGATGAATTTTTCTTAACCAAGCGTTGTATCTCTTTGGTGGCTCTTCTCTGTTCGGGAAATTATGGAAACTCAAACCTTTATATTTTCAGCACTGCTTGAACACATGTAAAAATGCAACATCAAGATGGCAGAATTAAACATTAGTTTTCAGCTACATTTCATGCTCGAACTGCACAGCATAGCAACGTTGAGACAGCATGTCACTGGCCTGACAGTTGCATGGTGGGGAAGCGAACCATAGCTGATTGTGACGTCATCACTGTCTGTCACTCATTCAGTTCCGAGGATTTCTCTAGAATTAGGCGTCGTATTGAGCTTCAGTTATCAATGCTGTCATTTGCTCTCTACAATACACCCACTTGTCTACATGTGTATTTTTATCTCTCAGCTCCTTTTAAACTATTTTTAATTGAAATCTGTAAATTTTTCTGATAAATCGTAAAATTTGGCAAATCTGGTACAATACTGGCTGTAAAATGAAAATAATTTCTTTAGCAAAAAATTGGAGAGAGGATGGCATCAAATAAAATATACTGCTTTGTTGTGGTGCAACCAAAATGGTTAAATGAAATTTCCTTGTCTCACAGAATAAATTTAAACACTATAAATTATTCAAAAATGATTAAACAAAAACTTCCGAATAAGTACATAGCCAACTTGTGTGCCTGGGTTACACAAACTTTCTGAAAGTACCTTTCCTCCCCTCCCCCTCCAGTAAAATTTGGGCCCATATCTGGTATTGTACTCTGAAAGTACTTGAATCCATGTCATAATCTGTTGAATACATGTATTACTGTATTTTTTCTTTGGTTTATTTACTTAATACAGCTATTATTTGAAAGTTTGCAGTAATGAAGTTTGAATGTTATGTTATTTTTCCGAACTAACTGCTTGTAAACCAGTATAGAATTGGATGAATTTTGTATTTCGGCACTACGTACTTCTGTTTTTGATTATGTAAAGCTGGACAGACTTGAAACAGTTCCTTGTTGGTAATAACTTCCATATGTTTAAAAATGTCACCATGAAATTGAAATTTTATAACAAACAATTATTGTGAGAGGTGAGGAACACACATTTATGAGAGAGAGAGTGTGTGTGTGTGTGCACGTGCGCGTTTTTTTTTGTGCTTTGACATATAACCATAAAACAGTGCCTGCAGACTGCCTATTTGCTATGGGGTAATATTTTTAGGTACAAATTAAATTTCATAAACAATTTAGCAAAAAATAAATAAGAAGAAATGTAAAATATTTTAATGCAGGTACATTCTGATGCGTACTATAATATTGGTATAAACGTTAGATATATTTATATAACCATCTCAGTGAGGTACATACAGTCATAGTTCTAAAGTAGATAGAGGAAGAAATTGTAACAGAGGTGGGACATAAATCATTACAGTTTATGTTAGCCCACATTTTGCTAAACAGTACATGCATATAAAGTTTGTTCATGGTAGAGAGAGCACTTTGAAAAGGAACCTTGGAAAAAAGTCTGCCCCTGCATGCATATATTTTAACGGGTGCACCCAGTGACATTCACCCAGTAAAGTTAGTAACAATGGAGGGAAAGTAGTTCCATGGCTTAACGTCAGATGAAAATACTGTTAGGTAACCAATTGTGATAACTTAAAATTAATTCTTTTACTTTGTTTTTTTTATGCATCAAAGTGTAAAAATGAGCAGATTTGTAAAGTATTCACTTTCTTAATAATTTCACAGTTTCATCTAACTGGCGCATGAATAAAGTGATGAGGCCCACAGTAATGTTAATTTTACATAAGGCAGAGGAATACACAATGTGCATACAAGTAGATATTAAACAGGGTTTTCAAAAGTGCTCATTTTACCATGAACAGTTTATAAATGAGTATACAGTCATTGCCTAAGAATTAGCAGATTTATTTGCACAGATCTCAGCTGTGCTTAGTTAGGCATACACTCTTTCAACAAGTTCCAAGAGTACAATGTCTTGACACCCGGTTATTTTCTTGTCTCATGAGTCACTGGTAGACCTTCCTGATTATAAGCTGTGTAGAATTCTGCTGGACAGTGTGGATCTGTGGAACATCTAACACAGCTTCCTGCAGCAGGAAAGTGGACTTAACCCAACTAGTACTGCTAGAAGACTTCACAATGCCACCACTTAAATGGCTGACAACCTGAGCACCAGCAGTACAGCTTGGTCAGGATTGCGTTGGCTGTGTGGTTACACCTATAAAACAAGAAACGGAAGTTTGTGTGCCTCTGTAACCAATGAACAAACTGTGCTTTATTTTGGGAACGGTTACTTTTTAACAAATGATCTGAAAATATGACAGTATGTTTGAGATGAGTATTTTCTGTTTCTAAACATTGCACCTGTACCTGCTTTTGTTGTTGAATAAGTGTGAATAAACATGGGTTAGTAAGTGTCTGAAGGTTTGTTTATGCTCTACAGCACTACGATACATATTACACATTTTAATCCAGCTGTACATAGGAAAAGCACTGTCATGTAGTCCAGAAAAATATACCTGTTCAGTAATAAAAAAATAATTAAAAAAGTTACCTGTCAGCTATTATTCTTCATAGGCATTCAGGATTTGATCATATCAGGTAACAAGTTTACGTATACTTTGCCACACACTTAGCTGCCTGTCCATTGTTGAAAGGACACTATGTCCACAGAATGATACAGCATGTTGCATTCAAAGTCACTGAGTGATAAGTTCCCCAGTGCCTTGGTTACCTGTGTAGAATAGCCGAAGGTATGTACTTTTACAGCAAAATAGTTTCATTTAACCTCTTTTATTCTGTTTTATTATTAAACAGGTACTACTTGCTGGTTGTGCCTCGTAGCCAGTTTCCATTTTTGAGTTAGTACATTCATCTGTATACAATAAAAATCATCAGTAGCATTGAGTGAGTACCATTAATAAACTACTAGGTATGACATTCATAAATCACAATTTTTCTTTCTTTACAGATGAAAACACAGTGACTGTCTTGGGGAAATGTCCCCAAATCAGCAGATTGGTGTATATCTCTTGTAAGGCAGACAATTCCAACACCATGTCCAACTTCGTCCAGCTGATTATCAAGGAACAGTTTGTACTTAGAAAAGTAGTTCCAGTAGATTTGTTCCCTCACACGATGCACACAGAATTAGTGCTGCTTTTTGAGAGATGATGATTACCATCTAACCATCATTATGTAAAGAAGGATCTCTCTTGTGCTGCACAATACAGCAGTACCATTTTTTTCATGACAGGGAAAAAAAATATAAAAAGCAGAAAATATATGACATACAGGCATATAGACCATTAAGTACATAACTTGCTCTGCATAGTATCTTGTCATCACCCATTTGTCTTTTATATATTATAATTTGTAATGCTAGTAGCTGCCAAGAAAACGCCAACTAATGTAGTGTTAGCTGTTGTAATAATTGATGAGTAAATGTGATCAGAAATGTTTCTGAAAGAGTTGTCACATTTCAGAAGCAAACTTCATACTATACAACTGGTTTTTGAGTTGCTAATAGTTTCTGTATGAACATCAATAATGAAGATGCACTAATACTGAGAAGGTAGTTAAATATAATTTTTAAATAAGGAAAACTTACCTTTATTAAACAGTTACTTTAACTTAACTACCAAAATGGCCAAAACTCTTGAGAAGAAAAACTTATTCTAAATTTATTTGTTATTGTACGTAATTTATTTTAAATTTTTTCTTATCTGTACCATAAATTCCATAGTTATATAGATTTTTTTCTTTTAAATAAAGAAGTAATTGTCAAGTAATCTTAACTAAATATAATTTGATGGTTAGACCTAAAAATATATTTTTGACATTTCAGAGTATTTTGATTGACTCAACATGGATGTTTGCAGCTTAAAATTAATTTTTCTCTTGTTCCATCTACTAATATGTTGAGAAAACTGTTGTGTTAAAATCCACTTTTATATTAGTCCCAAGTTAAATGTTTTCAGACAGAATTGAATTTTGGTTAAAATAATGAGATGAATTAATGTAAATTTGAGTGTTATTTCAGATCCATCTCTATTCACCATATAATCTTGCCTGTGCCTATCGCATGTGCTGACTGTTGATATGCACATATTAAAAACAATTTTTAAGGTACCTTATTGAAATTCAATTATGAGGTTGCTATGGCCATACCATTCATAGTATAACTAAAACATTCATTCTCCATCCAAATTTTAAAATAATGCATATAATGTATATAATTTTTAAAAAAGGTTCAGTGAAAGTCTTGAATATAATGACGTAAGGTGTATGTACTACATTAAATTGGTCATGGAAGTTACTTGTACAGGTGGAATCATATGCAAAACATGAAATCTTGTTTTTCACAGTAATTTTGTAACAAAATACGTTGTATATTCATGCTCCATAACACTAAAAAGTCCTCCACAAAACATTGGAAATTTCCATGGTAGACAATCTTTGCGTTCGGGCATTCCCGAGAAAGTGGAAAGGAAAAAAGGGGGGATGGAAAAATAAGGGAGGTAGAAAGGGAAAAAGGGGGGCAGGTGGGCAAAACAGGGGGTGGTAAGGGGGGTTAGTAGGTGGTGAGTCATAATGGGAGTAAAGGGAGGGGAATAAAGAGTAAAAAGGAAGGGGTAAAAAGGGGCATAGGTAGGGGAGTAAAATGAAGGGAGAGGGGAAAAGGGAAGAGGACATGAGAAAGATGGTAAGGGGGGAAGGGAAGTAAAAGGGGAAAGGGGGGGACATTGGAAAAAGGAGAAACAAGGGGTGAATGGGGAAAGGGAAAGATAAGGACAGAGAAAAGGGGTGAAAAGGAAAGGGGACAAAAGGAGGCACGAAACAGAAAGGATGAGATGGACAAAGGGGAAGGGGAAAAAAGGCAAAAGAGAAAACAGGAGGGAAAGGAGAGAAATGCGCAAGGGGAAAAAAAAGGTGGAAAGGGGGAGAGGAAAAGTGAAAAAGGGGGAAGATGGAAGGGAAAAGCAGAACAAGAAGGGGGGGTGGAAAGGGATAAAGGCAGAAGAAAAAAAAGGGGAACTGGAAAAGGGCTGAATGGATGGGTAATGGAGGATAGTGAGGAGAGAAAAAAAAGCTTGAGACGTGAAGAAAACGGGCAAAGGGGAGTAAAAAGGGATAAAGGGAGTCAGACAAAGGGAAAGGAGCGAGATGGGGTAAGGGAAAAAGGGAGGAATGAGGAAAAGAGAGGGAGGGTGAAAGGTGTGGGGAAGGGGAAATGGGCAGTAGAAAAATGTGATGTGGGGGGAAAGAGAAAAGGTAGGTGGAGAAGGGAAACAAAAGGGCACAAAAGGGGGGGGGGGGAAGAAGGAAAAGTAAGAGTGAAAGGGGGAGAAGCAGAAATAGGAAAAAAGGAAGGAAATAGAAAAGGGGTGAGAGAAAAAGGTAGGAATGGGAAAGAGAAAGATATGAAACGGAAATGTGAGAAATGTGGGGAAAAAGAGGGCTGAACAAGATGAAAGGGAAAAATAGAAGAGCAGGAAAAAAGTGGCGTAAAGGGGAGAGAGGATAAATGAAGAAAGGGAAAAAGTGTGATAAAGGGGAAAAAAAGAGAGGATTTTGTTAAAAATGTAGGAAAAGAAGGGTGAAAGAGAGGGAAAAGGTAGGAAATGGGGAAAAGGAGGAAGGGAAAACTATGGGAAAGAAAAAGAGGGAGATGGGATAAAAAAGGGTTGTAAAAGAGGGGCTGATTAAAAGATTGGTTAAAAGGGGGTGGTCAATTTGGGGATAGTGTGTAAAAGAGGGAATGGGGAAAATGGGAGGAAGCAAAAAAGTGGTGGTAAAAGGGTGGTGGAAAAAAAAATTGGGTAGGTAGGGTGTAAAGAACTGGTAAATGGGTGGGGTAAGAAGGGGGAAAGGAAAATGGAGGTTATAGGTATGAAATGGGGAAATGTAAAAAGGGAATAAGGAGGGGGAAAAAGAGTAGGTAGGGGGTAAAAGGGGATAGGGAAGGGGGCAGTAAAAGGAGATGGGGATAAAAAGGGAGGGTTAAAATGGAGATAGGGTGCAAAAAGGGGGTAGAGAAGGGAGAAGAGATATAAAAGATGGAGTAAAAGGGTCAGCTAAAGAGGGGTGGGTAAAAGGGAATGGATGGAAAAGGCAGAAATGGGTTAGAAAGGAACAAAGGGATTGCAAAGGGGATGGGGAAAATTGAAAAAAAGGGTAAAAGAAGTTAAAAATGGGGAGGGTGGAAAGGGGAAAAGTGAAACAGGTGGAAGGAAAAGGTAAGGAGAAAACAATGAAACAGGTGGAAGGAAAAGGTAAGGAGAAAACAATAAAATGGTGAAAGTAAAAAGAGGGATAAAGGAAGTGAAAAAAGGGAGAGGTAAAAGAGACAAAAGGGGAAAATGGAAATAAAGGGGTGGAAAGGAAGAAGGGGAAGGGATAGGATAAATGGAAGAAAATGGTAGGTTGAGGCGGGAAATGGAAAATGTGTCAAAGGATTGATGAGAGAGGAAAAGGGGAAAACAATTGTAAAAAATGGGTAGGTAAGTTGGCTGGTAGGTAAGGGGGTAAAATGGATGGTAAAGCAGGCAGGGGGTAAGATGTGGGTTATGAAGGGAGGGGGTGCAAAAGGAGTGATTGTATAGGGATGCAGGAGGGTAAAAGGGGATAGAGAGTGGGGTAAAGGAGACATTGGTATGTAGGGGAGGTGGAAAGGGAAAAAAAAGGTGTGAAGTGGGTGAGGAAAGGGGGAAAAAGGCAGACGGAACACAAAAGGGGAAGGGTAAGAAGTGGAAATGGGGGAGGGATAAATAAGGGAAAGGAAAATAGGGGAGAAATTGTAAGAGGCGAAAAAGGGGTGGAAAGAGAAAAAAGGCAAGTGACGGGAAAGGGTTGAAAAGGAGTAGAGTAAAATGAGGGGGGAAAGGTGGTTAAAGAGGGGTGGGTAGGGGGTAAAGGGTAAATGGGGTTTGTGGTGTAAATGGGTGGCGAGGTGAAGTAAAATGGTGTTGAAAGAAAAGGGGGGTAGGTAGGCAGGTAGGTGGGGGTAAAGAGTAAATGGGAAGGTGGAAAATGGGGGGAAGTTAAAAGGGAAAAGTGGAGATGGGGAAAAAAATTAAAAAGGCAGAAATCGAGGTGAAGGGAAAAAGTGGCAGAAAAGGGAGAACTGGGTTTAAAAGAAGCGGAGTAGAAAAGGAAAAAAAGGAATGGGGAAGCAGCAAAAAGGGAAACGTAGGGGAGGATGAAGCAGAAACGGATGCAGGGAAAATGGGATAAGGGGTAACAGAAAATGGGGATTAAAGCGAGAAAGGGGTTGGGGATGGGGGAAGGGAAAAAAGGGGAGGCAAAGAGAACACATGGGATTTAGTGAAAGTGGTGGAGGGAATAGAGGAGAAAAAAAACGGAAGTGAGAAGAGGAGGGAAAGGGGAGAAAGTAGTGGTATGAGGGTGGAAATGGCATATGGATAAGGGAAAAAAGGAGTGGAAAGGGGGTGTTAATAGGGGATAAGGGACGAGGGGGGAAAAAGGGGGCCAGGGAAAACAAGAATAGGAAGGGGCAGTTTAAAGAAGGGGGAAGGAGTACACGAGTTGGGTAAAATGGGTGTTATGGGTGTAAAAAGATGGGTAAAGGGGGTGTGGAATGGGAGTGGTTAAAAGGGGTAGGGGGTAAGGAAAGGAAGAAATGGAAGAAAATGGTGGTTAAGGGAGAAAAGGTGTAGAAAGAGGTATGATAGGGTGAAGGAGAAAAGGGAAAAAACAGGAGAACGGAAACAATGGGGAAGTGAAAAAAGGACAAAAAAAGTGTGATGGGAAAGGAGGGGGGGTGGTGAAAGGGAAAAGGTGGGATGAAAAGGCAGAAAGGGGGTTGGAAAGGGGGTAAGGGGGAAACAATAGTAAAAAAAGGGGTGAGTAGCAAATTGAAGGAATAAAAAAAGGGGAAGAAGTAAAGGGCAGGGGTAGGTAAGTGGTTAAAAATTGGAGAAGGGGGGGTAAAGGGTCAAATGGCGGTAAAAAGATGGCAGAGGGTAAAAAGAGTAGGGTTAGGTTTAAAAGGGGTGACAAAGAGGGAAGGGTAAATGGCAAAGAGGGGGTAAAAAAAGGGAAAGGAGCTGTTAAGGGGAGTAAAATGTGTATGCTTAATAGGGGGAAGGGTTAAAAGGTTTAAAGAGTCGGGTTAAAGCGGGCATGTAGGGTTAAAATTGGTGAAAAGAGGTGGTAAAACAGGGAAAGGAAGAAAGGGGATGGAGAAAGGAGAGAAATGGGGAAATGGAAAGAGTGGAGAAAGGAGGGTGAAATTGAAATAGGGGAAGAACTAAAAAGAGAAGAAAAGGGTACAAGGGGAAAAACAAGAACAGTTGGAAGGGGGAGAATGGGAAGAAAGGGGAAAAGAGGGGTGGAATAGGTGAAATGGAAAAAAGGAAGGGGAGAGGGATGGGAGGTGGAAAGGGGAATAGGTGATGAATGGGGTGGGGAAAATGAATGGGTAAAAAGAGGGTGGTAGGGGTTAAAAGGAATAGGGGAAAAAAGGGTGGGGTAACAAGGAGGATGGTAAGAAAAGGGTCAAATATTGTGTTGAAAAAATGGGGGGTAAGGCAGGGTAAAATGAGGGATAAAACAAAGGTAAGTAGATAGTTAGGTAGGTGGAGAAAAAGGGGGAGGTAAAAACAGGGGGTAGAGGGGAAAATGGTTGGGGTAAAGGCAGATGGGGTGAAAAGAAGGGTGGGGGTAACAATAGGTATTGGTGGTAAGAGGGGAAAGGAAAATGGAAAAGCGCTGAAGGGTGAGGGGAAAAATAATAGGGGTAGAGTGGGAAGGGAAATAGGGATGTAAAGGATTAAAAAGAGACACAGGGGATAACAGGAAAAGGAAAAAAGGGAAGGAAGATAAAAGGGAAAAGGTCAATGGCGGAAAGGGAAAAACACAGGAAGCGGTAAAAGTAATGGAAAGGGCGGGAAGGTAGGGGGAATAGGGGTAAAAGAGGAAGGGGAAGGAAATGAAGGAGAAATGTGTTATGAAAAAAGGAGAGGGGTGGGAAAAAGGGCAGTGAAAAAAAGCAAAGGGTTGTTAAGGGGGGTAAAAATGTGGTAGGTAGACAGTACAATAGCTATGGGGGTAAAAGCAGAGAGGTTGAAAAAAAGGGGCAGTTAAAGCAAAATTGTCAATGAGGGGTTAAAAAGAGGGGGAAAGGTGAGCAAGAATTTGGTAAATTGGGTGATAGTGTGTAAAAAGGGAGGGGGGAATGGGAGTGGGTGAAAGGGAGGGATCAGGAGGTTGAAAAGTATAGGGTAACAAGGTTCAGGGGTAGGTAAGTAGGTAGGGGTGGAATAAAATGGTGGCAAGGAGGGGAGTGAAAGAGGGTGGAGGAAGAAGGGGGAAGGGAACAATGGAAGAAAATGGGGGGAAGGGGGAAAAAGATGTGGAAAGGACAGATGAAAGGTTGAGATGTAAACAAAAAAAGGTGGAATGGAAATGAAAAGGGGAGAGAAAAAAAGGACAAAAAAGAGGGAGGGGAAGGAAAAGGGATAAGTGGGGGGAACTATGGAAAATGGAGAGGAAAGTGGAAAAATGGGGGATGTAAATAAGGGGGAAGAGAAAAAGGGGCTAGAACAGGGCGGGATAAAAACATGGGTAGGTAGGTACATTAGAGGATAAAAATAGGGGAGAAATTGTGGTTAAAGGAGGGTAAGGGGTAAATAGACGGCAGTGGGGAAAGGGGTGGGTAAATGGCAGAGGGAAATGGGAGCAGGGGTGAAAAGGGGCTTGTGGGTAAAAGGAGGGTAAATGATGAGGGGTTAAGGGGAATAGGAGGACACAGGTATGATGGGAGTAAAAATTGGGAAGTGGGGAAAATTGGGGAAAGGGGGGTTAAAAGGGGAAAGAGGTGTGAGAGAGAGCGGAAAAGGGGAGAAAGGGAAAGGAGGGGAAACGTGGAAATGGATGATGAGGGAAAAAAAGGGGTGGAATGGGGAAAGGAAAAAGGATGGAAACAGTAAAAGGAGGAAGGGAAAGAGGGGGTAAGGGAGATTATAGTAAAATAAGGAAAAAAGGGGAAATGAAAATAAGGGAAAGGGGTAAAGGGAAAAAAATGGGGTTAAGTTAAAAGGGGGGAGGGAAGGGAGAAAAAGTGAAAATGGTTGAGGGAAATTAGGGGGGGGAAGTATGAGGGGAAAAAATGGGGTAAGGAAATAGTGAATGGGGTGTTGAAGGGGGGAAGGGGGAAAAAAATGATGGAGGGTAAATGGAATGGAAAAGGGGTATGTAGGTAGGGGTAAAATGGCGGTATAAAGAGGTGGTTAAAGGGGTTAGAAGAGGGAGTACAAAGGTTGGCGATAGGGTTGTAAAGGGGTAAAGTGGTGATGTAAAAGAGGGAAGAGGTAGGGTATAAATGTTGTGTAAATTGGGGGGGGGGGGGGGGGTGGTTAACAGGGGGTTAAAATGGGTTGGGGGTAAAAAGTAGTTGGTGGCAGAAAGGGGGGAAGGGATGGTGTAAATAGTTGGGAGGGGGTAAAAGGGGGTTGAAAAAAGGGGCAGGTAAGTACACAGATAGGAGGGAAAAAAAATGGAAAATGGGGTGGAAGGGGGAAGGACAAAAGGAAAATGGTGAAGAAAAAAAAGGGAGCGAAGAAGCATAGCAGGTCTCTTACATATTTCCAATTCTAGGAGAAACAAACTTTGCTCAATATTGCATCGTGCAGTGATGTAAGACAAGTAGGTGGTCAGGCTGGCTAGCAGGACAACTGTTGTAGCTCCGCTCGGCAGTCAAGTTGGGGGTGTGGCTGGTAACTTTCCACTGTACATGAGAGACTGTCTCAACATCACAATGGAGCTGAGGTCGTCTGAAAACCAATCATGTGTCAACATATTCGTACACTCAAAAATATTATGTAGAGGAAAAGTGTGAAAATCATATATTAAGTTAGTATGTAAAACTAGGTATCATTTACGAGTGTCACATAGTGTTTAACATTTTGTTGTGTTACAGTCAACTCTCAATGTATCATTATTCAGGGATCTGCCAAAAAATTTTCATACATGTGGGATTTCAGTAGATGAGGTTTATTATATTTACATCAATACAATACAACTTCTAACCTTGTAAAACTTTATGTTGAGTATAGTAGGATTATCGGTGAATAAAGTTTAGCTAATAAACACAATAGAAAGGTATGGGAATCTTAGAAAAAGTATAACTCTAAATAATACAGTACATAACTGATAGTAATCAGACACCAAATGCAAGCTGACCTAAAACTTTCAAACCCTCTGAAAATGAAAATAATATGACACAGAATGTAAGTCAAATTGTGAATGTCCCGTGCGCACTTGATTAAAATGTATAAAGAAGTTATAGATAGGGCAGTGTGTTCACGGCGGCTGGTGGAAGAGGGGTGGCAGCAGAAGGATTACCCCTCCTCATCACTACATATTGGTGATATCTTCTGTGCATGGAAAATGTCTTTTTAAGTAATTAATTATACTGCAACGAAAACTTGTAATTTTTAGACAGAAATTATTATATAAGGCAATTATAACTGATTTCTTCAGTGTGTTTAGTCATTTATTATTCAAAACCACATCCTCTGATTTTCCCTGGCGTGAGTTACACTGTATTCTGCTTGGTGCTTACCTACCCATTACTAGATGGCAAAAGGTGTCGAATAGGGCCTTCAATTTTATCAGATGCATGTCTATTAAAATTAATTAATATAAATCCTCAGAATTCCCTGCAAGAAGTTATTGAAAAGGAACTTTACACTTATAATACCAGTCACTCTATGTTCTAACAATTATTTGCGAAGATGCTGTCCCTTGAGATAAATACATATTATGTTTTAAAATCATGTTAATTTTATGCCACCAACCTTTAATCACAAAATAAAACATCTTTGCAAATAATAATTCCTATTTACAATGTTTTGTGTAACATTTTAAGGCAAAACCATTTGCTTTGAAATACTAGTGATGAAAGGTGCAACTATTTTGAGCGACGGATAATATTGATTAAAATTTCTATGTTCGCCAGGCACAGCTTATTTGCTCTGTGGCCGGCATGTGAAGGCAAGCGCGAGCAGCCAAGAGACTTGCTTTTTTTTTCTTTTGCTAGACAACAGCTTCTCCTCTTGCGGGTATGTGAGGGGTGGAAGGAAGTTGGGCGGCTGGGAGAGACAGAAAGAAGGGCGAAAGAGAGGATGCTATGTCTCCATTCTGGTTGCTAGGTAACAAATTCCCTTCTCGTCAGGCATGTAACGGGAAGTAGCAAGCTAGTCTTGTACATCACACCACGCTGCAGTGTCAGACACGTGTTGAGAAGGGAATAACAAAGCGCAGCAGAGCAGTGATAAATGATGGCACACGTGATGTATTTCACATAGAGTTACTAGACGTTTGCATAAACAACGAGCTTAAAAATGATAATTGCGGGAAATCATAGGTGACGGGACCCCAAATTTACTTCAATCGATGCAACATGCAATAAACGATACAAGCAGGTTATCTTAACATTATTTAAATAGGAATTTTGCCGGGACCACAAAAAATTGTTGGTGAATGTGATTTATCCGTACATGCGATAACAACACATCTAGAGTCGACTGTATATTTGAAGTTACGTGCCTATGTACTTAGGTTAATGTTTCAAGATACTAAAATTCAATGTGCATCAAATAAACTGTTGCAATCCATGCAAAATAGTAGCAGGATACTTCTAAGAAACATATCTAAACAACTTGCAGTATCATACTGCAATCCTAAATATTTAGGAGTGCACATTTTTTAATTTCGCTGGCCGGTCCTGTGCCTGTGACCCTACTAAAAGCTAATACAGCAACTACATGGTAAGTTTTGAAAACTTGAAACTAAATTTCCAACCCTAGAAAACCTAAAAATTGCATTTAAAGTGTGTTTCTCCCATAAATTCGTGTTCTGTGGTATTTGGCATTAAACCAATATAATTTATAAATTAATCACTTATTTAATTCAATAGCCAGATATGTGTTCTTCATCTACAGTTACCAAAAATGTTAAAAATTATGCCGCACCTAAGTTTCACCAGAGTCAATTTTTAGTGGCTTTGATCTGTTTTTCAAATATTATTTCATTTCATTAGATATGTATATTCTAAATAAACTGGTTTCCTGGAAGGCCATATATATGTTGTCACTTTGTCAAAAAAAATGAATAAGCACTGAGCCCAAGCATTGCATTATCTCACTGCGTGCTAAAGTGCAATCTTAATGGGGAAAATTGGAACATGAGATTTTGAATTATTGGTTATCATACAGAAACAAATCCTAATGACCATATAGATGAATGTGTGTATCTATATGTATGTATATATTGATGCATTACGCGTTGCCAACAATGGTAATCGAGGACTTCAGCTCATCAGTGCATCTGATTTCTACGAATTTTACATTGCCATTGACCGTACGTGACACGAGAAGATTGTACTCGCTACCCTGCAAGAATGGACTTCCAGTCAGTGGAGATTTTATTATTCACTGGGCCGGCAAAGCTATGCTCCTCAAGGCAACGAGTACTACTAATCATCACTAGATGACACCACTAGTATGTTTTGTCGTTCATCTGTCTCATTCTTCCAGCCGGCTGGTGATGGCATGCCGATAGCTAGGCTTCCCGCTACCACCCGCTCAGCAACCACCGCTCGCCCTCAAGATGCCAGCCAATGAATGCAGAGGCAGCCACCCAGCAGAGTATAAATACGGAAAAAAATTTGATTTGAGACCAGTCTTCAGTCATCCATCGTACTTGTTGCCGGAATTAACTAGCTTGTCCTGACAGTCTTCATCGTGCTAGTAGCTGAAGTATATACAAGCTTTATTCCTCGCTAAACCTGCCTACTCGTGTATCCACACTAGACACTGCAGCCCCGCCTAGGCAACCATGTATTAGGCCGTTCAGTTTAGTTTCAAGTTGTCATCACAGCACTATTCTGCTCCAACCCACAGCTAACCTAGTAATGGGTCGTCTCTACCCGGACTGCGTATCTTAGCTTCCTGTCTAGCTCTTGACAAATGCAGGAGGGAGTACGTCACCACGTGTTTACTTCCCGTAAAATAGAATAAACCGTTGTTGAAAACTATCCTTGAATTCCACGTTCCTGTAGACACAGCATCTTATTCCCAGTTGATTTCACCCTTGAATGAAACTCAGGTGATCCCGGGGATTTGGACTCAAATGAACCAGTACACATTTTTGCTTACCCACAAGCACTTGCCTGGCCAAATTTTCTACATAATTTGGTAAGTAGAACGGGGGAGCCTACACTGGTACATAGTTTCTGAACTCGCTTGTCGGTGTGGTACTCGTCCTTTTCATCACACCTGTGCGCCAAAGGGGATGTTCCCTAGACTGGGAAGATGTGGACAAAACCAACACCCACATGTGAAACTGCAGACTGCGAGGCCTAATTTTCTCTACCCACCACGCCTTAGCATCGACCACCAAGATTGGGTATCCACTTGTCAGCAGCAGATCACATTGCTCTATACAGTAGAGAGAATCCCAAAACCCTGCTTTTCATTTCACGGATGTGAGTATTGTGCAACTCCAGATGCAATAGTCTTAAGAAGGTCAAACCGGTGCTCATTTCTTCTGTAGGAAATTGTAGGTACTTGGGCTTAATGTCGACAGCGAGATTATTAGAGACGGTGCAAGTTGCACAGGGAAGAGGGATTGGGTAACAATTGGTGAAGGAATCGGCCATTGCCTTTGTTAATGACCCATCCCAGCATTCGCTTGGAGAGATTTAGGAAAACCGAAATCAGGATAGCCGGACCAGGAATCGAATACACGTCCTCCCAAATGCAAGTCCAGTGGGTTACAACTGCGCCACCTGGCTCGGTATTTACTCTGTGTTTGCAAGAGCTAACCTCCCGCCCTTGTAGCCATATTATGACAGCTCATGTCTAAGGACCAAGCTCAAGCACTCAGATGCCTGCTCATTCCAGTCACACCAGAAGTCCCACGAGACATCCCAGCCACCAACACGCTTGAGTAATGAAGTTCACCCCTGGATCTTGGAATTCGTCTATCAACAGGCACAACAGACAGCACCCATAGCTTATCTAATGCCTGTTGCTCTGTCCCCACCGACACGAACCACATCCAGAAAGCTTGAAACTCAGGACCTTATTCATGCACAGTCAATCAGCCAGAACCACGCCCTAGTACTAGCAATCTCCGTCACCCAGGTACACCACCCAAGATGCAAAGCCTGAAATGGAAGATTCTTCTGGTAGAACCAGACTTTGCGCCCTGCCAAAAAGCTATCCAGCCAGTACTCTACACAGGGAAAGCACCAACCCCACATAGAGAATAACTGAATCAAGAACCTCCATATTAAGGGTGTGCCTGACTTGAGCACCTGAACAAAAATCTCAGTCCCACCTACACTTGGCATACTCTTAGTTGACGAAGCATCACGCATCAATATACAGGATGTTGCTATAATGCAAGTCAATATTTTGGGGGAACATTCCTCACATCTGGAGGATGAAAAAATGTTATATGAACATAGGTCCGTAAATTCTTCGTTTCTGTGCTACAGCCCATAATACATAATGTACAGTGTATGGCCCGTGGGCTGGATCATGTTACTGTGAAATGCCATTGCAGCTGTAATTGGTAGCCCCATACCAGCCCCTGAGGAGTCCTGATGTGAATTCACTAGAATTTTGTTTGTGGGGACATTTAAAGGCACTTGTGTATGCAACCCCAATGGACGATGTGGGCACCCTCCATAACCAAAATTGTAAACAATCAGGAATTTTCAAGGATTCATCAATGCATCTGGGTGCCTATGCAATGGCGGGTTGATCCATGTGTTCATGCTGATGGAGGGCATTTTGAACATTTCCTTTAGTTCCGACGATAAGCTTTCACACATGTGTTGCTGATTCCTGTGCAGTTTATAGTGTTCTAGGAGTAGGTCATAATGTGAGGTGTAATGTATCATGCAAATGAATGCTGCAATGGCATTCCACAGTATCATGCTTCAGCCCGTGAGCCATACACTGTACGTTATTTACTATGGGCTGTAGTACAGAAACAAAGCGTTTACAGACCTATGTTATTTTTTCATCCTACAGATGTAAGGAATATTCCCCTGAAGTATTGACATGCAATACTGCAACATCCTCGCCCTCTCTCTCTCTCTCTCTCTCTCTCTCTCTCTGTGCGTGCGTGTAGATGCATGATGGCTTGAAGGACTGGAGCATATCTGCGTCTACTAGGTTTTTATTTCTGTGTCAGGTCAGTCAGTCGGGTGGGGGGAGTGTCAGGTCACACATACACAGTCTCACAGGGGAGGGAGGGGGCAAACCTTAATGAGGTGGGGTTGCAGGATCTGGTGCTTGGCCTAGACTGTGCCCTTGAATAGGGTCGGGTAGGTAGGCCATTTGCACTGCACCAAATGTAGCTGGGCTACTGGCTTACCTCCGAAATACCTTACTGCTGTGGGCCAAGCACTCGTCGATGAAGGTCCCAGGTGTGGTCTCCTGAACAGGCCAGTTGACAGCGGCTGAGTCTGCTGGGTGGCTCCGGCGAGTGGCTGGCTTCGCAAGGATAGGCAGGTGGCGGCTGGCTGCAGTGGTCCGGCGTCGTCGGCAGGTTCGACGCCCAGCATCAGGGATAAGCCTAGGAAGAGGTATTGGACGACAGAGTGAGCAGTTCTGGAAGTCCGTATCAATAAATTCCTTGTGTCCCAGGGCCCACTCCAAGACATTCAAGGCTTCAAAATTGCTAACCACCAATAAACCCACCACACCAATTATATACTTGCTTCCGAAGATACGCAAGGAACAATGGTCACCCCACGGACATCCCGTGTTATCAGGGATTGGCAGCCCCACTGAGAGAATCTCAGCACTTGTAGATGCCCACCTTGAACCTTGGGTACAGCAACTTTCGTCCTACGCCAAGGAAACTGGCAATTTCCTTGAATGTTTGAGATAACTGGGCCCCATTCTGCAATATGCATACAGTCACCATACATGTTATATCGCTCTATACCACCATCTCCCACTCTGCAAACATTCTACAGCATTCCTTGTTGAACTTGCCAGGTTAACCCTCAGAAACAACAACTTCAGATTTCAAGACACACACTATCTTCAGGTCAAAGGCACAATGATGGGTACACATATGCCACCAACCTGTGCCAATGTGTTATTAGAAATGTTAAAATAAAACTTCCTCAGTCACCAATCAACCCAACCCTACAGCTGGATGCATTTCATTGATAGCATCTTCACAATGTGAACTTCCACTGAAGACTGCCTGATTCACTTTCTGAACAACTTAAACGCACACGTTTCACCTGGTCGTATTCCAAAACACATGCCATATTGTTAAAAGGTGGAAAAATGGGGCAGGAAAATTGATGATTATTAGTTTGGAGGGGGGGGGGGGAGGTGTGTGGGGTGAACAAAGGGTACAAGGGATTACCAGGTGTATAATTAGATCGCGTAGTCCTCAAACAAATTAATAATTCTTACTCAAACTAAAATCAAAATTACTAATCATCAATGGCACTCTCTCTCCGCCACAACTGTAGGTCTGTAAGTGTCATAAAGTAAACACTAACAACTCCTATTTCTAAGTGCCCTTGATGCTCCTCACAGCACCCCTATTTAAACGTCTCACCAGGCTGTTGAGGGTCGCCTAGACACCCTTCATTACAGTCTCTTCATGTATCAGTGTGGGTAGAGCATAACTCAGAATGGGAACACTCTTTCTGCTAGCTTGGGTTCCAGGAATCTTTGAAGGCGAGTAAAATTATGCAATGCAGGATTATTCGGTAGAGTATTAAAGTGAATTCAAATTAATAAAGCAAGAAATTAATTTAGTTCCAGACTGTAACAATTAAAAAAAGATATAAAAATTCTGTTACAATCAGTCAATATGTATGAAAATTAATATAAAAATTTAAATCACAAGAATGAGTATCTCGGTGAAACAAACAAACCAACAGAAAAAAGTTATACTAAATATCTCGTGAATACTGACCTGAACACATTTATCTAAAGAATTTGTATACTTCTGTTTCATTTACACTTTCTGAAAATGTTTCAAAATTTAATTGAATACAGCAAAGCTTTCCTTTATCATACCAGACTATCTTACATTTAATTACAGTCATTACGAACAAACAAAATCTTTGTTTAAACAGTAAAACAGGTCCACTAATTTGACAATGACTGGGAAAGTGACCGATTAACTCGCAAAATGACCTTCATTACTATATTCAGAAAATCTCCATCAAAACTGAACATTTCCTAGCATCAAACTGGACTGCGACTAATGACTGACTTTCACTAAACAAACAAAATTATTACCTGCTATCGACTTTTATTCACAGGAATGATTAACCTACCCAATTTCTGACTTTAATGTAGTCGGGAAGCAAGTCTACAGAAACTCTACATAATTGATGTAGTTGATACTTAGCTTTTCTATCGTCTACATGAATTCGGTCCTCAGACAGCTCCTCCCGCCTTCGTAATCCATGCCGACTACGTGCTGTCTCCTCGACTGACTGACCTCTGACTGTCTCTCCTCTGACACACATGCAACGGCTCTAAACACTGGTTTCGCACAAAGTTCTCCTAGAGTCTGCTGTGCGCAGAACAAATGCACGCCCGTCATCTCATAAACGTCCCCATCTGCTGACAGCTCCGGGAACTTACGGCACACGTGCAGCAAGAAACAGTTCGGGAAAATGATGACAGCTACATTACCATCACAGCAGCAAAGGCAAACACTCTCAACTGCGGCCGGTACCAAAAATGCTGAGGCTGACTCCAGCTTGATACTAACGGCAAATAACTCTTGTAGCATCTCTGGAACTACCTACTGCAAGGCTAAGATTCCCGAGATAAAAGGACATTATACAACCCTCTCATATCCCAAATCCCTAATTTAAAGAAAAACTGAATTTCATCCTATGCATGACAAAAATTAAGCCGAACCTTTCAAAAAGAATAAAGTAATGAATTAAAAATTACTTCCAACTCAAATTTAAGTCCTCTGCCTAGACAATTAAGGAATTAATCAGAATTTATTACAAATTAAAAATCCAAACAACTCAAGACTACGACTTAACGGCAAAAATACTGAACTACAGTGAAATCCCATACCTACGAGTACGGCTCATTATGAGAATTTCGTACTTACAGCAGTTGTTTAATACACCGTCATATAGTACTATACTATCAAGGTTAAATTATCTGGTTATAGCGAGTGAGGGTTTATTTTGCATTTCCATTTTTACGAGCGATTTGAATGCATTTCAATCAATTGTATTTGACTTTTATAACAATTGTGGTGAATTGAAATTGTTTAAATTGTGCATTTAGTATAATTAATCTCTTAAAATGTGTATAAGCCACACTCCATGAGAAGTGGCACTGCTGCAGTGCAGTAGATGTTGCAACGTCGCATCCTTTGTCAAGGCATTTAGTTAGAACAGCGACACAGAATCAATATGAGCGCGGGCAGATGATTGGTTGAACATTCGTGGAACATTCTGCGGCGTGTGGCTCAGGTTTCGTTGTCGATAAAAGTTTATAAATTACTGGTTTACGTGTGGAAATAAATTTGCTAATAATGTTTACATAAACACAGACACTTTTATCATCTTTTGGTCTTGGGGGATGTTTTCAAATGTACATAGCTTAAATATTTCTTTGTTTTTTTTCCTACTAAGCCGCCATGTTTAAAACCATTGCACTGTCATTACAGATGTTTACATGCACCTTTTTTTACATTTAGCTGCACTATAAAATAAAAACAATGTGCAGTACTAGTAACAATTGCCCTTTACTTCTTAATTTTGTTCCTGTAATTATTTCAACTGACGATGCAGAGGAAGCAGCTAGCAATCTGTCACAACATGCAAGTACAGTAGACCTCATTTTAATGTTTACATGCACGTGTCTTGGCGATTCCTTGTATAATTCACGCACACTAATTTTTTGGACTAAAAAATTCTGTAAAAAAAAGGTGTGAATAATGCTAGTAAATATGGTATACAGTAGTAACTTTTTGCGAATAATTTTTGCTGCTGTAATGACGTCGCCCACTATCACAGCTGAACATAAATTTCATATGTACATATTTTAATTATGGATTGTGAATTCAGACATTGTTATTTATTACTATATATGTGATAGCGCACATAATCTAGCTATATTTGTAATTCCCACCATGTTTATATCAGCCGAGTCACCCTACATTTTCCATAAAATTAATACTCAATTTTTTGTGATAAATCTGACTTTACGAGCACTCATAATTAAGTCAGTTTTTCACACTTTTATGAACTCTCATACATACAGGATTTCACTGTACATGAACATCAAAACTACATCCCAAACTTAATAACCACAAACAAATCAGAATTAGAATAAAAATTATTAAATCATTTAAAAGGACTTGCATCTGAACAAAAAAGACACACCTAACCTTAAAATGACAACAAATTGTATCATGTCTACAATCAATCAGGACAAACATTCTAACCAAAACAACCTAATTCATGATTCCCAAAAACCTACGAAAATTACTTAAAGTACCTAATGGATGATAAGAAAAAACAGAAACCACCCCAGAAAAATTAAAGGTATCATAAAAAAAAAATGGATCCTAACAAAAATTAAGACTGCGCAAAAATCGCGAAAATACACTCATAAAATTTTCCTCTTCATTGAAAAATTTATGTCCTCACAAATAACCCTTTCTCTTCTCACAAATTGGATCATTCGTCCATAAAATTATACAACATATTTGGTATACCTCTGCGTCATCAAGTTTCTGTCAACTTAGGTTTCACATAGTCTATTTTTTTGTCAAGTGTAAAAGAACCATTTTTATCAGCCCTGATTTCTACATCAAATTATTTTACAAGAGTTTTTAAACACAATAATTTCTTTCATGTTTTTAAATTGGGTAGTCGGGGCTTATCTGCAAATTGGTCGAGATGTACTGTGATGGCTTGCAGCAGGTGCCTTACAGCATGCTGGGGTAGAGAGAGGTGATCAACATCAACCAACACCATAACAACAGTATCACGACTGTCTCCTCTGTACTGAAAGCAGGCTCCTTTGACGTTCCCCTGTCAAGTCAGCGCTGGACCTCTCCTTCTCACATGATTGGACATCTACAACACCTAGGGACATACGAGCACAGCAGCAACACCAACAAGACAAAATCCATCTATCAACCAACACTTTTGTAATTTATTGTAAATTATCACTTGAGTCTCAATAAATTAACTGTCTCCATGAATACCCAAAATAATGCAAATTGAAAGCATCTCTTCTATCTAATACAATGATCTAAAAGTTTTTTTAAAAATAACAACTTAACAACTTTATTTACAACAGTATCAAACAAATCTAGGTGAAGGGAGTGAGGCACTGCTTGAGATCAACACCAAAAACTAAAATTATCTTAAAACTAAAAAACCACCCGACAATACATCGTAACCTATAAAACAGGCTTAATGACCAGGTAACTAAGTTTTAGAAAATTGTGGGGGGGGGGGGGGGGGGGGGTTAGCGACTAAATGACTAGGACTAGAGAAGAGGGAAGGTTGATGCTGTCCACACAACAGTCCAATCACACACACATCTCATCGGTCTATTCTGTGTCTTCATCCTCGGCAGCGCTCCTTCCAGAATTGACCCAAAGGTGGCGGATTCCACTGGCTGGCAGTTTACTGCAGGCAAGGGGGGAACCAAGGCCTTCTCACGTGGCCCCCTTAAACAGCCAGGAATCTCAGCCACTGGGTCAGCAACCTCCTTCAAGGACTGGTGGCTGGGTCGTCCATCCCGAAGATGAGGGCTCATCTAGCTACAGATGTTGTCTGCAGGGAGAGGGGAAAACAGTAGCTCTCCCCTGAAGTAACCAGGAGCTACTTGCCCATCAACGGCTGAACTCTGGCTCAACCCCTCCAATGCTTCACACAGTCCCACTCAACACATTAACACATGGCGCGTCCCAACTCAACTGTCACTTTGGAAGTGTTCAACAGTTTATCGGCTGCACATCACCCAAAACGACAGTCCACAGTCTCTCCACACGACACTTTCTACTTGAAGGTCCCACGATATCCATCTTCAGTGGCTAGGCTAGGTAGGGAGTGGAGAGAAAGGGTAGCCTGCTCCTAACCCACCTATCTAACTATTCTAATTTAAACCCCTGGATCAGAACAACAGCTCAACTAATCACACACAAAAAAAAACTGAAATTAACATCTTCATTTGACAACTCAGTAGCACAGTTCCTCGACCTTTCCACCAACAACAACATAGATGGGGGGGGGGGGTTCCCCTACAACATAAGATGGTGAGGGGGAACCCCCCCCCCCCAACCTAAGTATTGGCTCGCATACCAATGGCTTAACAAGCCCAACCACACACATTATCTCTTAATCTAAATAAGCCTATCTTATATTTAGGAACAAAACAAAATCTTTATACAGTTGGCTTTGTAAGCCCTGGGTTTGGCTTTGTAAGCCCTCTATATTTTTCTCCCTTCATTTCTTAAGGTACTCCCTGGGATCCGTACATTTATTTTTAACTGAGCTAACACCCTCTTCACTAATATTTTTTCTGACATCATCTCTACACAGATGTCACACCTTCTCTCATCTCTATTTAAAACTGGTTATCCTTTTTTTCTTTTCTTCTTACTCACTATTCAAATACAATTGGCAATCACATGGTACTGCCACATCAAGAGCACAGAGGTGCTCATTGGTACCCAAATTTTGAGTTACATTCTTACTCGAGTACTAAGCTGGCTCTCTTGCTCAGCCCTTCTCCTTTTTGGCAGGCTCTCTCTTCTAGCCCCAATACCAAAAGGAGGCAACACTTTAACTGGCTCCCTCTCTCACTGAGCCCTTATTTCATTAACCATCTTACAATACTTTGCTCCCAGCAAAAGCTATGCGGTTTCTGTGTGTATGTGTGTGTGTGCGCGCACGTGCGTGCATGTGTGTGTGTGTAAAAAAACTAGGACCTATTTCTTACACTCTAACTTATCCTGAACAAATCAACATTAATGAGAACACCAAACACAAATACTATAATGGGCTAATTCTGTTCCTTAAAGTTCTTTAGGCAATAATTAGAACAATCATCTCCACGGTAACAGTTTCCTTGAGACAAATGTTACGACTTTCTTTCAACTAAATAACAAATAAACAAAATCCACTCACTGAACATCTACTCTGTCCTTATAACCATTAACTACCTAAGGCTGTAACCAAACAACAAAGTCAACAAAATAATCTGCACAAATAAAATGTATTAACTTCTCCTTTTAGGACAAAAAAAACTTGTCAACTTAATTTATAACAAACTCAAAACATCTCATACTCTTAAGCTGTTGTCTCCTTTGTGCTATGGTCTCAACAAAACAACGAATAAGTAGGCCTATCAGGGCAACACTAAACAAAATGTCGTCTGAGTATTTAGTCATTTTCATTTTTGACACATCTCCTTATCGTGGCTACATTAAAATTGTCATCAACAAAACATTTCAATTATCGGAAAGAAACACAAATATCAATTATTGTCCATTACATTTAAAAACAACTCTCAAAACGTTGGAACATATCATTTAAAGGGCAAATTAGATATTCAAACATAAAATCGGTAAGAGATTTTATATATATATATATAAAACTGCCAACCAAACCTAACCTCACACCTCTACTGCAACTGTCAACGACCATTACGACCTCCGGTAAACCAAAAACGGAACTGGCAAAAGAGGGAGGGTGCTTCCTTTCCAGCACACCCTGTTGCTCCCTGGAAGGCTCAGTGGTTGTCCACCCCCTGAACGGGCAGACCACCTTCACTGTCTGCTCACACTCTCTGAGCAGAACCCTTCCTTCCATGGTGATGTGTGGGGTTCTGCAATCCACACTCCCCTTCTGTCCAACCCACCACTTTCTGGGCTGCGCCAGTCCTAAATCCACAACAAATAGAGTACCTAGTTATTTGCATTGCGTCAGCTAACTCAAACTTGCTTGCCGCTGGCTAGTATGGACTATTAATTAAAAAAATAAATTTAGAGAAAAAAAAAAAAAGGCCAAAACACGCAAAAATAAATTTTGACAAGAATCTAAGCCAAAAGTAATACTAGCCAGCACCTCTAACCAAATGTTAAAAGGTGGGAAAATGGGGAAGAAAAAAAAGCACGATTACAAAAGGGGGTGGGGGGGGGGGGGGTACGAAGGGTAATGGGTAAAAAGAGTAATAGGGGGTAGTAGGGGTTTATAAGGGGTAACTGGGGTATAATTAAATACTGTAGCCCTCAAAAACAAATAATAATAATAATCCTTACTCAAAATCAACTCAAAATTACTACTCATCATCAATGCACTCTCTCAGCCACAACTGTAGATCTGTAAGCATCAAAAAGTAAACATTAACAACTCCTATTTGACCTTGATGTTCCTCACAGCATCCCTATTTAAATGTCATTGGGGGCTGCCCCCACCAGGCTGTTGAGGGCCGCCTAGACACCCTTCATTACAGTCTCTTCATGTATCAAAGTGGGTAGAGCATAACTCAAAATGGGAACACTCGTTCAGCTAGCTTGGGTTCCAGGAATCTTTGAAGGCGAGTAAAATGATGTGAGGCAGGATTATTCAGTAGAGTATTAAAGTGAATTCAAATTAATAAAGCAAGAAATTAATTAAGTACTAGACTTCAGGGAGAAAATTATCGACTATAAAATAAAAGAGGAAACATTTCAATAAATGCAAATTTACTGTAACAATTAAAAAAAGATAAAAATTCTGTTACAATCAGTTAACATGTATGAAAATTAATATCAAAAATTAAAATCACAAAAATAAGTATCTAGGTGTAACAAACAAAAAATAGTAATACTGAATATCTCATGGATACTGACCTGAACACATTTATCTGAAGTTTTGATTAGTTTCAAAACATAAATTAAACATCTGGAATTACTCTAAAGAATTTGTATACTTCTGTTTCATTTACACTTTCTGAAAATGTTTCAAAATTTTATCGAATACAGCAAAGCTTTCCTTTATCATATCAGACCATCTTACATTTAATTACAATCATTACAAACAAACAAAATCTTTGTTTAAACAGAAAAACGGGTCCACAAATTTGACAATGACTGGGAAAGTGACCGAAGGTCCTAATCAGCAAACTGATTAACTCGCAAAATGACCTTCATTACTATGTTCAGAAAATCTCCATCAAAACTTAAAATTTCCGTAGCCTCAAACTGGACTGCAACTAACGACTGACTTTCATTCAATAAATTTATGACGTGCTATAGACTTTTATTCACAGGAATGATTTAACCCACCCAATGTCTGATTTTAGTGTAGTCAGGAACCAAGTCTACAGAAACTCTACAAAATTTATGTAGTTGATACTTAGCTTTTCTATCGTCTACATGACATCGGTCCTTAGAAGGCTCATCCTGCCTTCGCACTCCACGCCAACCATGTGCCATCTCCTCGACTCACTGAGTGACCTCTGACTCCTGACTGCCTCACCTCTGACTGACCCACTGCCTCCTCTAACAACACTGCCCCTCTTTATCAAGCCTCGTCTGACGCCATTGCTCACGCCGCCCAATCCCACCACCGCACGCACACATATAGCGGCTCTAAACACTGACTTCGCACGAAGTTCTCCCAGCGTCTGCTGGGCGCAGCACAAACGCACTGTCATTTCGTAAACGTCCCCATCTGCTGACAGCTACTTTACCATGACAGCAGAAGGCAAACGCCCAGCTGCGGCTGGTACCAAAAATGCTGAGACTGACTCCAGCTTGACACTAACGGCAAATAGCTCGGGAACTACCTACTGCAAGGCTAAGGTTCCCAAGATGACAAAAGGACATGATCTAACCATCATATATCCCAAATCCCTTTTAAAAAAATAATAATTATTGAATTTAAATCAAAAGATGACAAAAATTATTAAGCTGAACCTTTCAAAAAGAATGAAACAACGAATTATAAATTACTTCCAACTCAAATAAATTTAAGGGTCCTGCCTAGAGAATTAAGGAATTTATCAGAATTTATTACAAATTAAAAATCCAAACAACCTACGACTACAACTTAACAGCAAAAATACTGAACTATATGAACATCAAAGCAGAAGCAAAACTACTTCCCAACTTAATAACAAAAAACAAATCAGAATTAGAGAATAAAAATTATTAAATCATTTAAAAGGACTTGCATCTGTACAAAAAAAGACACACCTAACCTCAAAATGACAACAAACTGTATCATCTCTACAATCAATCAGGACAAACATCATAACAAAAAAAACCAAATTCATAATTCCCAAAATCCTACAAAAATTACTTAAAATACTTAATGGGTGATAAGAAAAAACAGAAAGCATCCCAGAAAAATTAAAGGTATCATAACAAAAAAACAAGGATCCTAACAAAAAATTAAGACTGCGTAAAAATCGCGAAAATACCCTCGTCACACTATTCCTGGATGTTGAAATGATGCTCCACAATGGCACAATTCTAACTGCTGTACATGCCGAACCCACCAACAACCTCCAGTACTTACATTTTGATGGCTACCACCCATACCAAGCCAAAAAATCCCTACCCTACAGTCTTGCCACAAGAGTCAAACACAACTGCTCCACCAACAGTGATCTCAATAAACAGTGTGAACAAATAGCCAGGGCATTTCTCGACAGGGGCTACTCCGGACCCCTCGTACACAAACAGATCCAGCAAGCCATCTCAAATACCAGAACACAAACTAAGGCCAACAACTCTGATATACCCCTGGTGGTCCCATATCATGAATATCTAAGTAAACTCAGAACCATTCTTCACTCTGGATACAAAATTCTGGGCTTCCTCACCACAAACACAATACCTGGTCTCCAAACCACCCAGATTGGTCTTCAAAAGGCCACCTAACTTCCGCAACAAACTGGTTCGTCCAAAGCTGCAGCCTACCACAAATGCCAACCCGACTATCATCAGCAGAGGATCCCACCTTTGCAATAGCTCATGCTGTGGCTCCTGTGCCATCTACCAACCCTCAACTTCTTTCAATAGCAGACTTACTATTCATACATATCCCGTCCAAAGCAACAACAACTGTGAAACAGAAAACCTGATTTATCAGCTACAGTGCCAATTCGGTAATGCAGAATACATCGGCCTCACCACCAACACGCTCAGGCAGAGAATGAATGGCCACAAAGCAGATACCAAACAAGCATTAGCTGGTCACATCCATAACCTACAAGACAAACCAGTTGCAGCACATGCAGCATCACACAACAAAGATTTTGATTCCTGCTATAATGCCTGAGTTGTGAGAGTCCTACCACCTTCAAGCAATAGTTCAGAACTCAGATGCTGGGAATTAGCTAATCAATTTATAACAAAATCCAGGCAGTCGCCAGGCCTTAACATAAGATAATCAAAGCTCCAAACGACACTCATCAGCTATACCGGCAAATTTTCAATTTTCCCCCCGCACCCTAATTTGCCACCTGGTCACTAGGTTTATTACCAACAGTGCCCTTCCACCATACAGCAGTGTCCTACAACTCGCCAGCTGATTGATTGACTGGCCTACCCATTGAAACATCGTGATTTCTCAACCGTGCATGTGCGTGTGCATATATATGTGTGTGTGCACGCATGCACGTACTTGTTGAGAAGTACTAGAGTGCGAGTACTTCAATTTCTGTCTGTTTTTATAAATCTAAAAATATGTGTTGGTTTGAAAAAGATTAAAAATTTGGGAATAATATTTTGATTCAATTTAAAAAATGCTGATTCTCAGTCCTCTCCCTGGTACCCCATGTGTCTGATTGTAAAGACATATTCACATCAAAGAATGTTCATATATCAGAATTGTTTGTTTGTCAAGGAAAAGGGAATGTTTTTTCGAACTGTATATTTGGAGATAATTTTCTTGCATACCTATTATACATTTGTGTCAGAATTATTTACATACAGACAATACAATGTGTGTTAGTGGACTCTTGCATAATTCATTCAATTGCTATTTCTGGAAATACAAAACACAACAGTTGTTGTATAAATAATATTGAACACTCATGGTCAACTCACAGTTGGCTCTAGCTGTTTTGTTTTGAAGCAAAAAGCAAAGATTCAACATGGCTGAGAAGTTTTGTATTGTCTTCTGTATTGCGACTCACTGGCAGGCTGGCGTGAACTTTCTCCTGCAGCAAACTTGGGTTCACATGTGCCACCTTCTTCAAGGCATCTGAAAAACCATGGATATTGTAAATATACACTGTTCACTGTAAAATTAGCACTTTTGAGAGCCCTGCTTAAGATCTACTTGTATGCACATTGTGTATTCTTCCACCTTATGTAAAATTAACATTGCCATGGGCCTCATAACTTTATTCATGCATCGGTCAAGTGAAACTGAAATTATTAGAAAAGCAAATATTTTACAAATATGCTCATCTTTACATTTTGATACATTATCAAAAAACATAAAGCGAAAGAAATAATTTAAGTTATCATAAATGGTCACCTAACACTTTTTATTCAACGTTATGATATGGAACTACTTCCCATTCACTGTTACCAACTTTACTGGGCGCATACCACTCAGTGCACCTGTTAAAATATACGCAGGTAGGGGCAGTGACTTTTTTCTAAGGTTGATTTCAAAAGTGCTCACTTTATCGTGAACCGCCCATAACCAAAAAGTTTGTGCTTTTTTAGTATTTATGAAAAATGTGATAGGCTCGCACAAATATACAAAATTTACATATTATACATGAAGAACTTGAACTATGTACTATATTTATAAAAAATATAAACAAATTTACCAAACACGAAAACTTAATTACATTACTTGAAGTACATAGAATTGAAGCCTTGAGCCATTCACTATGTTGGATTTTGTCATGCTTGACAGATGAAAGACGAAAATGGTTAGCTTTGCCCAAAAATCACTTCTTAAATTATTATTTTTGCTCAAAAAAAAAATATTATATATTATATATATATATATATATATATATATATATATATATATATATATATATATATATATATATATATATATATATATATATATATATATATACTGATTGAGCCCTTAAATGAGCTAAACGGATTCGATTCTCCGAGCCACGTCGACACAATCAGGTGAATCAGCCGTCATCTCCCCCCCCCCCAACCAACCCCTTCATCACCATTCCCATCTCCATCTACCAACACCCTCCCTCAACTCCTCCTGACCCTTACCCCTAACCCCCAACCAAATCATAAAAAATTGAGGGGAAATTCTAAAAATAAGAAGTTCCAAGCTAAGTTTTCAAAATTCCCGAAAAAAAAAAAATCAAAAGGAAGCATTTATAGAAAAATTAATAAAACATCCAAAAAATACAGAAAATATTATTTCAATATGAATTTTTTGAAGAAAATTTTTTTTTTTTTTAAACTTAAATGTAGTGTTGGTCACTTTTACTTCACCCACTTCAGGGTTGAATTCTCGTAAAGACTGAGGACTGATGTGCTAACAGCTTCTCTTGATAGGATGACCAGCAGATGACTGAATACCTTTTTAATTCATTGTCTAGTCTAGTCAATCAATTAACCAAACCACCCACCAACGCCAATAAATTTTGACGTCCACTGGCCACTAGATTTCGCCGTTAATTTATGTTTCCAGTATTGACCGCTAGAGTGTGCTGGTAATTCACAGTTTTTGCATTACCACCAGAGTCCCCATGCCGTCTTTTTCAAATCTATTGGCGATGAGGCCCCCAAACTTGGAGTATATATAATTATTAAGTTTGACTCCTCTCCCCCAACTACTTGCATGCCATGGTCCCATCTCCACTCTTAACAACAAGGTCTTAAGAGCAGATGAGTGTGAAATGAGGGTAGAATGGAGCAGTGCCGGAATGCAAGGGCGGGAGAAACGGGAGATTCCCAGCCAAGGATTGAGCCCGGTTCACCTTGGTGAGAGGCGAGCAGTCTAACTGCTCAGCCACTGAGTGTGATATGAGAGTATGCCAATTTTTCAGCCTCAGTGGTGTCACGTGAAGACAGAATTTTGTAGGTTATGAAGAAAATCAGAAAATTTACTTAGTTTATACAAAGTCAGTTTATTTCTTTTCCACCTTCTTACCACAGAGAATCAATTTAAGACTGCCATTGTGGGATGTTTGAATGTGGAAAGTGTGATGGATGTCGCATATCGTTTGCCAGTGCATTTTCTAATGCTGCTGCATTCCAATCGCTGCTCTGTGCCCCCACCCCTACCGTAATTTACTCTCATAGATGCTGAATGTGTCTGCTATCCCAAATCTCTCCCATGCTTATCCTTACTACTATATTAACGCGAAAGTGTGTTTGTTTGTCCTTCTTTCACGTCAAAATGGAGCAATGGATCAACGTGATTTTTTTTAACAGCAATAGTTGGAGGTCCAGAGTGTGACATAGGCTACTTTTTATCCCTGGAAAATATCTCAAACAGTTCCAAAAAAATGATGATTAGGGATGTACTGGATTAAACTTTTATTACGATTACTGCATAAATATGCATTGTTTAAAAAAAATTCCGTTATTTCTCTTTTCTTTTTTGTTTATGGGCTGCCTTGCATTCCTTCCCAAGAGTTGCAGTAGCTTAGTGGGTAAAGAACCCAATAGTGAGGCCGCAGTAGCTCAGTGGGTAGAGAACCCTATAGTGGGGCTGCAGTAGCTCAGTGGGTAGAGAATCAAATAGTGGGGCCACAGTAGCTAAGTGGGTAGAGAACCAAATAGTGAGGCCGCGGTAGATCAGTGGGTAGAGAACCCAATAGTGGAGCTGCAGTAGCCCAGCGGCTAGAGCACCCAATAGTGGGACTGCACGTGAAGCAGCGGTTAAAAGCTACTAGTTCTTTATAAGTACAGTCAACTCTCATTTATATAACCCCTGGAAAAAAGACCCTCACTAAATAACAACCCTTCTCTTGGTAACTGTGAAAAATATTAAATTGAAAATGTATTTTCAATAACAAACCCTTCTAAATAACAACCCTTTTCCTGAGAATTATGAAAGTTTTTAGAATTGTGAGTTTATTATACACTGATAAATAGCTCACTGACTTAAGCTATACATAACCCAGTGTACACCATCGTTTAAATAATGGCATGGAAGATTATATTTGGCCGGTACTGTATGCTACGAAACTCAATGCCCTATGATCTTACCTGTGGGTAACTGATTCGTAAAAATTGTTCTATGTTGTAAGTCTAAATGGTTCATGTCACTATCTCTGGATTGAAAGCCTATAACAGGTTTACTGTGATAACGATAGACGTTCTGTGTCAGCTTCAGTACAATACACATAAAAAGTTACTTTTAACACCTGATTTCATGAAGCAAGTTCCATGAAGGCTAACATTTCAATATTTCAGCATACTTATGCAGTTTTCCTTTGGATTTTGTTCACATATCTTTGTGAAAAGCTATTTTGATATTTAACTAGGTTGGGTTACTCTGGTGCTGAACGTTTGTGATTCACAAGCAGGAACCTAAAATGCATTGCATATGGAACTGTTCAAATATGAAAGTGGACATTTTTTTGCTAACATGTTTTGAAATGCCACTTGACACAGCAAGTTGTTTGTCGGCTCTTCTGAGAGCCACAACACCAGCTGGACAGATAGCTCCACCGCACTCATTCACCAGAGTCCTGACCAGCCACAGATACTGCCTAGACCTTCAGCACACCGCCACCTACAGCAAACCTTCAGAAACCCTCCCACCTGCGAAGTCTACTAGAAGATATCTGCCACCCTTAGTCGCTTGCCCCAGGCAACAACTACCCTCATGCACCCTTGAGGACATGGGCACCCTAAGCCCCATCAGAGCTTGCGTACACAGACAGGGAAAGTTAATATAGCTACCTATATGATACTGCCCCCAGTCAGAATAGAACCTGGTCCTCTTCACCTGGACGGCGTAGTTTACTACTTCCAATCAGTTCTTTGTAGGCAGGAGATAGCAAGGGACATGTCTTATTCCCCATGGAATAAACACATTCTGAACCTAACTACTCTCTCATTATCCTTTTGAGATCTTCCAGACTACCATAGTAAACACCTACATCCCGCAGAATGGAGCAGGGGATCAGGTTTGACAGTACCAGTTGCCGCTTAGTGTAGGACTATGAGTTCTTCCGGATGTGGGGAATTTGTACGTCAGAACACACACCATTCGACTGCCACCCATTTGGTACACCAGTTGTATCAAACGGTAGAGTCACAACTACTAGTCATACCCCTGCTTGAGGGGATAAGTCGCTGGACCAACTTGCACCTGTCCACCGCACAGTTTGTGTTGCTGGAGGGAGGCCTTGGTTGCCTCTGGGTTGGACCTGTCTGCTTACCTATCTAACTACCTATCTTGCAGGACAAGTTTCTTGAGCCTAATGCCATTCACCAAGAGAAGTGGGAAGGACGTTGGGGAACGACAGCTAACTATTGCCTATGGGTCTACCTAAGGTTGCACCCAACTCAGTAAGGCACACTGCCAATTAATCCCACAGCAACGAGCTCAAGCCTCCTGCAAGTCAGTGGGGCTTAACCCCCTGGCTCCCTCCCCCTTCTTTGTTTCAGTCACCCCTGAAGCTTCCAGGTGCCATCCGTCCCTTCATCACCGCCTTCAATAGAGGGAAGAAGATACCAGTAGGAGCAGCCTGTACCTGGTTCAAGACCAGATGCTACCCCAGCCCGTTGAGGTCCTTCAACAGCAGCAGTTGGAGTACCAGTCAAAGTAGCCAGTTTGGACAGCCTGGATCTACTAGCAGCAGCATGCTAGCCAGCAAACCAGCAGCACCAGTCAGGTGCCCCAGAGCAGGACTGAGTACGCCAGTGGCTCCTAAGACAATCAGCAGACCAGTAGCCAAACCAGTATCTGACTTTGTGCCAAGTCTACAGCTAACACAGCCCACTCTATATTCAGTTTGTGACCTTGTCTGGCATTAATCGAGATGCAGGTTACCCCAGTAAATGCCTCTGATGAGCAGTAACCAACATTGTTACTTTGAGATCTATCACTAGAAAACTCTGAACCAGAACCCATCACACATCAAGAAGTAGGTAGGAACTTTCTTGGCACCCAACATGGGGCCATTGCTGTTATAATAGTTACTATGCAGGAGGGCTGAATTGGCCACATCTAATTTATACAAGCATGCCTGTCGTCACCCGAAACCTAATAGGTCACAACATGAATAGCAGGATCAGACCTCTGCCAGCACGAGCTGAGAAATGCAAAGCTAATCAAACTACTAGACCACAGACTTCGGGGAGTCAAGTAAAACCTCATGGCGTCCAACTTCCAAATTAGCTATCTCGACTAGCGAAGCCAGCCTGAATGAAGCCCAAGAGACCACCATGCCCAAAACCAAATGACACGCATTGTCATATAGCAACCTGTCCCGGAACCAACATATACTCTTAACACGTGTGCTCACTGCCAGAAGGCACAGTACACTCCCGTTTATCCATGCTTCGCTTAACCGGTTTTCTGTTTATATCAGTGCAGCTTTTTGACTTTTATCAAAGTCTACAGTAACTTCTGTGGCAAGGTGATGCTGTAACATGTGTCATTTAAGAAGCAGTGTTACTATGTACATCTATTGTTGTGCCGTGTGAGCTGATTTTTATCTCTTTAAACTGTCAACCTGTCACAGAGACCGGCATGAGTAATCTATTTCCAAGTTTTAAACTTTTGTGTGTGTAAGTTGGTAAAATTTAAATAAGCTCATAGTAATAGAGATTGTACTGTATTGTTTAAATGCCAGGTTGCCTCATTTAAAGTTGCATTATAGCCTTTATTGCATTGCATTCTAAACTTTCAACTAACCCTGCCATCTGAAGGACCTGTCTGAGTGATGCACGCTGAGAAAGTGACACACACAACTACCCACCGCTTATCTATGTCACCCGCCCAATGCGCCCGCAGCTGGCGGCGGCATCACGCAGGCTGTGTATACTTGATGCGCTGTGAATTACATATACACGGTGCAACATAAATATCACTTAAAGTATAGTGTACTTTAAATCCTACACATAAAGTGAGTGATTTGTGTTTGCTTTGAAATATATTATAGGTACTTTGTTTTATCACGATTTTTGGATCCAATATCACCATTCCATTAATAGTAAAAATTAGTAAATTCGATTATCCAGGTTTTTAAATACAAATTCGCTTATTCGTGTTTTCTCCAGCCATGACTAACATGGTTAATCGGGAGTTTACTGTGTTTCATTATCGGTGCCTATAATGGGCCGACGAAGTATGGTACACAGACAGGCTAGAATTTAGATGCCACGATTGCAGAAACCATCAATCAGCCTACTGCAGTTGGGTCACCTGCACAGGCAGCTGCATTAATTTGGTCCAATGTATCATATGCACTTGGCCATTTCATCACAGTTGCATAGGCTGGCCGGAGGAACGAGTCACCTGCCCGGTCTATTCTACAGATGTGAAGTGTGCAGACGCGCCACTGATTACAGACTGAGTAATCCCAGATGCAGTATCAGTCCAACTACGTCACATGGACTCAGCGAATTTCAACTACCAGAATATGCGGGCAGCCCCCATAAGGATCCAGTTTCATTCACAGATGAATGCAAAAAGGAACTCGTTGAGCATGAGATTTCCGCCAAACAATGGGTTACCCTAACTAGCAAGTAACTTTGCAACCATACCTTAGAGTGGTGGACAAAGTACGGTGAGTTTGTGATGGACTGGAGCCAGCTGTGTACTTGCCTCGCCACACAGTTCTTGGGCGAGGAAGTCGTGGCCCACCTAACCACAGAATTTTACAAAAAAGAAAACAACACTCAGAAGAGGAGGCAGAGTTGTTTATTAGCCCCAAGGTGCAATTATACCACCGAATATTCCCTACCGCCAATGAAGAGAGCTGCGTAAGAAAAATCGCAAAAATGCTCCTCCCAAAATGTCGCTATTTATTGAAAATCTCAAAAGTCTACAACTGTAGAAGAACTAGTCAAAATGAAGAGTTGCCCTTCCAGCTCCATCTCTTCTGCTTCCTCCACCAGTGCAGCAACCTCCCACCCCCCCTGCCCGCTGGTATTGTCCCGGCTGCCAATTTAACCGGGAATGCCCAGAGAGGCCATTGGGGCAGGGGCAGGTGGGGGAATGGGAAACTGCAAGCGCGCCTGCCCCTCCTCCAGCACCCAAGAATGAAACCAAGCAAAATCAGCCAGAAAATGCCAGCACCGGAACAAAATGTGGTGTCATCGTAACCGGGAGCAAAGGGCCCGCAACCAAGAATGAATGGAGGAATCTGAACTGCCTGAAGCTCCTAACATCACAATTAACAAGCAAACAGTACTAGTCTTGCTAGACTCTGCCGCCACTGACAATTTTATCCACAGTAATCTCCTCACTGCTCAAAACAAAAGACATCACTATGTTCCCAGAGAAATATAGTACGAATGGCACAGTACGATGCCACGCTACCAGTAGAAGACCGTACCACACTGGAAGTACAATTACCCAAGCACACCAGCACGGTAGACTTCGTTATCTCACCGGACCTATCTGAAGCCATCATTTTAGGCCACCCATGGCTGCGCCAGCAACAATGCGCACTCGATCACTGCCACGGCAAAGTCTACTTGGAAGACAAGAATAGGGTAACGGTGAACGAACTGGGAACACAGTCCCACAGCCGTGAGCCCCTACCCAATCAACCCACTGAAGTAAATACTTGAACGAGCATGCCGGGGCATTTGGACAACCAGGTGAACTACGTCAAAACCACTCAATCCAGCATGAAATATGGACCACCATCAACACCCTGATTTACAACCACCCGTACCATGTATCTGCCCGAATACCATCTCATCATGACCCAAGCCGAAGAGATAAAGAAGAAAGGGACTGTTGATAAGTTGGATTCACCCTAAAATTCCCACATCGTACTGGTACCAAAGAAAAACAGACAACTGCGCTTGTATGTAAATTACAAGGATCTGAATGACATCACGTATCCAATTGCACAGCCGGCTATAAACCTCGCCCATACGTTGAGAGATCACGGAGGCCACAAAATCTTCAGCACCCTAGTTATGCAATCGGGGTACTGGCAGAATGCGGTCCACCCAGACAGTCAAAAGTACACTGCATTTGCCACACCAGAAGGGGAAACACTCCAGTTCAGGGTAATGCCGTTCAGCCTGAAGAACACCCATGCCACATTCTGACAAGTTATGTCAGCTAAGATCCTTATCGGCTACATAGGACAATTTTATTTCACCTATCTAGATGACATCATAGTTTACTCAAAAACCTGGGAAGAGCACTGTGGACACTTACAATGTGTACTGGAGCACTTGGAACTGGACAGACTTACATGTAAACTATCAGTCATTTTCGCAAGATGTCAAAAGACTACTTGGGCCACGTCGTCTTCTCGAATGGAAAATACCCTCAAGCATTGTCGATCAGGACCACTGGAGAGGCAGAAGAACCAGCTACCAAGAAACAGCTGCATCATTTCCTAGGGTCTGCAATTGGCTGAGAGACTTTGTACCTGACATCACCAGCAAGATGGGCCCCCTACACTATTACAGAAGGACGTAAGATGGAAGTGGGGACCGGAACAGTGCAATACATTTCAGGCTCTGAAAGAAAGATTTTGTCACATATATCTTCTTCACCTCCCACAAGGGGACAGCCCCCTTAACAGATGCCTGCCAGATCGGTCTCGGGGCTGTTCTATACCAAGAGTATGCCAAGGGCCACCCCAGGTAATTGCCTATGCAAGTACCAGTCTGAACGCCACTGAACGACGATATCATATCAACAAACAGGAGTGCCTCAGCGTGATGTCTCTATATCTAGCTATCTATCTCTATATCTATATCTCTCTAACTATCTCTATATACCCCTCTCTACCTATATATATTTATCCCTCTCTATCCATATCTATCTCTATATCTCTGTCCCTCTACCTCTATATCCCTGTCTCTCAATCTATCTCTCTATGTCTACATATAATCACTTTGTTGCATTTTTAATATACAGTAGAATCCCGTAGTAGCGAGCATGGCAACTGCGAGAACACTGGTATAACGAGGTCTTTTTGAGGAACAGTAAAAAAAACTGCAAAAATATTCCATGTTGTAATTTTACGTGTTGAAACATGTGCGGTGAGATTGTGTGAAGCAGACTTACGGTGGGACTCGTGACCATGTGAAGCACACTTTTGTTATCTGTCCGCCATAACTCCACTCCCTAGCCCCGCCTCCTCGTTTCCCTTAGTACCTTGTGCCACTGTCACGTGTCACATGCTTCCATCTTGCCACCTAACCCCCCTCTCTCGCAAACCAGGCGCATTGTTCTATAAATAGAATACCACTCTTTCTACCGTGACACCGTTTTCATGAACCAGTTCTGCTTTTCCATAGTCGTTCACGGTCATTGTCCTGTCAACTGTGTTTGGTTTCAAACAGCTTGGTGTATGTGGGTCGAACGTTATTGTTAAATGAAAACAAAATTTCATTTAAACATAACAGTCCAAGTGATAGCTGGAATAGAATACAGCTACATATTAACATATTTTCACCATTTTTTTCCATACTGTGGCATACCAATTAAAGATAGCGACACAACTACTACTACATTTTATCACTGTGCTATAACAAACTTAATTTGAATCCATTTTTATAAAGTTTTCTTGAATTTTTGCTGGTTTTGAGTAAGTCTCGCACCATGCAGGTTTTGTTAGTTGACAACGTATAATTTTCCAGTGACTACCGTATTTACTGGTATAATTCTCACACTGGCACAATTCACACTCCTGTTTTTATGGTGCTAAATTAGGGAAAAAAAAATTTCCTTTCATATTTCACACAGCGTGTTTCTCTCAACAAGGCATGTAATGCTAATGGGTGCACGCAAAACGCACTTTGTTTGACCGCACCACGTTGCTGACACTTCAAAGGTCACCGGTCCCATTGTCGATTTCTGGCTGCCGCGCCTGTGCTGCAAACATATAAACAAAATCAGTCACAGAGTTTATTTGTATGCGGGTGGTTTTTTAATGCGAAGGGAATAGTTCACACGAAGGTGCGCGTGCGCATGCACGCACACACACATATATGCAGAGGAACACAGCAATAGAGAAACAGGCGGAAAATTAATTGTTTCTGAATTTAATGTGAATTTCATGTTTTCCCAATACTGGGCTGCTATTAAGAAGTGAACAGGACCTTAAATGACAGCAGTGGCAGGTGCCACCGCCTGTCAGAATAATTGTGTAGTGACAGACTGAACAACAGTTGCCCCGCCCAAGGATCTAGGGCATAACGACAGCTGCAAGAGGAGCCGCTCTACAGAGGATCTCAGTGTTTGCTCGGCCACGCTACTTACGATCTAGGAGCTCGCCCGACCGCGCTGCAGAGGATCTAGGCGCTCGCCCAGCTACGTGCACACAGCAATATTTTTACTGCTAGCCCCAACACATGTGTGATTTAATTTTGAATATGTATGTTTATATCTATTATCAATAAATAAAGCGCTGTGTTTTAAAAAAAAACATATCTCCCGTGATTGGCAAGGGATTACTTACAGTAGACCCCATTTTAATATTTACATGCATGTGTCTTGGCAATTCCTTGCATAATTCACATACCCTAATTTTTTGCACTAAAATCATGTAAAATAGGTGCGAGAATTATGCCAGTAAATACGGGTATTTGGTTTGAAGGAGGTCTCGTGCGGAGCTGTGACGCACAAGTTATCGCTTGCAGGACAGTGCTTCGGCGGCCAAGTAAGCGATAGCGGGAAATGTTGCATAGGCCGAGCAATGATTGCAGGCTGAGTGGCTATACTTACGTGGCACGGTCAGATTTTACGCTCATTTTCATGCAATCAGTTTTCATATAACAGGATATTTTTATGTTCTGGTGGTTTGAACACAATTTAAAAGCAATTTTAGGGTGATTTTTAAGTAGTAGGCCCTACTGGGGATCAAAATCGTTCTAATTTGGGAACAGTGAGGACATTCTTATAGCAAGGATTGAACCTAGAACCGTGATATCTCGCTATAATGGGACTTTACTGTATAAAGTTTAAACGTTTCAAACTGTATTATTGTACATTTTAAAAAGTTTCAATTTATATAGGTAGATTAGGGCATCAAGCAGGCTGCCAGGTTACGTGTCAGCAATTGGTTGTGCAGTCACAGCTACCGTGAGCAAGAGGACGCACACTCCTACAACTAAGCCAAGTACACGGCCAGGGAAACCGCCGTTCATTCAGCAAAAGTGCATACTACTTCTAAAGACATATTCAAGTTAAGAAAGAAGGCAAGGCACTTACCCAATTTTTCCTTGCTTCAACATATCCTCCTAACCTTAAGTCCTACTGTAGTGAGGACGTTCTTCAACCGTCCATATTCCCGCTGCCGAGAAGCAGATAAAACGGCCTAAGGTCAAGATGTTCCTGTATTATTCCGCATCACCATTCTTCACTCCCAGAGCTAAGGAACTAGCTCTTATTTGAAGCAGGAGGGCAATGTTGCAGGCGCGGGTAAGCGTACCCGTAGTGCTTGCAGAGATGCACCAGTGGCAGAGAAGCAATGTGTATTCAGGCGAGGCCACCAGCAAGTTGACACTTTAGAAACACGGAGATGTTTGTAAATCAGCGGTGAGTAAATAGCGCCGGCGGAGGCTCAAAGTAAGGTCTAACTGCAGCTCAACGGCGAAGACGCAAGATGGAGAGGTAAAGGGTATGCCGAGAACTGCTGTAGTGAGTCTATGCAATGAACAGCCTTTAGCAACAGCATTAAGGTGATAACGAACTAGTGACTTAAGTAAAGACTGTTGGTAACTCTATAATGGTGTGGCGTAATGTAGAGTCAGTAACTCGATAGCATTCAATATAATTATCTCCCCCATAACTTAACTTATTATTTATTGTTCAATATTGTATTTGAATTAATGTAAATGTCGTAATGTTTTAAAGATTGACAAAATATATAACGTAATAGTAAAATGAGAGTCTACCATCTGTCTACGTTTCCCCCAAATACTTTGTGCAGAAAGCCCTTAAGGCTTATCGTTACACACTGTGCATGGAGCATTAAAAAAATGGAGCAAATTTAACTTGTTATCTCAAAAAAATTTAATTATGATGTTTTCTATTCTGAGAGAGATTGCAATGAAATTTTATTACGGGTTAATGAGAATTTATAATTTAATGATGCAGTAGAAAAGTGTATAAGATGTGTATATTTGTGTTTACGAAATTGTTAAATAACTGTGTTTTGAGGGATGAAATTTTTTTAATTGGCTGTATATATGCATCACGCGTAGGGCGAATTATGTGAACGGCATTGTGTTTTTTATAATGTTATAACTGGAAGTGCTTTTCTATTAAAATTCGTTTTTGTGCTGGAATCAAAGCACATAATGAAGTTAAACTATGCAAAAGCATATTTTGTAAATGCATCGTCATTTTCAGGAAACGTTGCTTGTGTGTTGATGTAGATTGCAGTTTGATTTTGAAAAGTGTTAATATATGTTGCAGATTAATTTGGTAACCCCATGAAAACAGTTTGAATGTGTATATGATTATAATGATGAAGTGTAAAACTTGTGTAATGTGTGTATACAACGATTTTGCTCCCTTTATGATGTCCATGTTTTAATAAAACTATATTTATTAATTGTGTTGGGACAGGTTTGAGGCCCCTTGAGTTAAATTTGGCACTGAGCTAATATGATGGGCAGGAGCGCTCTTGTCTTGAGTTAAATAGCCCTGGTCCCATAGGAAAGGTAGTAGCTCTCTTATGGCCCCTCGAGTTAAATTTGGCACAGGCCTAACATGAAAGGTAGTAGCTCTCTTGTATTTTAGCCAGACCTTGTATCCCCTTTTTCATGTTGCATATTTATTAAATTCATTTTTCCACTAATAAACCATGTAAACAATTCAAACTGAATACGAATGAAACACTGTATTTTATTGAAAAGGAACATTTTATGTATACTAAACTTTTTAAACTAATTTTCCTTAATTTACTTTGTGTGATAATGTAATATATAATGTATTTTATTGTGACTTTAACTTTGTATATGAATGTACAACTATGTAATTGTGACTTCAATTTTATATGTAAAATGTATAACCATGTAATCAAATAATTTTTCTTGCAAGAGATGGAATCGCAGTTTAGCAGTTATACAATCAAAATTCATGTAGGTTTTGATTTCGGACAGGTTTCTTCGAAAACTTCCCCAAATCGATGGGGATAATGTAGCATTGCAATATGTTATAATTTATATTTTCAGGAATTATTTTAATCTACTATATTATTGTGTTAAGGATAGTAATTGATTTAATATTTAGAAAATCTTGGCAATAATAATTTGTTTGTATTTTGTAAATGTTAGTTTTTCCAAATTTATTATTTTATTTGAGACATTACATCAGTAGTAATCATTGTAGGGTGACAGTGCAACATTTTACGGGTTAGTAAGCTAGACACGTAGTCATCATACTGCACCATCTGGTGTAACGAGAATACTGATGTCACAGTTGGTCGACATGACCCGTGACAGGCATGTAATACTTTGATATCGAGAGTCACGATGGGCTGCACCGAGCAGAAGCCACATTTGGACTACGTTTACTTGATGAAATATTCAGGCAGTATAATAGGGTAAACATGATTTTCTCATTGTCACACAGTTTCTTAGCTGTCGCAGTTCATTTGTTAGTTGTCAGCCAAATAGCCTTCGGCGAATGACCATTTCATTCACACTGACAAGCCCCTGCGACTTCAACCTTCTGTCTTTATTCTGGACATTTTTCTATTCTATAAAATTTATTTTCCGTCAGTGCGAGGAGTCATTAGGGCACCGGGAGAGAAACATAGTGATTCTCTTCAGTCTTTGTAATTATCTAATCTCGAAGTGAGAAGTTTTGTTTTGTGAAGGTGGCCATTATGTCTCTTGAGATTTCATCTGCTAAAAGTGTCAATTGTTTTATTGAAAAGACGGTAATAAGCTTTCAGTAAACAGTGTAAATCATCTTTTATTTATTTTCTGCTTTGAATCAACAAACTTTTATTAATTCAGAATCTTGATGCCAGCTAACAGCCAGCGGCGCTACAGCCCATGACGAAGCTCACCACACAAGTGTCACGTGTGTCACACGTGCCCAAAGAAGCCAATAATCAGTCTGAACACCCACATAAATATTATTTTTTAGTGTAAAATGTGTTATATTGTATTTGCGTGGTGTAATATGTCTTTAAATGTTTTAAAGTGTTTGTTGCTTTTTTAAACTTGTTTGGTTATAAAATTCAAAGGCACCGAGATTAAGAACACTGATATTCTAGCATGAATGCCATCATAAAGAGACACTAAAATAATATGAAAATTCATAAGAAAATTATAAAATGTAAAACAGTATTTAATTTAATATGTGCCATTTTATTTCTATAATAAAATATTTTACTCTGCGTGCATAGCACTTCCACTTATGTGAACCCCGTAGGCGGCCATGGTAGGTCCGTGTAACGCTTCTCTCTGGACAGTATGTCGAGGAGAGCTGGTGAGGTAAAATACTGTCATGTTTGCACTACAATTTTTTGTTCACTGATGTAGATTTCAATAGTCAATTTAGTTCACCGGTCAACCTTTGCTTTTGCATACGTTTTGCCAGACATTTCCCCAGCATACGCTTCCGCTTTATTAATTTATTGCGCCCTTGTGGCATTTTTAACTTAATCGAGGAGAAGGAGTAGGAACATGTCAGAGAGGTCACGTGATCAGCGCAACTTGAATCAGGCGCCATCCACCTATGTTCATGGTGTTTCATTGTAATTTCTGCCTTATTGCTACATGCAATTTTAAGGGCTTTGTTTTTATGTATTTATTTTAGGGTATTTTCCATGTTTTAATATTTTATGGCAACATCACGTATAACCACGTGGCTGACCGACGCTAATTATTTGTAAATGCCATCGTTGGGTTTTGAGAGCTTATTTATGTAACACCTTATGTGAAATATTTTATTGAGGGTTCTATGTTAAATTTTTGTCAAGGTTCCGTGTAATTTCACGTAAATTGATGTTTTTTGTACTTGACCACGCAGTCATGTTAATGTTGGATTTTACCGCCATCAGGCATGTTACAAGCCTGTAACCCCTTCATCGTAAACAGAATAATTTTCTCAGCAAAAATAATATTTTGTCTATATTTAATTTGCAGTTTCCATGAAGAAAGATTGCAATTTCACCTGCACCACTTGTTCCGCCACGAACTTCATCCAGCAGCATCTGTGCCATCTAAGCTTGTTTTCACACATGTGTGTGCTTATTGTGAATACTCAACTCGTGTCCCATCTTGTTTCCTGCATCTTTTGAGGGTTTATGTAATTTTGTAATTAGTGTACGTTGCAATTATTCCTGTCCTAGCCAGCTCTATGTATAGACCGTCACCAAAATACCCATGCGCTGGAGGGCGAGCCCCAACGAGTTTGCGTTAGTGATGCAGAGTAATCACACGTGTTACTGTATCATCAGGGTTTAATTTTGTAATGCACAGTGTCCTATCTCCAGGGAAAAATCGTCAGTCCACCCTAGCGGCTGTTGACTCTCTTCCCTTGTGAAGATTGTGTTTTCATACACAGTGGTGAGAAAAACTATCTAGACGTGCCCTAGATTAATTTTGGGCTGGGGAGCACCCAAGTGGAGTTAGCTAGACACGACCTAGTGTATCATTAATTTCATGGCACGGTGACTTGTACACACAGTATCAATAAAAACAAGTTTACAGTGAACTTACCTCTTTCATTTGTAGTGAAAGTGTCCTAGCCACATGTGTTTTCAAGTGATAAATATGTTTAATAAAAGTTTAGTATTGCATATGTGTTTGTAAGTACGCATGGGTGAAACGGACACACAGACCACAGCATCCCTGAGAACCCTGAATCTCAATAATACGGTGATTGGGAAGCACTGCTGGCACCCAAATTACCAGTAAGTATTTGTATCATTGCTCATCTCGTGTCTCACCTGTCGGTGTCAATCTTAAAACTACGCTGAACTTGTTTCAAGATAGTGTTTGCTGCAGACTCCAACGGGCACGAACAGGCAAACATTACAATTTGTATCGCATGTAACGTCATGTCATGCTAGTGGCAGTAATGCCTCATTTTCCAAAATGCTCAATCACAAAGTCAACATTAAATTTTTTTTTAGATTTTTATAATTATCACACAAACACCTATTAATACAAACCTCATTATAACAAAATGCCAACATTCAGATTCTTTGAGGTAATGTATTAGTACGGGGCACTGTATTAACACTTATTTTTTATTGTTGTGGTCAAACACTGAAAATTTGGCAAGTAAAATTACTTAATAATATACTCTTTTTAAGTCCCCTTGTTTGGTTCAGACAGTCCCCAAATAACCACTTCAAAATTAAGGAGTAGACACTCACCAAGCATGACCTTCTGGAATTGTGGTTCAGGATCATCAAGGTGCAGTAGCATTGCAGAGTAAAGAGCACCAACCAGCGATGAGGAACACTGAGCATCAAAGTCCCCAGGAAGGGGATTACACAATGTGGTGATGAGGTTAACAGCAGCTGCACGGACCTCATCATTTACATCATCCAGCCTCTGGGTCACCACTATAAAACAGCACACCACACTTGTCAGTTATACATCAGAGCACGGGTGGTGAAACTTTTTTTTGTATGGAGGGCAAATCCAGATCTCAAGTTTGTGCTGCATTCCACACTATTAAATTTTATTGTTGAATAAGTTATTAAGTTTAAAATACTAGTATCCTGGGACAATTAAAAAATGAACTATGGATGCAGTACCACACACAAACCCACCAACTCTCATAGTTTATGCATGAGGCTAATGATTTTATATAGACAGTCTCATACCATTATACTCAAGGGATTGCTTTCTCACCATTTTTAGGTCATTACAAATTTTGGAATTTCTCACGGAATCTTTTAAAAAATCAAACATAGTCTATGTCCATCTGGAAGAATGTAGCTTCCTAATAGTGAAAGAATTACAAGTATCGGCCTTGTTGTTCCCGAGATAGCCATTACGCCATTACTTATCAACAAATAAATGAACAAACTTACTTTACCTCTTTATTATATTCGTATAGCTTAAATTTTTATTTCATGGCTCTGTTGTAGGAAAAAAATTAAATTTGAAATTAAATGAATGCTTATAACATGTAGCTCTAGCAGAATCGTTTTGTGAGAATTATGCTGTGGACTGGGTGTTGCCACAAGCAGGACAATTCTGCTCATCTATCTAGGTGTCCAGGTACCCTATTTAATAACCGTACTATCCATTATTACCAATAACTGAAAATTCCTTCACATGATGTGGTACCCCCAGGAATCTAAGATTGATATGTATTTGCCTCCATTGACTCCTGTAACTTGTTTTTAAAAAAAATGAAATGCACTTTATTTTATAAACTGCTATCACATGTATAATACTAAGGCTGTTTCCAGATTGTCAGTATATACATGTAAGTACGTACATTTGCATACTAGCAGTGATGTGTACGTGTTGAAACTATTCGGAGAAGTCATTACCTCTTTAGTCTGGTGGAAATAACAGAAACTATGTGACAACAGAAAAAATGTGGTGCATGGTGTTGCATTTACATTACAAATTCTATGGTTATGCATTAAGATGACACACATAACCATAAACATTATTGTTATTTATTATTGTGTCATGATTTTGTACCTTGATATCTTACGAGTTGTACAGCCAAAAAAACAAATTACAGGAATATACAAATTCTTGCACCTCAGTATCCTGAGGTTATGTTTGTCTGATCAGCTTCTCTCGATTTCACAAGTATTCATACCATATGAATAGTCTTGGGATATTGTTTTATCATGTCAGTGGAAGACTGTAAACAAATTAGGGCAGTTGTTATGAGATTTGTTGCATATTTATTTATCGTATAAAAAGGAGCATTACACAGAAACAGGCTCTCTTTCCTCATCCCTTGATACGTAGGCCTAACTTACCATGTGTTTGAAATATACACATTGATAACAAAACAAACAGAAATACATTTCAACGGCGTTCGTAATAACTTGGAAATGTGGATTGCAAATGTAATATCATTTGGAAGCATACACCTGGGAAATGTGCTGCAGACACCTGGGAAATATACAACGCTCAGAATTTCATTTATAATTGGAAGCACATTTGTTAAGCTTCTTGTGGGAATATCAGAGGATTTGTTATTAAAAAATTAACTTGTTTCAATAGACACAAGTATTTTTAGTAAACTGGTATCATGGAAGGGCATATATGATACCGCTTTATCATCAAATAATGTGCAAGTATCGTGCTTGAGCACAGCATAACTCATGGAAAGAGCAAGAGGAATCTTACCAAAAATCAGGTGATATTGTTTTGAATGATCAATTATTGAAGGTCTCAAATAAACAAATCTTATGACTGTATATAGTATCTACATTATTTACATATACAACAGAACAACATTTTGTAATACTTATTAACTTTCAAAACTTGTGAGCTTTATAACCACCAAACGTACATATTAATTTTCAAACCTGAAATACAATATGGCGACTGTCGTAAGTACGCAAGTATGCCCAGCAAGTATACAATTTCAAATACTTGTCAAGTATAGAGCCTGTGAGTACTATACTGGGAATTAGGACAGCGCTAGTATATACATGGTGATGTCACTTCCGGGAACAGGTACGCACATGCATTTCTTGAGAATCTGGAAACAGCCTAAGTCTGCTGTCTAGTGGGTGTTGACTGCAATGCCACCAATTAATAGTGTTGCAGATACTTACCTGAGAACACCTTGTGGATAGTCTCAGCAGTAAAGCACCCATTAGCGCGTGCAGCACAGGCAAGCCTAGCCAATGCACGGCAAGTCATTAGCCTTGTCTTAGGCAGGGGATCTTCCACTAACGACAGCAAGAGGGGTAAACTGGTGTCAACAAGGAGCGGGGACATATGTGGGGCATTTCGTAACACAGCCCATAAGCAGGTAATGGCAGCAGCCCTCACTGCCTCTGCAGTGCGGCCAGCCTTCCACACCAGGTTCACTTCTATAACGTCTGAAACACACAGTGCATATTAAATAACCCTTCTTCTTTTATTTAATGTATGGCACATATTGACACCAAAGACGTAGCTGTATACAAAGATTTGGGGCAGTTCCTTGTATCACCACTTGTAAGTTGTAACTCATAACAAAAAAACCAACTTCACAACCTCTACAAAGTTTCTGGGAATCGGGTCTTTGGTTAAAGGTGGTCATAACAGATATTTTTGGCAAATTTTGGACAGACATTTTTTGGCTCATCCCAAACCTTGTATGTCAAAATTTTCAATTTTTTACATGAAGTCCATTTATTGTTTATGATGCAAAAGTTATAACTTTATAAAGTAAATATAGATTTGCATATTTTAATAGGCAGATATTTTCTGAATAAAATTATACCCCAGACCCCAGTTGCCGAAAATGTTTATAAACACTGGGTGGTTCATAAGTTTTACTGAATGTGAAGTCCATTTTCAGTTGCTTCTTGTGGGAATATCAGAGGATTTGTTATTAAAAAATTAACTTGTTTCAATAGACACAAGTATTTTTAGTAAACTGGTATCATGGAAGGGCATATATGATACCGCTTTATCATCAAATAATGTGCAAGTATCGTGCTTGAGCACAGCATAACTCATGGAAAGAGCAAGAGGAATCTTACCAAAAATCAGGTGATATTGTTTTGAATGATCAATTATTGAAGGTCTCGAATAAACAAATCTTATGACTGTATATAGTATCTAAAAAACCACATGTTTTGTAACATGAAATATTAAGCACTTAAAAAGGCAGGCATCTACCATTCAAGATGGCCATTGGTTTGGCAAAAATGAACTGTACTCTACACGTATCTATATGTGAACATCTGGCTTGGTGGAAGAATAAACTTTGGCTTGCTTTGTCTATTCTTCGAGGGATACGTCTGTACAACAAGTGTGACTTTTCCCCTTACATGGCAGGCGAGGAGGGGGATGATTGCTTAAAAACCAGCATGACATCCTCACACCCTCCCTTTCTGGGCCAACCAACGGAGGGTGAAGGGAGATCCTGGAGGGTTGGCTGCTGTGCAGTGGTGTTTATTTTTAGATTTGACCCACTTGCGGATGGTAAAATTCTCAAGAAAGGAACTGTAATCCGTTTAAACCAAAATTAATGCAACAAACATAATTTTAACCCTATTTCCCTTTAAATTTTCTTCCCTTTAAACTAATTTTGAATGGTTTTGCAAACATTAATTGTAACGGAGAGGTGTTCACAAACAATAAATCAGGTTGTAGCAGTTAGGTTCTAGTATACTATTGTTACATATCGCTACTTTGTATCGCACGAGGAAGCGAATAGTGTATGGAGGACAAAATAGTGATATGATACTGGGTGACGAGTCACGAAGGAATGTTTGAATGACACGTGGGTAATGACACTAAGTTACAAAGATCTACTTCCACGATAAACCAACGTATCTTGCACACCCCTGACCTTCAGTAGATTGGATTTTTAAGGTTATCTGAAGGAATATTCTGGTTTAATGACCTAGTTTCTCTCAGCATAACTTGGAATGCTAGGAATGTTCAAGATCTTGACTGCCAATTTTATTTAAGCCAAGACGGCCTCTGAGCCAAGAGTTTATGAGAGTTAAAAGTTTGGGCAATTATGTGACCTCAAGCAATAGATGACGAGCCAGAAGAGCAACAAGTGGCAACATAAGTGACCAGCGGGATTAAAATCTGTTACTGTGAGCATCAGTGCAGTGAAGAGTACGACTGGGGCAGGGCTATTGAACTGGATGCATGGGTGCAAGACATTTCAAATGATGGTAACAGACAGACTGAAGATATATTAATGATGAATGTGAACTAATTGACTATAACCAAACAGAGATATTGAGAAGGACTTTAATTAGAGTTCAGATACATATTAAATATTGTGCTCACTGAGAAATAAAAAAGTACTAGTGGGTTGTAAATAATAGCTGTATGAATAAATTCAAAATCAGATTTGATTCTTCTATTTTTATTAAGTCCTCCATCCCTCACTAACTCGGATATGCCCCTCTGGCATCTTGTAATACTAGTGTTAGAAGTGGGATGGAGGCATTCAATTGTTAATGAAATTAGGCAAAAGATTATTAATTAGTTATTTTTAAAGAAATGTTATTACTTTTAATAACTGTATGCCAAAATAATAATAACTGTTTGAACAACCATCGTAACGAAAGATAACTAGAAAATGTCTGCGGAACTAGAAGCACTAAGAGCATTAACTGAGGGTCCAGGTAGCCAAATGGTTAGTGTGAGTGCCAATGTAAAGAGCTTGAAAGAAGATGTAAACAAACAAGTTAGTAGCGTAAAATAATGTGTAAATGAAACTGTAAATACTCAAATCAGTAGGGTAAATAGCCAGCTAACTAATATAAGTGAGTAAGTAGATAAGAAAATAGACACAGTAAATGAAAATGTAGACAAGAAAATAGATCATGTAGATAGGAAAACAGAAAACATTAGCGAGTTAGTGAATACAAGAATTGACACTGTGGACAAGAAAATTGACTGTGTAAATGAAAGAATGGACAGAGCCAGAGGGTGGATGGCCAGTGTTGAGAACGAAATGAGCACGATGAAGAAGGAATGGCAGGAATATCTTCAGCAATGGAGTTCCACAACCGCATCGGCAGCCGAAGAAAGTGGTGAAGCAGTGCAAGTAGTAACCAATACAGTAACCTTGGAGGACAGCCAGCACATATGCATCATTGGTGTCGCACAGCCACGAGAGTGGAAGGGGGTCGCAATTAACTCCGCCCCTTACGATGGCAAGACCCCCATGGTGGGAGTACCAACACAAATGTGAAATAGTCTCCACCCTGAATGGCTAGTCAGCCAAACAGTGGGCTTACTACCTTGTGGCTGTACTGAGAGGTCCCGCACTGAGCATACTACAATCTCTGCCAGAGTGACTTCGACAGGAGTACACCAAACTGGTGTCAGCCTTGGAACTATGTTTAAGCAACTGATACCTGCGACATTCCCACCATACCCAACTGCAAAGCAACAACCAGCGACCAGGACAGAGGGGGGGGGGGGGGCTGCAAGAGTTCTGGCAAGACATTGCGTAGCTTTCCCACCTATCTCTGGAAGTATGCCCTAAGGAGGCTCATGACATCATTGCAGCCTGCCATTTTTGCCATCACCAACAGTGGTATGTCTGGCTGCTCCCCACACCATGCACGATGCCCTGGCCTGAGCACTGGAGGTGGTGTCAGCAAGAAATCTGGTACAGGCAGCGACACTGAATGAAGATGATGAAGACAGGATGAAGAGGACACTGAAGGAAACATTGAGGGACTTTGCTTCCAGGGTATGTGTTACAGAGCTTTGCCGTCTCCCACCCAAAGGGCGTGAGTGTTTATCATGTGGACAACTAGGGTATCTGAGACCCTATTGCCTACAACAGCAGCAGAAACACAAGCAGCAGTGGGAACAGAAACAGTGAGGTGAAGAACACATGGCTGCAATGAGCATATCCAAGCACTTGCATGAAGAAATTTGTGAGTTTCATGCAAATTCCCAGCAATTGAGATACAGCATTGACAAGCTGATGGTGCAAACTGTACACCTCACAAATCAGTTGGAAAATGTACAAGATAACTTGCAAGTGCTGTTAAGTTAGATTGAGAAAATTTAACACAGCAGCGGGGGAATCTACTGAGAGTTTACAAGATGCTTCTGTGGTTGCTCATACACAGTAAGAGCCTTTTAGATACAGTGACAGGATGAAGACCCAGTATGGCGGGGGAGAATTTCAGGGGAGGTATTTCAAGAATAACAACTGGTGTGGCTGTACAATCCACAGAGGCAAAACGAGTACTCAAATCTACAGAAATGTTGGGAAGGCCCCTACAGGATTCTGAAGAAGATCAATGAAGTGTTCTTTCAGAACTATCGTCAAGGCTATCGAGCAGAGCCAAAAGCTGCCAATATTGACCGACTAGCACTCTGTGAAGGTCCTGATATTGCACAGTCTGTTCAGGGTGAACAGACTTGAGGAGAGGGCAGTGTTATGTGTCGCTGCTTTGCATTGAACTGCAAGCAAAGAGTGTGTGGAGGACAGAGTAGTGATGTGATAGCGGGCAGTGAGTCATGAAAGAATGTTTGAATGACAGGCAAGCAATAACGCTTCAAGTTACAAAGTGTCTGCGCACTCATCCACAAACCATGGATGTTGTAGACTAGATTTAATGCTCCCCCTCCTTTTATTTTAAGGCTTGCTTCCACAACAAGTAAGATAAATGTTTTAATCAATTTTGTACATTTGCACAGCTCTATTAAATATTTATGGTTCATGTTATTATTATACATTATGATATTATGATTAATACAAAAACGTGTAGTCCATCATGGTGTGAAAGGTAGAGAAGGCGGTATTCATCAAGTTACATAAGGTAAACATTTTAAATCACATATCAAGCATGTACCTACATATCTCTCCAAATTAATACAATTCATGGCATTATACAACGGAACCCTCCGCTTCAATTTTTCAGCATGTCAGTTGTCTGCCGAAGACAAAACTAGCAAAAGCAGCTGAATTACATTATTATATAACCTTGATGAAGCGCACACCGAAACAACATTCTTTACCAAAAAAGTCTGCAGTACACAACTAGGCCAGTAGAGGTGGTCAGGCTAAGGCCGTGGTACAAGGAAGAAAGGCATTCCCACACCACCTCCCTCCTTCTGCAATAAACAAACTCCTGTAACCCTCGTCCTTCACAGCAGAGCTCTCCAGGGACATCCTTTTATTACTTCCTATTTCCTCTTTGAGTGACCTTGATGAGCATTATTATTAACGTGCTGTAATATTCAGCCTGTAAAGGTGGTGGTGCGGATTCTTTACCATTAAGTTCTCTTTGCATAGTTTCTGGAAGTTCTACAGCAGATTTCATACACCAGAAAAAATTCCCTCCATTCAAAAAATCCTTGTACATCTCCCGGACCTTTCCCGCAGCATTCCAAATCCTGCACATTTACCACTTTTCTCGCATTTCCGGATTGCTGGACATACTGTAGTATTTATTTGCAATGACTGTGCATATCTTATAATTTGATAAAATATATTGTTTACTGAAGTTAATAGTTGTGAACAAATACATTAAACACATTTTCGTCATGTGCAAGACACAAAATTTAATCTATTCTGAGACAGTCGGTACCAAAAACAGTTTCTTCTTCACTTTCTGTATTGTTTTTAAAGAAGAATTATGTCACCTTAAAGCATATTAAAAACAATTTTCTATAAGTGCCATTAAAACCACATGCACCACTATTCTTCTCTGATTCTGACTGAGTGGAGAAAGACACGTGTCAGTCGTTACTAGAGCTATCAATCTTTTGGAGACTCAACTTCTTCAGATCACATGGTAATCATGGCCTATTAGTGTTTCCTCTCTTAATTAAAATTATTCTTATTTTTTGAGAATTTACAGTTGCTTGCTACATTTGTACTACTACAAAATCACTGTAAACATCAACTTCATAACAAATTAAATGGTTACGTTATCAAATATCACCTCATGAACAGCATTAGTTTGGTGTAACAAAACGACATCCTAATAGATTACAGTCACAAGTTAGTCTGCTAGTGCACTCCCTTGTCCACTATTTTTTGCAATATTATGCTATGAAACCTAGTCATCTGTGGTCGGACGGTTCATTTACATTTCAGCTATGAATATTATTTAGGAGTACACTGTTTCCGCTGGTGAATTTCGTATTAATGGTATACAAATACACACATTTCATGCTTTGTAGGATTAAAACCACTTTGTATTACATATTAACTGTATTTCATATTAAATGAATAGTTTAAAATTCCAATGACCATTCAATTTCACAGGACCATAAAAGTACTTTGCATAAATAGGAATTCTTTATTAAGCAGGATCGTAATAATGAGGTTTGACTGTAAAGTGTAATTTAACGTAAAATTTCACCAAAGTGTGTAAAATTCTGATAATTCATCAATGCTGAAGTAATTATATCCTTGTGTAACATAATGAGTACCAATTACAAACATCGCTGACAATAGTCGGCAATAGACAGCAAGACATTTCGCTATACTCGGCCACCTTGCAGTCATGTGTCTGTCAGCAGCAGGTGGCCAGGCAGCTGGCTGCAAGGAACAAGCAACAGACCTATCCCCTCCCTTTTCTCTTTATCAATTATTGCTGACAAATAACACCTGCAGTCTTGTTGCCCTTTTCTGCCTCATTTGGATTCTTTTTTCCCCAAAACCTGACCACATTTAGAAACAAAAGAACGAGAGATACAGAAGTTTGCATCAAAAATAGAGTGGAGTGTATCAATCAGCTGACAAAAGGATACCTTGTGAGAAAAAGTTAGGTGGAGAAAGGCAGTGGAGAAGGAAATACTTAGACAGTGCATGAGGGAAGGAGGAGAGAAGGCTGGCATGGGAATGATTCTTTTATAATCTGTTTGCAAGACAGAAATGGCAGAAATCCACTAAAGTGTTAGTGTATATTTGGGACCACAAAATGCACATCTATCATTATTTGTTTTTTGTTCAGATCCATACATACTTTTATTCAACATTAATTTTTAACTTTCTTGCAAACGGATAAAAATGTGCTATGTTCAAGTAAACCAAATTTTATTTTGGAAACTGCTTTATATATTTATGTGGTACCTGCATAATAATGGAATTTATGAAACTTTCCAAAGACTAATTTCTATATCAAATTTTCGAAACTGAAAGTGGGGAAGTACTAGAATTTTTATAAAGCAGTCAGGACTACCTATAAAGCATACATTTATCTTTATTATGAGGCCATAAAATTACAGTCACTGCTGAAAGTTATCGAAAACTGTGGCTGAGATAGCTTGCACACAGCGACTATTTTCATAGTGCACTGTGCGTGAATTGAGAGAAGGGAGGGGATGTGCTTCCAGCCCAAACACAGTGACAACCTTTCCACAGAATCCCTTCACCCCCACCTGGTGGGCCATGAGAGGGAAAGTGTGAGAACGCCACGCTCGTCATGCTGAAAACCACCAAACAGAGAGCTGCCTAAGCTTATCCTTCTGAGCCAGCTGTATGTTTGCACCACAACAGAGGTAATTAATTTGTGATCAACGTTTGCCTTTCGAAGTGATTGATATTTCATGTAACAAAGCGTAATTTTCGAGGCAGCAGTGAATGAATATGGCAATTGGAAATCAGTTTTTTTTATCACCTTTGATAATAATTTGAAACCAAATCCTCTGGTTTTTGTTATAAAAGTCCACATGCGTTTACTGCAAGTAATGATGTGCTCAGGTACAGTTGCTTACTCATTAGCTGATGATGAAGGGGTGTCGTATATGCCCTTCCAGGATATCAGTTTATTCAAAAGAGTTGGGTCTATTTAAATAAATTAATACACACTGCTCAGTGTTAGTAAACATTTTTGATGACAAGGGAGGTCCAATATGCCCATCTAGGGTATCACTTTTTAGGAATATGTCTTCCTATCAAAATAACTTAATATTTAATAAAAAACAGAGATTTTTTTTTACAAGAAGCCACTGAAAATGGACTTCACGTTTGATGAAACTTACATACCACTCAATATTTATAAACATTTTTTGTGACTATGTGAAGTCTAATATGCCCTTTTAAGGTATCATTTTTTTTTCCAGAAGATGTCTGCCTATTAAAATAAATTTATATTTAACTAAAGGAACTTGTCATTTTCACACCAGACACAATTAAAAATTAACTTAATGTGAAAAATTGCAAATTTTGATGTGTGGGGTTAGTGGGGGTGGGTATAAATTAGTTAAAAATTTCCCAAAATATCTACTGTATTACATATACCCCTCTCTAAAAATCCTATTCCTGGAAACTATGAGAGACTGTATTAGTGCGGTTCTACTGTACTGTTAAAAAAGTTCAAATTTCTAGCACAAGATTGGGTTACACCACAGCATGTATGCTCAGATGCAACAACTTGACGCCGGCTAAGAGTCAGCGGCAGTCAGACCACGATGGCGCTCACCACTAACATAGCACATGGTTGGTAAACACGTGATGCGGTACCGCTGCACGGACTTTCCCAAAATGGGATCATTCATTTCAGTGTCATGTATTTCTTTTCAGAGTCCAACATTTGTTGTAAAGAGTAATATGTTTGTATTTCAGTGTATATGTAATATTGCACTATTCAAATTCAAAGTGCGCGCGGCAGAAGAAAAGGACAATCCTATTCAGGCTAAGAAGCCTTTCAAAGACATTTAAATGACCACAGTAGTAACAGTCTTGTTATGAAAATGTACAAACTTGCTTTTAGTGCCATTTAAATTACACGTATTAATATTTTACTCAGCATGCATATAACTTCTGTTTGTGTGAACCCCATAGGCAGGCATGGTAGGTTCATGCGACCCCTGCCTCTGGGCAGTCGTTTTAGGAGAGCCGGCGAGGTAAGACGCTGTCATGTATGCACTTCATATTTTTGCACTGAGTTAGATTTCCATAGTTCACTTTAGTATATCGGTTAACCTTTGCTTCGCGTACGTTTGCCAGAAATCCCCAACATAATGGTATCCGCTTAACTTAATAATTTGCAACCCTTGTGGGTTTTTCAACTTAAACGAGATGAGAGGAGATAATGTTGGAGAGGCCATGGGACCCGCGCAACTTGCATATCAGGTGCCATCCGCCCGTGTTAAGGGCTTTTCAGTATAATTTCTGCTTAATTGTGGCAAGCAATATTAAGGGTAAGTTTTGTATGTAATTATTCTCAGGGTTTTGTCATGTCTAATTGTTTTATGGCCACATTGCCCACGGCCCATGTGCAAACAGAATTTATTACATAAGAATTTCTTTTGCATGAAGTATTAAATGGAAAGAATCCCAAATGTGTTTTAGTACCATTCAATGAAGCGTGTTTATGTGCTGCAAAAAAAGTGTGTGAAGTTTTTTTTGGGGAGGAGGAGTGTGAGATAATATGAATGGAATAGCAATACAATTAAATTATCCTGCAAATTTTATTTTTTGACAGTTGGTAATTTTTACTGTACAAGCTTGTTAGCAGATTAGTTTTTGTTCTTTATTACATATTATAGTTAAGGCAGTCGACTAGTGAGGGGTATGTTTGTGTGAGGCAAAACTTTATGAAGTGTTGTGGGTGACTCTGATTGGCCTATGTAAAGTGGTATCACTTCTAAGTGCAAGGTGCTCAACTGGCATGTAATCTTTCCATCGGTGACTCGTCTTAGAGTGACTTTATGCTGTAACCCTATTTTATTGGACGTGACTCTATACCAAATTGTTTTGCATGAATCCGCTTCATGTATTTTGAGATATAGCAGTTTGAAAAAGATGTTTTTAGGTATCTAGGAGGGCATAAAATTAATGTTTCTAAAGTGTGTCATATCTTTACCATTCCGTCATCATCTGGAATGTGATTTCTTTTCGTAGGTAAACCCATTGGGGGCATGTTTAACAGTTTTGTTGAAAACAACATTTTTGAAACACGCTGCAACACATTCCAAGCACCAGGTAGGTGACTGCCTTAAGCATGGCTTAAAAATACTTTCATTTTATGGAAGTAACTTCAGTCATAAAATTACTAAAAACATTTTTTAAGATATTATCTACCCTGTATTGTTTATTACAATATATATTTCTCACCTTGAATAATGATTTTTATGAAATCTTGGACATTATTGCATCCTTCCAAAATGCTGTATCGTTCAATGAACAATGAGGACACAATAGTGAAAACTTTCACTTTCACTTCTGGATCTGCATCAGGCTTCGCCAATGTCACCATTATGCAGCTGATACTATCAAGACATGGGCAAATTGCTTCTCCTGTTCAAAAGAGTAAAATTATGTTTTATTTTATCACTACTTGGTTGTCTCACTACATTTATTCTAAGATAAGTAAAACAACACTTTGTTGAAATGTTCACATCCATTCTGCACTAAAGTATTAGTCTGTCACAGCTCGGCATTTGTGTTTGTAATAGTACCCACAAGCAGGATAATTATAACACAAACACATGGCACTATTAGCAGAAGCTAAATATTTCACATATTAAAAAAAATAGTAATTTTTTTATATAAAAGTATCAACTTTAAAAGGAGCGTATAACTGAGATTTAAACTTTGTGTGTGCATGCAAGCACGTTTGTTTATGTGGTTTTGTGTGATGTAAATAGGTACACATATTATATGATGCATATTATGTAGTACGTTACCACGTGCAAACATGTACACAACATATAAAACACATATACATGTACACAAAACACCTATATATAAATAAAAATCACATAGATATAAAGCTTAACAGTTAATATCCCATCTCTCCAACACAGCCTATGCAGCACCTTTGAATTTTCACTTTTGCTAGTGTTGTATCTCCACACATTCCTTTTATTTATTTTTTTGGCACTACTAGACAGCACACGCTATAAGCCACCAAGCTGCTACTACACACTGTTGTCTCAGGGCTGCCACCACTGCAGCCCACACAATACCAATATATAACACTCCTCCCAACATAGTGTTAATGTTACACTCTCTCAAATATTTTATCATAATAAAAACTCTAGCCTAACTCTTAAAACTATGTGTTGTAACAAGCTTCATAGGTATTAGCAATTTCCAGTTCACATACATCAATATTAACAGACTAACGTAATAGCTTACCTAATTTACACATAAACAATATAGGCTATACAATCAGGCACAAACAAGAAATCTTTCGGGCAAGAACATAATGTTTAACATAGTTTTACATTAGGTACTCAGAAATACACTAACATATCAGCAATTATTTATGGAACTCTTTTGCATATAGGGTAGCATGTGGAGTGCTCTTTATTTCTAAGTGCATTGACATTGTCAAAACCTTTGAATCTACCTTCACACACATCTTCATCCTCACTCTCGTTGGCTACCAGTATTGATGTATGTATGCCTTGTCTTGCTTTTACAACTCTTGCACCTGCATCATTGCTACTGCTTGTGGTGTCACTTATGGCCACCCCTCTCTCCTCACTCTTCCTCTCGCCGTCCACTGGCTGCACCTGTGGGGCAGACCACATTTGGTCCACACATGTCTGTGTGCAGTAAGGCCATTTCTCACCTGAATTTTGTACGTTAGTGGACCCAACTTATTGACGATAACACCATTCATCTATTTGTCCTCGCCTTTTACATAAGACTTGTAACGAACATGGCTACCAACCTCAAATGTGGTAGTTTGATGCTTAGATCATGAGGAAACTGTTTTGAACTAGTGAGACTCAACCATTGCTGATACAGATGGTGATTGCGAATGACTTGACCAAACATGAGCGTACTGGGCGACTCTCTTGTAGTTGCATGAGGAGTGATACGATAACCTAGGAGAAAGCATGGTAGGGCAAGTGATAGGGGAACACGAGTCTGGACCAAGGTTTTTAAGTTTGGTTTTAAAGGTTTTCACCATGTTTTCAGTTTGTCCATTTGTGGGTGGATGATAGAGGACAAAATGTGTGCTTCATACCATTGTTTGTACAGAAGACTGCAAATTTTTCAGATGAAAACTGTGTCCCATTATCAGAGACAAGCTGCTCAGGGATGCCATAGGTTGCAAACCAGGTTTGTAATTTATTTAAGACACTGTCTGAACTGATATGGGACAATTCACAAACTTCGGGCTACTTTGAAAAACTGTCAATGAGTACCAAAAAGAATTTACCCATAAACGGACCTGCAATGTCTACATGGACTCTCTGCCACGGCCGTCGTGGCCAAGTCCAAGGTAACAGCAAAGACTTTTCAGGCATGGGCTTATTTTGCAGACATGCATCACAGCAGGCGAATACTTTTCTAGGTCTACATCAATCTTTGGCCACCATACATAAGACCTAGCCAATGCTTTCATCTAGCAGATGCCACAATGGTTTGAATGTAACTCCTGTAGAACTTTTTCACGTAAGACTGGTTGAATAATTACCCTGTGACTCCACATAAGACATCCTTGTTCTAGGGTAAGTTCACTTTGCTTAGAAGAAAAAGACTTGAGTGTCTCCTCAACTTGCTGGCCAACCATCTCTCACATGACGTACCACCTTGCCTAATTCCCGGTCTCTCTCAGTGGCCCTCCTAATTTCCTGCGGCATAACAGGTAAGAACTCAGAAGAACCAACAAACAAATATGAAAACTGCTCCGACTGTTCTATGGATGGAAGTGGGAGTCTAGACAATGCATCTGCAATTCCATGGTTCTCCCCTTTCACGTGCTGCACAGTATAATCAAACCCTTGCAAAAGAACAGTCCATCTCTGTAACCGGTTTGCAGCAAGCTGTGGAATACCACAATGTTCCCCCAAAATGTGGACCAGTGGTTGATGGTCAGTAACAAGTAGGAACCGTCTATCATAGAAATATTGGAAAAATCTTTTTACCCTAAAAACTATGGATAATGCTTCTCGATCAATCTGGGAGTATTGCCTTTCAGCAGATGAAAGAGTTTGGGAAGCGAATGCAATAGGCTTTTCAACACCACCAGGGAATATATGGCTAATAACTGCACTAACGCCATAAGGCGACACATCACAGGCAAGTTTAACTGGCAGCTCTGTATCATAGTGTGCAACAACCTGGGAAGAAGAAATTAATTTCTTTAAATCAACAAATGCTTTTTCATATTCATCAGACCACTTCCAAGGACAACTTTTTTGTAACAATTCATGAAGGAGTGCTAACACAGTAGAAAGATTGGGCAGGAATTTGGCATAATAATTGACTAACCCTAGCCATGCCTTTAGCTGCATCACTTCACTAGACCTAGAAGCCTCAACTACTGCCTGCACCTTGTCACTATTTGTATGCAATCCTTCCTTGTCCACGACATGTCCCAAGAACATAACAGAACTTAGAAAAACTTACATTTTTGTTGGCTGGCCTTGAATCCATAATCACGTAACCTCTGCAACAGGTTGCGTAGGTTTTGCCAGTGCTGTTCTCTTGTCGGGCTGGTCACCAATATGTCATCCTGGAAGCAGACAAAACCATCAAGGCCTTGCAGCACCTGTGCTATTGTCCTCTGGAAGATTGCTGGTTGGGACTTGACGCCAAAAGGAAGACGCATGTAGTGGAACAGACCTCGGTGGGTGTTGATCATACACAGTTCTTGGGACATCTCGCCCAGCTGGAGCTGCTGGAACACTTGGGATAAATAAATTGTCGAAAATTTCACATCTCCTCTTAATTTTGAAAACAATTCCTCTATCCTGGGAAGTGCAAGTGCTGCATTATTAAATGAGGATTCACAGTCACTGAGAAGTCTCCACAAATACATATGCTACTGTCCTTCTTCGCCACCAGTACAATGGGTGTAGCCCAGTCACTGAAGTCAACAGGCTGAAGGATACCTAACCGTAAAAGCCTATCCAAATCTACGTCAACCTTGCTAGTCAACGCGAATGCTAGATTTCTTGGGGGTAAGAACAATGGTATCACACTGTCCTTCAAGTGCAGTGACACACGTTTCCCCGTGAAAGTGCCCAGACCACAGTCAAACAAGGCCAAAAATTCCTTTGCTAATGTTGAGATTGAATGTGTCATGGCCTTTTCCTATACAAGACCTACACACTCTGAAACCTTGAGATTGTTTAAACACGGTTTAGGGAGGTTAAGTTTGACATACCAGTCTCTACCGAGCAATGGAGGGCCACCATTTGGTGCTACAAATAAACTTAGGTTTTTTTGGCACTTGCTGGCCTTTCACAGAAACTGGTACCTCAATAACACCACACTGGTTTATTTCATCATTTGTGTAAGACTTAAGGTGCACACACGTGTTGCTTCCAACGGGTAGCTCAAAAATCTGCTTTTATACATGCTCTTGGATACTACGGATATGGCAGCTCCAGTGTCTATTTCCATGTCCCATGTCTCTCTGCCTATGTTAACTTGCAGCATCTAAGGTTTATTCTGCGACCCCAATAGCTAATACAGAGGAAGGAAATCATCGGAGGTGTCTTCAGGCTGATCTTCCTCTAAGACGTAGTTATGAAAACTGGCACTGAACTACTGTTTGAACTATTGTTTGGGCACATTCTTATTAAATGTCTGCCACAATTACAGTTGTAACACTTGTACTTTTTGAAGAGACAGTCCTGCCAGGCATGTTCCTTATGTCCGCAACATGTGCACCCGCCTGCTAACAAACCCGGTGCTTGAGTCTTTTGGGGTCCTCTTCCTTGAGGCTGGTAGGCCTATTGTTGCATCTCTTTGAACTTATGTCGTTGAGGACGTGCCCTAATTACATGCATTTCTTGTTTCACATCTTGCAAACCTTCTATCTCCCTTCCGCGGTTCACATTTCCAACTGCTGACTCAAGGACACAGCTATACTAACAGCCTTCTCAAAGCTCAAGTCATCAGACTCTAAATATAATCGCTGAGTGATATTCTTGTCCCTCAAACCTACAACAAACTGATCTCTCAAGACACTGTCTAGAAACAAGACAAAATTACAGAAACGTGTTAGCTTGCGTAGGCTGACGACGAAATTGGCAACACTTTCACTATCCTGTTGCACCCATTTATGAAAACAATAGCACTCTGCAATCACGGAAGGTTTTGGCGCAAAGTGACTTGTTAACAGAGTAACTAACTCGTCATAGCTCCTTTCATGCGGCTTCTTTGGCTCACACAAATTTTGGAGAACTTTGTACATGTCCTTCCCCATCGACGAAATTATAATAGCACACTGCTTAACTTTTTCGTCACCTATGTCGCAGACACCATTAGCGATGAACAGTTGTTCCAGCCTCTCTATGTATGACTCCCAGGAATCCTCTTCTGAAATGAACTTCTCCGCCTTTAACCCCGACATCTTTTGTTTATGAATTAGCAAAACATTAGGTACAATGTGAACATCCCATCCTAGTCACCACTGTTGTATCTTCACATGTTCCTTTTATTTATTTTCTAGCACTACTAGACAGCACACGCTATGTGCCACCATACTGCTACTACACACTGTTGTCTCAGGGTTGCCAACACTGCAGCCCACACTATACCAATATATAACAGCTAGGTAGTGAAATATGATAAAGGGCTGTAACTTTTTTGTGCATGGGTATAAACCTCACAGAAGGACTGTTCATCTTTAAAATATCATAACTTGTTAAAACTTTTTTATTGTGATGCTTTCAGCTTTGCAAGTTTGGCACTTGTTTCCAAAGCAAGGCAGTGTTACAGATGAAAACAGCTTCGGCATGATCCTAGATTGCTCTTTGAAGAAGATATTTACCAAACAAAATTATGAAGAAAGCGCCAATAAATTTTAATTGCCAGTGTAACTTCTGAAGTTCTGCATGCAGAAACTGGATGTCTTGAAAAGTCCCATCGATTTCCCTCCCTCTGGTGAACCAACCGTAAGAATGTTTCCCGTGCAAGGGGGAAGAGAAGATAGTGTTTTATTTGCTGGTCAAGGGTGAGATAGGTGTGTAATCAGAACCCACCTCATTTTTTTTGCATACGTACATCTAACACTCAGCTAATTTTGCCACCAAGGTTTTCTAGACAAAATTACAAACACTACTATATATAATAACTGTACTCAAAAAGTACTAACTAATTCAATATGCTCAAAGTTGTTACTGTTTGTCTCTTGACTTTGTATTGTGTAGCAATGATTGATTATCAGTTACGTCCACTTTAACTACAAATTTGTAGACACTACACAAAGTTTTGTGTACATTCAGTTACTAATGGTAATGAAATTGAATTTGTCTCTCTCTTATCCTTTTCCATTTTTAAATGGAATGATCTAAAGAACACAGTTCTTTCAGTAGCAGAATGATGAGTGATCTGGCAACATAAACATACATTTATGATCAATGTAAGCATTCACTATGGATTTTATGTACACAGCTGAGATGACATGAATGAAAGTGCTCAGTGTGTAATGACTCGGGGCATGCAAAATTCGCATTTGCGATAAAACAAATTTTTATGCAAATTTTTATGTTTTAAAATGAATAAACTCAATTTTTAACTTTTCGTGATAATACTACAAAAAAGTTGGGAAAAACATTTTTCAGCTGCAAATAGTGTTGTATCAGTTTGATAACCAGTTTTCATTCCACAAATTCTCAAGTGTAAGATAATATTAATTAAATAAAGGAATAAATAAACTGAGAAATTAGGTTATAACCTCACTTAACTGCTAAGAAATTATCCTACTGAGGAATATTCCATGGTATTTCGCTGAGCAGAAAAGATACAGGCTTTTTTTATATTTCAAAACATTTGTTCTCTATCATCACAGAAACACTATATAAGTAGCCTAAGTTAACGACAAAATCACTTGTTTAACCTCGGATTACGTTCGTAACATAAACACAAAAATCCATAGAGATCATACACTGCTGCTGTTAGTAACTTTAAAAATTTTCCATGGTTTCGAGTATTGATAGTAGCGCTGTGAAAGATCACTGGTGGTCATATTGCAACATTGTGTGCCTGCAACGAACAACAAATAAATCTTTTACATGTTTCTACAATTGTAGACATATTTTGTTAATGCATCTTTAAATATTGTATTACCACCTGTTCCAGTTTGGGCTGATATTGCGTCTGGGGTGTGGGTGAAGTTTGTTTTGTTTAAAGATTTAGGCACTTTGTAAGACGTAATTTTCTTTTTAAAATGCTGAAACCCACCATAAATGCAAAAAACCTGCTGCAGAATTTTCAAAACATAGCTTGAATGCAAATGACGATAAAACTATATTTTGTAAATTTTGCAACGCATCAGTGACTTGGGACCGTTAAGCTTGTGCGTAAAGTACATTGAAAGTGAAAAAAACAAAAAACAATCAGCTGGAAATTTAAAGTTCATGTTTATAGTCTTTATGTCTCATTTAACAAAGTGTTACTGTTATTTTCATGTGGTTTTATTTGTATTTACATAGTTAACTGTTAACCAAAAATAACACCGCTTTCATAACAAAAATAACACAGATTTTTAAGAATAATAACCTTGAATTCTGTATAAAAATAAACACTCCAAGTGCATGCCCCTTGTAATGACTGTGTAATGATTATCATGACATTCAGATTAATCATCTAAACTTGTATGACATAAAAAGAATTACACTAATTTTGTAAATATAGTACTCTCCTGATTATTCGGGCGAATGGTGGGAAGGGTATGCCCGAATAATCGAAAAACACGAATAAAATGAATAATACAAGAAAATGAACGTATGAAGTCAAGTGCATAACAGATGAACGAAATGGGCCCTTTTTCCATGCATGGTTGTCGCAGCCTCTTACACACAAATGCACAGTGATGGACTGGTCTCCTGTTTCCTACTTGATGGTGAGAACGGCAGCATGTCATAGCTTGTACTTGTGACAGTGAGTGTCTAGTTGCTGGCCTGTCTGTATTTCACCCAGAGCTCAATTTACACCTGCCATTAAGACATTTTAAAGTCAGCAAATGTATAATTTTTTGTAACATTTTCATTAAAATTTTTGCTGTGTTGGAGACTGCAAGTTACTAATTTCTAGCCATTTCTATTTGTTCATGCAAATTTTTGACTTTGTTAAATATGTATTACATTTGCTGACAAGCGTAAAATTTTTTTTTTTATTGCTATGGAATAGAACACGCAGCCTAATCATCTGAAATGGTAATAACTAATACTGGTTTCTGTCCTCGCATGTCAGAACCTTGCTCTGCTTTTATTAAAATTCCAATGTTCTGCTTTTCTCACGCCCAGAACATGTAGCCCTTTCCCCCCTCAGTATGTGTCAACAATGGTGGAGAGATTCTTATCTCACAGCTGTGACATCTTGCCCGCCCCTCTCCCTTTCTAAACCTTTGTTCATGAGCGATGAAAGGGAGAAGAGGTAGTAAGACTGTATGGATAAGCTGCAGAAGAGGTGATGCCACTGCGCTGTTGCCGGCTAAGCAGCTATTACTCAGTTGCCAGTTCTGTATGCCTAAAGCTCTGGCTGCCCCTGCCATTTAGCTAGATCAGGGCTGCCACCAGCCCTGAAGCCAAAATCCTGGTTTCTGTATACAAAAATCCTGTAAAAACCTTAGAATTAAAATAAATGGCTAATTACAGAAAAAAAAGTGGATGCAAAGGACGTTTACATATTTAATGTAGTTTTTTTTTGTTTGGAATTTACAAACCACAGTAATTATTTTCTCCACTCACATTTATACTTTTCTTTATACAACGACCATATCTGCAATAACTTTCATTTCCTCACCATTGTGATATTAATGCCAAATGCAAAACAGTCAACAAATTTGTATTGCATGCGTAAAAACTGCAATTCGCGGCATATGTTCTTTTCAATAATAGCCTTGGCCTTTGCATGTGATCATACAGCTAGGACCAGAAACTGTACACCCGCACCACTGAATAACTAAGCAAAATATTTTGGAAATACACTATTGAAGCAATGGCGTATGTCCAAAATATTTCTCTTAATTATTCATCTCCATTGTAAGAATCTTTCAAACAAATGCATCATTGAAACAGACACACATCACTATGGGTGATAGTGTCGCATGTAGCAGCAGCCACTTCTGAGGAAGAAGAAATAGAAGAAGAAGCAAATATTGCACGGGTGAAGAGGGGGGGGGGGGGTGGATTTGTCTAGCGTGTTAAAAATCAGTTGAAACTGCAAGCCTGGGCTAGATGCATACACAGCGGAGTGGTGCAGCTGCATGCAAGCCAGGTTGGTCACGGGGAGTTGTAATGACATCCATAACACTTTTATACAATACTCTATCATACCAAGTGAAAACCAAAATGAACTCTATAAACAACCTTTTATTTCATGTTGAACATCATGTTGACTTAAAAAAATTTTTTTTTTTTTGTTTTATGACAGCATCCCATTATTTTGGGCAAAAAATATGGTGAAATATGTAAATATGGATATTATGCAAGTAAACAGAATTTACATTCAATCTAAAGATAACAACAAAATGCAATCATTTTCATACCTTGTTTTTGTCACAAAAATTGGTATTATAAAATGTAACAAAATGAACAAGATTAAGACACATGATACAGACTAAGTTTTATTGAAAACATCATGCGTGATGGACTTCGGCAGTTGCCATGTCACGTGACCAAGTTACTTTGGTGGGTGCTAGGCTGAACGTTACTTAATGGCAGTTGTTCCTAGTCTCTGCGCGGAACGGGAGGTTGGCCAGTGTATAATACTGGACGAGTCAGTTTACTGCAAAGAAAAAAGTTGGACTCTGCGAGCACTACTTTCCGCCTTGGCGGGACCAATCGTTCGGGTAAACCTGGGCGACGTACAGTCGATGGCTGCGGCTGTGCCGACTGAGGTTCGACAGGCGGCACATTAGGGGTAGCCCCTGAGATGGGTGTGCTGGCCGGCCTGGTTGTATGGATTTTGGTAGCTGGTGAGATTCTTGGTTCTCCCTGTGTCTGAAGGGTGACGAGACCTAGGTCGATGTCCTGGCTACTGAGGTAGGCCTGCACAATTGGGTGGTAACCCTCAGCGATTCTGGTCAGTGGTTCAAAGGTAGCGGGTTCATAGGTTGGCGTACTGGTATGGAGAGCTTGCGAAGTTCGGCTGCCTGTTCTCATGGTCTGAGATATGCGAACCCGGCTGGGAGGCGGTAAAGCTCCAGTGGATATTTAGAAGCAGCCTTTACCTGTTTTGCCCTCTTATGAACACCACCAGTACGGTGCTCATGGACTGAGATGTGAGACACCGACTGGGAGGCGGTAAAGCTCCAGTGGATATTAAGACAGACTTTACCCATTTCACCCTCTTATGAACATCACCACTAAGGTTAAAGGGCATGAGGAGAGAGAGAATTCTACAATTGGACCTCATAGAAGTGGGGCAGTTGACGTGGAAGCGTGTAATGAGTGTACATAATGTGGCAAGCAGCCAATGCTGTATCTCGCTCTCCAACTCCAGTACTAGGGATGTGGGGTTGATTGTGCTGCGTAGCACTGGTGACCGTCCCAATAAGGAGGTGAGGTCCTGATAGGGTTGGTTTTCCCAGACCCAGAGAAATACTCCTCTCGGCACCACCAGTGCGCAATGAGAAGGACAAACCTCAGACTAGCAGTCCAATCCCTAAGGAAGCTGTATCCTAATGCCATGGCTCTACCATTCACCAAACCAGTGTAGTGAATGGGTGGCCTTCCAAGATTGTGTGTTGATTGGTGTTAAGTGTCTGGATGGAGAGAATAAAATCCAGGTCACCTGCTGTCCCTCGTATAGGTCTGATGTTTACGGGAAGAGGTGCTATGACTACGGGAGCGACATTCGTACATTGGTAAAACAGTGTTTATTTCTTTTAATGGAAATAAACAGTGATGGTGAATGTACTACCTCCTATCCACGTGAGATGAAAGTAGTTAAACACCCTACAAGAACACAGGTGAAGGCGACCTGCTTCTAGACTAACAGGGTAGGCAGTAAAGTGGCTATGAAAACAACTCTGACTTTAAGCAACGCTATGGCTGTTGTCCAGAAGGGGCCGGTACATGTTTCGGTGTAAGCTGCAACACAAGACTGCTGAAGAAAAGGATCTTTGGCCCCCAAAGGTGCGGTGAAGTCTTGAGGAGCGGATATGTCATCTGCACAACTAGTGCGCGATGAAGACCAAAGTAGAAGAGCTGATGGTTCCCATGGTACCAGAGGTGTGGTGAAAGAACAAGACAGACATCAATTGCTTGAAGATTGGCCTGAAGCCTTGGTATGGCCCTCTATTTATACTGCTTGGCGGTGTGTTCCTTGATCACTTGGTATAGGGGGTAGCAGCTGCGAAGAGCAAAAGATGGATCCTCAGCAAGTGACATCAGTGGCAGGCGCTGGATCCAGGTTCATGCCTCTACAAACATACTAGTAGTGGTATCTAGCGGTGTGCTGCTGTACTCGATTGATCTTGATATATGGTTTCGGTGGCTTGGCCGGCAAATAATTATATCTGGCATGGAGCGTCCGTCCTCTGGCTTGGGTAGATAAAAAAATTTCCTGGCGTCTCGTTGTTGATAGCGGCAAATAAAACTCCGTTGAAGATGCTCCAAGTTTGTTTGTACTGATAAGTAGAAGTCAATTTAATTGTATGTAGAAAGACACCATGCGTCAAACATATTTAACACACACATGTTAGTCCAATTTCATCTTTCAAAATTCTGTGGTTAGACACTGTTTAGACTTAAATTTATACAAAGCTGGAATGTTAATCAACATGTTATTCTACATTTCCTCCAGAGATGAGCATGAAATGTATTCTGTGATTTTTTTATTGTTTTGTTGGATTATTGATGTTTTTCTTAATAGTTGTAGATTTTTCTTGCGGCTACTATATCTGCGTATTCAAACCCACACTGATGTTTGTAATCCAATAATGAGCCAACGTGCAGCACCGTCTTGCTATGACAAACATGCATACTGTATTCCTCGGCACTGTCCTCTTGATGACTCGCCGGCAACAGCCTGTGTTGTCACAGTTGCCACTATCTCGTCACTTACTTGTTCAAAGCCGGGTTCACATGCATCTAGCTGTAACCACTCTGTGAGATTGACTTCATAAACATTTTCAAAACCACTTACATTTTAATGAAAGTTAACATTTCAATACCAAGTTTTTGTTCACTGATGAGCTCTGTAGCATTTTCTTCATTCGGAAAACTGAGAAAACTTCTGTCTTCAATGTCTGGTAAAAGTTTTCTCCAAGAACAAACTAGAGTCACAGGTTTCACTTCCAGCCATGTTGAATAAATTCCATGGCTTGCATCTAGCACTGTTAATTTCTTGCAGAATGAAACAACCTTATCTTCTTCCACAGCAAGAGTCCTAAGCCAACCAGCACGATACCGGATTTTTATTGTCTCAATTACCCCTAGATCCTTTGATTGAATCAACATAGCATTACGTGGCAGAAATTTCACAATAATCAGATCATTGCCTGAGATGAGAACAGACTTGTTTGGATGTGATGGAGCATTATCCAGAAACAAAACTGCTCGCTGTGGAAATTTCAGGAAATACTGAACTTCGGGAACAAGGTTATTTTCAAACCAACTTACAAAAATTTCTTGAGTCGTCCAAGCACCTTTTTTGGTTATAGTAATAAACTGGGAGACTTGTGAAATCAGTACCCTTAAAAGACCTTGGCTTTTATTTACTTATCACGAATAACTTATGTTTGTGGGTACCAGACACATTTACACAACACAGAACAGTTAGGTGTTCTTTTAAGGAGTTGTGTCCAGGTGCATATTTTTTTCTTTTTCCAACGCTAGTGTTTTTGTCAGCACGCACTTCCAATACAACAATATTGCCCACATTATAAATCTGGTCAGGTATCAGATTTTCTTTTTCAACAAATGCTTCAAATTTGGCTCAAAACTGTTTGGCAGCTGATGCATTAGCACTTAGTTTTTCTCCTTGGACAGTAACTTCACGGATTCCGTGCCTCTACTTAATTCTGGTTAACCACCCAGAAGATACACTGAACTCTCCCTTTATACCTACGGCTTCATGAAAGAACTTTGCTTTCTCCATGCACATAGGGCCTGACACAGGTGTCCCGTCTGCTCGTTTTTGATTAAACCAATGAAGCATAGCAACATTAAAATCTTTGTGTGTTAAAGTTATTAAAAGTCTTCAGTTTTAAAGGACTCACACCACTGTCACAGTTATTACTTTTTATGTCACGAACAATCTGCACACCTATGTTATAATCATTAGCATTATTTGTCACTACTACTCCTTTTTCCAATCTGTCAATTAAATTCAGCTTTTGTACAATAGTTAGGACCACTTTTTTATGTTTACATGCCTTTTAAAAATGCACTGGTATTGTAAACTCTGCTGATGTGTTCCCTGGCCGGGTCACTCTGGATTTTCGCATGTGGGAATCGTACTGGACAATGCCGTTGGTCGGCGGGTTTTCTTAGGGATCTCCAGTTTCCCCTGCCCTTTCATTCTGGCACTGCTCCATATTCACCTCAATCACCCTCATTGGCTCTCAAGACACTGATGTTAACAGCTGTCCAAATCTCTTCACTCACTCACTCTGCTGTTGTTAAGAAGCACTAGGACAGTAACTAAGGACGTAATCTGACACTGCAGTACATATTTGCATGTACACGTCTAGCCTCACCAGATAACAGTTAGAACTGTTTCGCTCATGAGTCAAGGTTGACCAGCACGGCACTTCCGCTACTTGCATCTGGAAATGCCACACGCTGTTGGAGTCTCGTAAATCTGCAGAGACTTTTGTAGTATCCGTAAAGTGTCTAGGGCTACTTAGACCTACTGATTCATAGTACATACATTGATTATTTCTTGAAGAGGGGGACTGTCAATATTATCAATTTTATATAACAGCATATTTGTAATTTTTTTTTTAAAGTTGTTGTTAAATAACCCACACAGATACATGGATAATGCACAAAGTGAATAATCCAAGCCTGCTTAATAATTGAGAGTATACTATATAGGTATTCAGTGGAATTTAATAGCCATACTACAGTTTATCATGCACACACAAATTAATATTTATTAATTTTATTAATAGGTTGCCACAAAGACAAATACTGAATGGTGTTATTTGTTTATTTCTGTAAACAAGTGACTTCCTTTTTGTGTTCCTGCACCAACAAAGCACTTTACCTATAGCTACAACTATATACTTAAACAGTATGTGAATACACATTCATTGCCAACAAAATAGCTGCACCCTAAAATTATTATACACCAGATGTGAAAGTTGGTGTACGACACATTCACAGGATTTTATTACAAGTAATTTAAATTTGTCTGTAATTGGCCGCATAAGATTGCAATCACGGGACACTTAACATTGCTACGACCCTAGTTAACATAAATGGCAGTAGGACAAAGATGTGTCTAGCGCAATCATCATGTATGTGGAGTTAATATCGGTGAGTAACTAGCATGACTGGGTGATGTATCTGACAAAGATATGGATAACTTATTAAGTTTGACCGGGCAGACTACAGGAGGCAGGGTGGTCATACTGGTGAATTGCCTACCACATACACTATTGCAAGTGAACTGTGTAATGGTGTTGGGAACAATAAGAATGAGGGAATACATACGCACCGGGAAGGCTGTTTTAAGGAAAGATAACTGGTATCCCTTGGTCATGTGAGGTTACGTCACCCTTCTGTACATTTGGCACAAAACAAAAATGATTAGAGTCGTGGAGTGTCTCTCTTGCCGTATGTGAATTTCATAATTTAAAATTAAAATACTGCTTGTTTGGGGGTACTTGGATGGCTAGTCCAGGTAATTATCCATTATTACACAATCTTGAGGTATTTCTGCATATCACCATCACTGGACTGCACTCAGTACGTTAAATTAACACAACTTGCATCAAACACAATACCACAAATCAGATGGATAAGACAAAGAGATTTCTGTTAAATTTACAAAAATGTTACTGAACTTAGTCCTGGTAGAGTGCCTAGTTAAAATTAAGTAATTTTAAAATTCTACCCATGAGGATTAAATCAAATTGAGGGTTAAATAAAAAATGCCATGATTACTGTCACAAACTATATAGTCATGAAAAAACCAATAATATTAAGAATTATTTAATGTGATAATATTCTAAAAAAAAAAAAAAAAAAAAAAAAAAAAAAGTTCAATTACTAAGGCTACTTTCAGTGATGTTAGAAACTGATAACATAAATCCTACATTTTTGTTAAGTGACAAAGATATGAAAAATACATACTGACGCATGTCTCTCTTGAGTTAAGTGTTTAGAGCACTGACTGCCCTCCCAAGTTCAGTTGGTGATCCTACTGCGGCGTCTTCTCTACTGTTTTGGCCCGGTGGGTTGTGGTAGGTTCAATAGGGGGCCGTTTAGTGGGGGGATACCATCTGAGGGGAGGGGAATCGAACTCCAATGTAAGCTGAACCGTAGTTGTTTCCCATCTGGGGAGTACAAGCTTTCTCACTGAAAGGGTTGCCAAAATACGGGACACCAGTATTCCCGGGGATGCCTGTCATTACAGTTTAATCAATAGTGATGACGGGGGTGGATGATCCCTTCAGAGGGGATGACGTTATCCGCAGTGGTTGCGGCATCTGGCGATGTAATTTAATGGGGAAGGAGCTACGTGATGTTTTGAAATAACCTTTGGCGGGAGTCTAACCTGGATAACATTCCCGGATGCCAAACGGATTGTACACGTATTTGGAACAACTTCTCTCTTGTCTGGTTTGGGTGGTGTTACGCTTGCAGGAGGTAGGAGTGTCTCCGGCTGGCAGTAGCTGATATATTCTTGGTTTGGCCACTGCCAATAGGTCCTCACGTATGTATCGAGTTCAGACTCATAGTCAAGTGGGATGCTAGGTGAAATGGGGCGAGGTTTAGTGTCTAGCCTTGTTGGAGGAAGCATGTCCTTATGCTTGGTTTCTGCCTTTGCCTGTGGGTTAACTAACCTCTGCCGAGTACGCCGCTCTTGACACCAATTACGGCTCTGAGTCCCACCTTTCCTAGGGGGAATAAAGACCAATCTACAATCTAGAATTACAATAATAATGAACAAGTAACTATTTCTAAAAGAAAGGTAGGCAACTAGTTTCAAGTTTGACATAATATTTAATTATTACGTTTAGGAAAACAATGGGGAACCCCGGTTGGAATCTACACACTAATAATTTTAATTAACAGTAATTATTAATTAAATGACACAGGCGAAGGTCAGCCTGTAACAAACCAAGTAAAACTCTCTTTACTTTAAGCTATTAACAGCGTGCCCTCCCGCAGGGTGGTTATCCATATAGGACGTCACAACAACCTGTTACCACGAAGTCAAAGGAGTGACTGGGTTAAAAGGGTGCAGGAAGTGGACGTCATGGTTTACCTCTGGAGAGATGTGCAATCCTTTTGGTCAGCTGGTGCAGGAATGGACAAGCCTTCACAAGCTGCTGGAGGGTAAGTCTTCGCAAGATGCAGGAGAGGAGGGAGGACTTGGTCAGACCAGGGAGAGCTCGCTGACCTACGTGGCCGGCAAGCCCAGCGACCTCTGGCTGGAGGCGTGTCCGTGCCTCCTTATATTGTTGAAAATCCACGTATCAGCAATCTTCCAGGGGTGTGGGGGATGTTAGCCTTTCTCCGCAGGGGTTGGTTATCATAGGGTTGCGGCAGCGCCGCACATTTCTTATCTCCCTACGCTGAGGCAACAACAAGTTTATCACCTCTGCTCGAGGCTCGGCGGGTGTGACGTCACAGGGTAGTAGAGGTGCTGCGATCCTGTGGTGTCAGTTGAACTTCCTTATCAGTCATCTCAGGGTAGTGACTCATCACGTAAAACAATCTTGACTCAAGGGGGTGGCAACCGCATGTCAGAATCTGGGCGGGCAGTACAATTCGTAATTAAACGCATTAATTATTTCCATGTTCGAAAATGTCCAACGCATGGAGTCAATTTAGTAGGCACGTGAAGAGTAGTCTGCCACTGTTTGAGACTTGCCCCAAGCTCTTACTAGTTCGTGTGTTTGGCGAAGTAGCCGGTAGGGTGTGCAGACGTGTTGTGCAAAAGTGTAGCATGCGTCAATACTTAATACTGATACTGTTCCATACAAACAACTGTGCATGAAATGGATACTTAAAAACAGTGTAAAATCATTAAAGGTTAATTACCAGAATTCTCAATAATTGCTTGAAAGATGTAACGCTGTGGAGAGTGAAAGGTCCATGGAACATCATCTGCTTGTAAATCTTGCAATACTGGTGAAATGTAATGATTATACAACTCCGACAATGATGAAAAATCATCCAAAGATTGAAGCTTCTCTAGCAAATCTGTAAGTAAAAACACATTCATTTACAGTATTTGAAATTTTATTACAATACAAGCAATTGGGTAGTTAAAAATTAAAATAATATTTATCAACATTAATGAAATGCCAGGGCAATAATGATGACAAAATATGCTACAGGATAGTAAATACATTAAAAGTGAAAAAGAACCACTTGATTATTAAATTTTCTAGTTATGGGATAATATATCACAAAATTAAAAGAATGGAAATTTTTTGCATTCGTGTTTGTTTTGTCACGTAGTTGGTGTACTACCCACTATTGGCAAATATTTTCACTATATAAAAACTTTGATCACTTAGTAAAACCACTCATTGGATAACTTTAATAAAAATGTTTTAGTACTGTCACCTTCCAAAGCATAACTTAACTATTTACAACTACGTAAAATAAAGAGGCAACTTTATGACTGAATCAAACTAAGCCATATAAAATCATTTAAGATATAAAAAAAATTAAAGTATTCACACACGTATACCAAATCAAATTTAACCACACCAAGAGATGCATACTAATGTATATCATTACACTTAGCAATTATAGTAATTGGCTCCCCCAGCCTATTACTTTGAAAAAAGGCTGACCTGTAACAGCAACTACCTGCCATAAAAAAAAAAAAACAGTGTAGGGGAGATTATACAGTATAGAAAAGCTGCTTGCCGCGACCATGACAGTTACACCACAAACTGTTGTTTTGAACTGTCTTTTCTAATCCTTCCCTTGCAGTGGATTGTAGAGTTCATTTAATGAAATAGTGATAAAGCCCAGGCCAGTAAGTTTTTCTTCCAGTCATACAAAAAAAAATCATAAAATCAGTATGGTATATGTAGTAAAGTCAAACTGCAAGGTATTACTCTGTTTAAAACTTGGTGGCTTCTTAGTGTGTTCAGTACCAATGCATCATTTTGTACCGGGCTCCAGGGGGCCGCACACAAGTTAAGGTACTACAGGGTATAGATTCCTGAGCGAGCCCCCTGTTTATTCAACAAGCCTGGCTGACCCACTGTCGCCAGGCTATAAATGATCTGAGCGAGTACCCTCTCCCCCCCCCCCCCCCAGGTGGCAGTGAGAGCTTATACAGTGACGACATCAGTGCCAGAGCGGCATGAAGCAGAAGGCTACAAGAACTACGGGGCCAAAGGAGCTCTATTAGCCATCTGCAGTAAGCTACACCCACACATAGGCCCCCTATCCTACCGAGTGATATTAAGCTGACTAGCAGCAGCCAAGGCTTGGGAGTAACAGTGCAGAGCTTAATTAGAGTTAAGGATAGGGATTACTCCTACAACTTGGTAACACAATACAGTGGACTCTTGATGTATTGAAAATGCATGAACTGATAAACCATATCCACACTTAATTTTCAGTGGTCCTGGAAAAATTCCTATACAAATAATGATACTATAAACTTGCGTTAATCATTTATAGGACATTGCACCAATCAAAATATCTTTTGGTTCTGTCACTTAAGATTTCCAATTGTTTTTAAGCTGGTTGTTTAGGCAAACACAATAACCGGGTATGAAATATGTTGAACACACTGCCACCGTTTATAATTACTGTGGTACACCGGTGTGGTATCCAATTCAACTGATAGTGTGCTATCTCTCTCTCAACCATGTAAAAGAAACACATTCCTAGCAGGTGTTTGGAAATTGCGGCATTAATTCCTTGCAAAGAACAGAGTTTATGTGCATCACACATACATCCCATTCACAGTTACTTCCAAATTTTCTGAAGCCCTGCTAAAGTTCTACTTCAGGCATACACCTCATGCAAACAAAGCTTAACCGGGTCCAGAAAATTACACAAAAGGAATAGCACACACATTCGTGTGCATGCAGTGTAATAATATTTTGCATAGGAACTATTTCTTGCTAAGCATTACTAATATACATTTTTTTTTTCTCCATGTCCTTATTCATATTAACTATAAATGAAGGATTATAATTTATAGATAAAATTTATGAAAAAGGTTAATTTAATTAAAAAATTAGGTATTTTTGTGTTAACACAAGTATAAAACTCTTGCGATACATGACATATTCAGGAAACAACAAGCATGTCATACATGGGGTGATATTTCAAAGGTTTGATTTTAAAAATTTGAAGAAACTGCGAAAAGACTGTACAAATTATTGTTTGTTTAAATGTGATGATTAATAATTGATCAGGAAATCAATAAACGCTCAGCATTATGAGTGAGTGAAGAGATTTGGACAGCTCTTAACATCTAGGTCTTGAGAGCCAATGAGGGTGAAGTGAGGGGAATATGGAGCAGCACTGGAATGAAAGGGCGGGAAAAACGGGAGATCCCCAAGAAAACCTGCCGACTAACGGCATCATCCGGCACGATTTCCACTTGCGAAAATCTGGAATGAACCGGCCGGGGATTGAACCCGGTTCACCTTGGTGAAAGGCAAGCAGGCTAATCGGTCAGCCAGTGTGGTCCCTCTCAGAATTATGAAATTTCATGCAAACTCACGAGTCACAACTATTATTTTCTCCATGAAATAATTTAATGACGGAGACAGATGTTACACTGGTTGCAGATATTTGTGGATTTACACATCATCCAAAAGTTCATTGTTCTATCGTAAATATTTTTTGTACAATATTTAGGAACCTCGTCTTTAAGTTCCATCTTCAAGGTTATATACCATCCTTAGGCAGCATTTTAAACCACAGGTGTCATATTATCTTTTTTGCAGTATTTTTTCATGATGAATACACAAGCGATTTTTGTTCATGCAATTATGAAACATCCCCTATACGAACGAACGAACGAACGAACGAACGAACGAATGAACGAACGAACGACCGACCGACCGACCAATCAATCAATCAATAAACAAATTAATTAATTAATTAATTAACAAATAAATGTCACATATATATGTATATATACATGCATATACATATACTAACAGTTAACTTACCACCAGCAGAAGTCCTGACTGATTCAGTAGAACTAAGGGCCAGAACAAAGAAAATAATCTTGAAGAGCTGCTGTGATATAACATGACAGTCCTCCTGACATACATTCATCAGGGAAGAACAGCAATTTAGCAGTTGCAACTGGTATCCTTCCTGCAATGTGTTAAGACAAAAAGCAACTGGCAGTACTACAAAAACTAGTACATCAACATTAAGGATTATATACTGTATTAGATTAAGAACTTGCACGCTGTCACATTTAATATTGCATAACAGTGAATTTTAAATAATACGTATTTACCTTTACATTGAACATGGTTAACCAAAGCAATTCTACTAAACTTCTAATGTAATTTAACAACACCACCACTGCCATCAAACTTAAAGAACATTAAATACTCACATGTCTACTCCAACAAACATCCCGCCTCTGCAGCAAGCCAGCTAGCTCAGGAAGTTGCTCTATGAGCTTGCATCTTTCACTACCTCTCAGAATGCTTGTCAGAACTCTAAGGTGTGCAGATGTAACATCACCTTGCATGATGGGAAACACCAGCTGGCAATATGAACTTGGAGGCACGAAGTAACCTACATATTCCGCAGCTTTCTCCACCTATCACATGAACATGAAATTGAAGAATTTATAAGTGGAAAAACATATTATTGGCCAATTGGTCATACATCAAACATTAACTGGCATAGGGTTACCCACTTTTCAGATTTTCCGTAATAGGCACTTCCCACAACTCGTCACCTTGACATCTGACTTCATTGAAATAACCAAGGGAAATTGTTATAAAAATGAACAGTTTTGTGCAAAATTCAGTATTATACATCAATCAACATTTTCTCTGAACATACACAACAACAAAATATTAATTACACCTGTAGTCATTATTCAGTGTGATTTAAAAGTCTGATTAAATCTGCTTTAAAAACTACACCAATACAAGTTGGAAGAAAAAGATATTGTACACAACTTGGCAAGCGCTACTGCCATGAACACAATTCTTGTTGGCATCAGTTGTGACTATCTGTGACCACTGGGTTAGAGCAGCAGTTCCCAAACTTTTCTCTCGTGGAACCCTTCATATGCTGCTCTATTTCCACAGACCTTTCCCCAATCACCAAAAAGTTTTTTTTTAAATACAATAATACCCAACATCATCTCCCTTCTCGGTACTATGTAGATGTTTACATAAAGTTTTTTTAGGATTGGAACAAAAAACATTTTGAGAAGATCACAAACTTTTGATTTGGTATGGGATCATTTAGCACATGTGATGAGTGAAACTGTTTAATTTTTGTACTCATAATTGTTTTGAAATTGGGTTTTATGTTTGATAGCTGAATACGTAATTCTGGGGCGGCATCCAACCTGTTCCTAAATTTGTTTTTTGTGTAAGCATAAGATGAAAAGCCTGATTCGCATCGGTATGTGGATACAAAAGGGAGCAGAACTAGAGTAACTTTTTCTGCTACTGACAGGTGTTCTTCCTTCAGTCCTACCCAAAATTTGTTCAGTGGCACAGACTTGAATTTTGTTTTTAAGGCAGAGCTACACAGAATTTCAATCAACTCTTCATACTCTGGCACAGACAGCATGGCAGGCTTGCTTCGATTGGCAAATGGGTTTTGCAACCAGTCGATATCCTTGTTGATGTCTCGAAAGTACTCTGACGGAGATTTTATTAAGTCCATTAAATGCTCACTAATGTTTTTGTGCAAATTTACTTATATTTCTAAATTATTTTTGCTCAGAAACTGAGCCAAGAGAGGAAAGCACTCAAACGTTTTATCAATTGCACATCCAAGCCAAAAGTTGAGTTTCATTTTCAATGATGTTATTTTGTCTCTCACTGTAAAAACAGTCATTGCTGTTCCCTGCAGAGACAAAGAAACTTCATTAAATTTTCCAAATATATCTGCAAGTTATACACAATGCATGAACCACTTCTCGTTGCGTAAAAATTCTGTGAATTTACCAGGAACTGAAAGGTCTTTGATGTGAATGAGGAGTGATTGGTGTTGGATTCCCATTTCTTCGTATGCCTTTTTGAAGAATCATGATTGCAAAGGGTGAGACTTGATATAATTGATCATTTTTACAGCCTCAATAAGAACATTTTGTAGGTCGGATGGAATTTTCCTGGCCACAAGAGCATGCCAATGCAATACGCAGTGGCTGCTAGTACAGTTTGGTGCTACATTTTTTAATTCTCAATATTGTTTCTTTTAATTTTCCCACCATGGCTGTGCAGCCCCATCACTGAACACATCAACACACTTGTTCCAATCGAGGTTGTGTTTGAGCATGTAACAATCAACAATTTTTAAAATTTATTCTCCAGTTGCATTGGCGTCCAAAGGCATGCACACAAGCAATTCCTCTTCGATAGATTCCTCAAAAATGTATCTCACAACTACAATCAATACTGCTACCTCAGCGACATCTATGCTCTCATCAAGCTACAATGAAAAAGCATTACAATTTTTAAGTCTTTTAATCAGTTCGTCATTGATGTAATCTGAGATTTTATGAATGCGATTAGACCCTGTGCTATTAGAATACTGAACTACTGAAACTGTCTTTACCGCGTCCTCTCCGAACACGCAACAGACTATTTCTGTCACACATGGTTTGATAAGATCCTCTGCAATTGTATGTGGTTTCCCAGCAAGAGCAATCCTGTAACTCAGAAGAAATTAAGCTTCCATTGCATTTTCGTTGTCAGTCTTGGTATGTTTCTGTAATATAACCACACCAGCATGATGGGCTTCCTTTTGTTTTTTGAAAAAACTTATGTTCTTTTCTTTTAGCTTGGGTGGTTTGTTTCCAGGTACCTTTTCAGTTTAGTGGGGACCAAGGAGCTGTTGTAAAGGATTTTGTTGCAAACGATGCATTGTCCATCTGGGTGTTTTACATTTACACTTCCGCTTTTTGAAACCTTCGAATTGTCGTGTTTCTTTTTAATTTCTTGTTAATTGGATTGTGGGTCCTCTTCCATCACAGCTGGCAGGATGTTCTCATTGATAGCCAGATCATCTGCATTGCCTCCAGCTTTGTTAGCAGAATTTGAAGTTGTACAATCAGCACCCTTAATCCGACCAGTCTTGAGCCAATTGTCCAAGTTCAGCTTCCTGAAATAACATATTAATTGAAAATACTGCCCTCTCATAAACAGAATGAATATTTACAATGAAAACCAAATATTACTAGACTAAAGAAAATATTTAAAATATACTGATGCAAAGATTTAAAATGTCCAAGCAACATTTTAGTAAAGTTTTTAGTGATTCAAAATTATCTACTGAAGATGTGTTCCAATTGGCACTTTTCATTAATAAACTGGCTATTTAACAACCAATCTTGTCTACAAAATTGATAGAATTTTTTTTTGTAATTTACGTTTCGCGTTTGTCAACTTCAAAGCTTTCATTTATCAAATACAAATTACAATAATTTTGTGGCTTAAGATATTTAAATACAAATATTCCCACAGTTAAAAGAATTTTAAGTTGTTTATTTCATTCTCAAAATAACTATTTTGTAGAGTAAATTGCCTTAATATTCATGGAATGTGTACTTTTTATTGCATAACTAACAATTTTACGTTTTCATTATATTTCACTAATGATTAAAGTGAAACAATGTAATTAACATTTTTTGTGAAGAAGTGTGGTTTATATAAACCACTGTACTTTTTTTTACTATTCTTGCTAATGTTTCCAGTTTGAAAACAACTGTTGAAAAGTTGAATGTCGAGATGTTCGAATAGAAATTGTACAAATTTTGAAAGGCAGAGTACATAAAACAAAAAGCCTACAGGCCGATTCACAATGTGCAACTGAAACTTCTGGGCCACAAACCTCTCCACCAGCTCACCCTCTCTCTGTCTCTTCAAATATAACTGTGCTCTGCACTCATCCACAGAATCTTGGCCCGTGAACCTGGTTGCCAGTCAATGGCACAACACACCCCACAGCATGCCTTGTTGCCACAACTGCCACTATTCTCTGGTTGGGCCACGGAGCTGAGCGCTAGCGTGTTTCGTTCACTACTCATGGAGCACTCCATAGTGGGTATTTCTGTCCTCGCACTGAACCTGGAACTGTTCCACGTCCTCGTGAACATGTCTAGCGAATTCCAGGAGTGCTATCTATCCCCTGAGGTGGTGGGGGTGTTTGTTGGTAGTGTACTATTGCCTTGGTTTCCGCATTTACATGGGTTGCCTGATCTCTGTGCACTACGTCCATTTCTGGTGAGGCAAGTTTGGTTTCTTCTGACTTTTCCCTTCTGATGCACGATGCATGGGATTTTATCTACTCAATCGTGACCAACACGACTCACCATGCAGTGGACGCATGTAAAGTCAGATGGCCATGCTGCACTCACTTCTGCACAGGCGGCACATTGCAAGTGCCGTAGTGTGCCCACTGACACTGTAGCTGCCACTGTGTTCAGGCCCCCACGCATCACAGCACATCAACCTAGCAAACTGGTCCACTAACCCTTCGGTACCCCTATCTACTGCACAAGTACATACAAACCACGAAAAGTGACTCCTTACCTTGTCTATGGTGGTGGGGAGTCAACGGTCACAGCACGTCATTGCATCACACATCTGAAGCTTCGCTGCTGTCACTGCCCACACAGTTTTTGGTGATCAGGGGGAGGGGAGGGGGGATACATACCATATGTCATTTCCGGCAGCGTTTTGCCAATGCCAATCTGTCATTTCCAGTAGCGCTTTTCTAACGCTCTGCCTTACTCGCATACGCAGCCAGCCATGCGCTTGTTCTTGGACCTACCCTCGTGCCGGATGGGTGGATCGCATGTGCATTATACATGCTCCAGGGTTGGTAATAGGTGTTCACACTGCAAACCTGCTCCCATCCACACATTTGTCTCGTTAGTACTGCTAGGGGTGCCCAGGCCTTGTATGCAGTCTCCTCCTGGGGTGTACACACATACACACACACACACACACACACACACACATGCATACGTGCACACGCACACACAGAAAAATGGTTCATACTGTTATTGTTACATGTTGTTACAGCTCACTTCTCCAAAGAAAAATATGCCCTAAGCTGCCACTTACCTCAGTCGACCTCTGGCGCCATTTACACAGTTTAAATTTGCAACAAAGATTTTGCAAGACCAAAATGTCAACACCCAAGCAAAAAAAAAAAGATAAAAAATTGTACAAATGTGGGATATAACATTAGACTTGCCATGAAGAGTTACCTGGGCACCAATTGCCACAGTCGTATTCCAGCTAGGTGCTTAATAAAGATAAAGTTCTGAACAAAATTACTACGTTGCTGAACTCCCGGGCCTGTTTAGCATATTATGGCACCAGCATATTCTAAGTTGAGCAACAGACACTTCACTCCAAGGTCACGGAACATTCGTGCCATGTGGCCACCTAGTAGAACGTGACACCTGCATCCATACACTTACTATCAAGGCCATCAAGAAGTTCACCGAAGGTCTGCAGGAGGAGCAGGAGGGGAAGGAGGGGAGGGAACTAGCTAGCAGCTCTGCAACACCCTAGCACCAATAAACTGGTTATTCCTAGTCAGTAACCCTGAAACTGGTTACACTGGTACACTACATATGCTGGAAATAAAAGTAGGCGATATCAGCGGTTATGTTACAATACATTTACTCAACCTCCTTGGGTACACGGCACTAGTACATATTATATCCTCATCTGGGATGGTTACAAGGGCATCAGTCATTGTGATACAAGGACATTGCCCGGTGTGATACAGTCAATACATTTACTCTCGCTTGCACTGGTCCAGTGCACAGCGAAAACGAAAACCATACAAGAATGCTGCATCCCCCAGATTGCGGGTTCGATACAATAATATTACAGTCAGCGTCAGCCGAGACTAGATATGTAAGCTTATAAGCTGGTCGGGTTAAGCCTAGATACCATAAAACGTACAGGAAGACTGGTGGGGAAAATATAAAGAAAAAGGTCCAAACAATTAACCATTAATAGAAGTACAAATTAGTCACAAAGAAAGTTGCAGTTCTCCCCACACAACATGTGCATCTACTCCTTGAGCAGATCCGAGGTTGACTCTTCAATAAAATGTGAAGGTACTTGGCTCCAAAACCCAAGTTGCAGCCAATATTGCAGGGAAGCCACTTAACACCACTAAGCCTTATTAAATTAGCACAATAAATACAGGCACTCATATCAGGACATAGCGAGAACCCTGTCTCGTATTTTTGCTCCCTTGACAAAGTGTGATGAGTATCATGTGACATCAAATCAAGTTTATAGACTACGTAAGACAATGAGATTAACAGGACAGTGTCTAATAACTCTGAATCAATGAGGAGCACATAAAAAATCTTATAATAATGTTATACAACATCCTCATAGATCCTCTGCAGCGCTGCTGGGTATGCCATCTCACATCTGTCGATCGGTCCTAGAACCTCGGGGCTGGGCAGCTGTTGGTCGTCGCTATATGCTGGCGGGTGGCAGCCAGTCTCCCACCGACCGCTACAAGATTATTTTGGCGGGTGGGGGCCAGCCGGCCGCTGTCAATGCCATCGTTACAGGGCTGATTTGCTTTGTAACAGTGGTCCGGTGTTGATAAAACATGCTGATTATACGAAATGTAGGTGGTGTGTTGGCCTCTGCACTGGCACGATGAGGCCCGGCAATGTTTATGGGAATATAAAAATTTAGTGCGGTCTACTTGAAATATTTACTATCCCAAATTTTTCATCAAAAACTACTGATGTGATTTATACAGGCACACGGCCTTGCTCGCCAAAATATGGTAACATAAGAACACATTTTGTTTGCACACACTTACCTACATTTACTCACTTTAAACATAAAATTAAATTCATAAAAAAAAATGCCCACCAAAAAAATGAGCATATTATGTAGGCATGGGTGCACAAAAAAAACCCAGTAAAAAAGGGACATTGAATTAAATTTGAAGTTATCATACATACACTGTTTAAGAAACTAGTCTGTAATGTGCTGCTGTTTTACAGCAAAAGAGGAGGGATAATGGAAGCGAAAAAAGACAGGGACTGCCAGAGACAGTGGCATGTGACTCAGACAAAGAATCCTCACTGACTTGGCCTGCAGTCCCCCCCCCCCCCCCTGAACTTCCAAGCTTCCACGGACAATACACCAGTGTCCCCTTCTGGCATTAAGTAATTTATTGCTTCAGGCAACAAATGTCAAAGTCTATGATGGTAGCTTGAGAATGCGCCACCACTAACATCAGTAAGGGCTAGTTTTTCATAGACTGAAAACTGGGGATAATAGAAACTTGTACCATGGTTGGAGAAAAGGTCTACAAAAACAAATCCGTGCATAACTGAAACCATGTTTGAAGATAAGGCGACTGGCGAGGGATTACTGTATCTATTTTTAGACGTGCCTCAAATTTTCAACTTTTTTGACCCAAACTTTTCACGTTTTCTCGGGATTGGGTCGTAATAGAGAGGTGGTCATAATAAATAGGGTCGTAATGGAGGGGTTTTACTGTAAACAGAATTCTTAATAAAATAAATAATGATGGATTTACCTGAAACTTATACACAACATGAGCACTAATCACATATGACGACTGCCAAAATCTTGAGGCTCGAGATTACTCCTATCTGAATTACTGCTTGTTAGGGTACGTTCAGAAACACAAGGGACAGCTAGAAGATCCATAGTTTCCCTGCACAACTATAACGTAACAATGCAAACCTAGGCTAAACGACCACCACACAGAATGGGGCTACAGTTGAGTCTCTTGAAAAATGTGGTACGATGTCAACATAATGCCCACCCTATTTCAAGATGACAATTAAAAATAACTGGACACATTTATTATGAGTAAATACAGTATTGCTCATTCCACATTATGTTTTATATCGTCTGTATAGCTTGTGCAACACAGCTGTCCACTGAAAACACAAGTTTTTGGAACAGAATCTCTACAAATATGTTTTCCTGGAATACTATCCATAATTTGCCGTGCAGGTCATACATGGGGGTGGGTGGTACATGGGTAAATGTGATAATACAATTAATAAGATACTGGATAATGGTTGATTATCTGCACAGGATTATAATATAGTAAGCGACAATACACTGTAAAAACATAGGTGTAGAAATTTTTTATAATATTGAAAATAATTTATGAAATTATATTTTACATATTTTGACTAAGACCTCCATCCCTTCATGAACTTGGTCATGAGACTCCTCATATATGACGTCACTCGTACACGTACTGTATCTCGCAGAATTTTAAAAGTAAAATTAAATCTAGGGGTTACAGTCCCCAAGTCATTTATCAAACAGGAACGCCCACACCCCTCACAAACTTTAATCAGACATCACAATGTGAAGGAAAGAACCCACATATGAGCTATCCAGGGATTTGTGAGCACCCCTTGATGACTTCAGGGTTGTAATTCTGATTTTTCTTGTACAGTGTGACATCCCTACATAATCGGGCACTGAGGTTACAGCCCTCTTTTACTGCCCATCCTGAATTGGCCTTGTGACCAACCCTTTCAGTGTAGTTGATTTCATGTCATTACACTCTGTGGCGTAAAAAGATTCATTACTAACATATAATGCCTAACTATAATGGTTACAAGACTTCAAGAACCCTAAAGGATAAATAGCCCAATGGAGATAGCACATTCAATAATATGATTTCTAAATATAGTACAGGCTTAAACCTCCTACATTGCTGCAGATGTCCCATCTAGGAGGCAGTGCAGACCATCCAGTCATTACTGCAAACGATGGGAGAAAAATAGCACTGAATAAATGACTTTATGAAGAACAAGAATTTAAGAATTTACTTTTAAGGATTTTCTGTCTACATACAGCGATGAGAACATTAGGAAAGACCAATTAAATGACCCATCTTTGCAACTCACACTGCAGTGGAAATTATAGGCCATTGACCCAACTGGGAGGACCAGTCTGTGTGCCACAGTCAAAAATTACTGGGCACAGTGGAGTTCTGTTACATTGACAAATAGTATGCTCAATAAGAACTGGAAGAGTAATGGTGGGAAACCAACATGCTTATAGTTGGTATTTTAAAAATACAATTAGACAGAGTACTGACTTCTGTGTCAGAAAACTCGGAGACAAGGTCATCACCACACATACAATGTGCAAAGTGTGAGTGCCACTTGAGACAATAGTGATAGGTGAGTCCGTGCAACCCACATTGTAAGAAGGGAGCTGTCCTAAATTCCAGAAATTTTGGGAAGGCCTTTCTTTATCAGACATTAAATATTTTACTATGTGGTCTTTCGGATCTCTCAACACGACTTTCAGGTGAATCGCAAGATTATTCAACACCAAATTATTGATGCTCTACAAAAGTCCCAAAGTTACCAAGTCTGTTTGTGATGAAGACTTTAAGGATTGTGTTGTAGCCTGGCAGTCTGTCCCCCCTACCCCTTCCTTCCCTGGCCTCTGCAGCTTGCTGACAGCTGGGCAAGTCACACAACTGCAAGGAAACAAGCCCACGCGAGGATGATGTGATGTGGAGTGGACGGCTCACACCCGGTGGCAACTAACACCTTTAAGGTCAGGAATCATCTTACCTAAAGTATATTGAGGAATGTTTTGATGTTTAATATTACTATCTCTGAAATAACCTGAAAACAATTAGCAAAGATATAATACTGCCCTTTACCTTAACAAAGACAGTTTTTTTAGTTTGTAGATGATGGTGTCTAGTGGCTGTTTCTGGTGATTCTGCGAGCTACAGCGGGGAGTACTGAGGGTGCTCATGGATAAATGCTGCAGTGTCTGTAAGCCACCTATGCATCAGAATAGAGGTGGGAGAGGTTCAAGTGTGACTGATAAAATTTGTGAACTTAAAATGACCTAGAGCAGAAAAAAAAAAAAAAAAAAAAAAAAAAAAGTGGCTATGAAAGACGTTTACATATTTAATGTAGTTGTTTTGGTTTGGAATGTACAAACCATATTAATTCTTTTCTCCACTTACACTTATACTTTTGTTTATACAACGACTGTATCTGCAATCATTTTCGTTTCCTCACCATTGTGATATCAATGCCAAATGCAAAACACAGTCACCAAATATGGATTGCATGCAGAAAAACTGCAATTTGCAGCAAAGGTTCTTTTCAATAACAGTGTTGGCCTTTGCATGTGATTATACAGCCAGGAACAGAAATATGTAAATAACTGTATACCCGCACCAGTGAATAATTAAGCAAAATATTTTGGACATAAACTATTGAAGCATGTCCAAAATATTTCGCTTTTATCCACCTCCATTGTAAGAATCTATCAAACAAATGCAGCAGTGAAACAGACACACATCGCTGAGGGCGCTAGTGTTGCCACTTTAAGCAAAGCGCTATTTTAAAAAAAGGTTTGAATTTGGAATTTTTCTACAGTGTTAAAAATCCATAAAATTGATCAAATCTATTAAAACAGCAAGCCTGACCTAGAGTAAAAAGCTGCATCATTTTTGTGAAAAACATTGAGCATTTTTATATGCACTAAGTATCATAAACTGTGATAAATGTAGCTGTAAACACTTTTCTGTGATCTGTTGTATATAAATTAGGAAGTTAAATTAGACTCCTATATTTAATCCATCCCTGGTCATACCAAGGCAAATATAACAATATTATGTGTCCTATGTAAAATCTCATCACAATTTTCTAAGCAGGAATTTTATTAAAACATAAAGACTATACAGTAGTTGAATAATAATAACAACACTGTTTAACATTATACATATACAGTTCCAAAATAATTGAGTATCTATATTATTTTATTCATATGAATAAAATAATTTAGATATTCAATTATGTTGTTATTATATATAATTTTCTTGGGAGTTACTCAAGCCAAAACAGAACTTTCTTGACAAAATGTTTGAAAATTTAATTACTATCAAAGTAACTCACATTTTTCACAACTGCTGTATCTCCATCATTGCTGCCATGGTACAGCATGGAAAGTATTTTCTCCAGGTGCTGCATCATATGTGACTCTGCATTCAAGACCAAAACAATCAACAGCTGCGAAGCTTTCAGTCTCACTTCAAGAATCCAATCCTCGAGCTCACGGGCCAAAGCTGGGACAATTTTGCTCATGTTTCGTTGGACCAATACACGGCAACCCAAGTTTGGCCTCAATACTGCAACATAATGCATTCAATCTGTGTGCTAGTATTTTGAAAATGTTTAAACGCTGAAATTAAACACAATGATTTATGTGTGCATTTTTTCTCATACATTAAATTCACAATGTAAATAAAAAAACAAGTAACACCAACAAAATTAATGGATTTCTGTAAGTATCTTTCAGAATTATGTAATATGCTAACTACTGATATTTGAAGCTATGCTAACAAAGCATATATCCACTGAAAGGATAATTTGAAAACTTTTATTTGTATATAGAACACAAATTATTATTCATGTTCAAAAGTGACAAGAACTTCATATCAACAGTAAATTTCTTCCTTCACTTTACAGTGCATTCCATGGTCAATTTTGAACAACTTCAGTTGTGGCATTAATCTGTTCTGTCCTAGTCTGTCACAATGTGTTTTGTGGTGGATGATGCTCCACTTCCCACACGTTAGCTCAAACAATAAGTGTCATGTCAGCAGCAAGTGTATGATGGAAATTCAAATACAACTGCAGTGGCACGCCAAATGGTCAGTAACTAGCTGGCAGTTGACTTCCATTCAATCCCTCCAGTAGTTAATGAGCAAAACGTGTGGGAATGTGGTGGAAAGTCCCTCAGCATACAAGATAGCTGAAACTGTAATTTCAGTGCAGCTGTATGTCCTCCTCTTCACCCTTCACCCTTGCCCATGAGATTGTATCAAGAAGTGTATCAATACTAGCCATAGTTGTGTTGTTCAGTAACTGCACGTAAGATTTCTGGCACACAATATAGACTGCATCTACCTGTGGCAGTCAGAAGCTGTAAAGTTAAGCTATTAGAATATGTGAGCTTGAGCTGTATGCAGTATCAAGAGTTAAGTTGTTAGAGTGTTTGTACTTGAGCTATAAGTGTCTCTACTACACAGCACCACTTTTAGCATATTCTAAAACTTTAAAACAATCAACTTATGCTTTCTGATTCTTAAAAAATTTTATCGAATTTTTTAATTTTTAAAAAGAAAAAATTAGGTTTGGCTGTGTTGGGGACATGGCCGTTTGTTTTGCGTGAATATGTTTACGTTGACGTGCTCGGACCCCTTGATGATTTTTTACATTGCCGGCACTGCTTCACTCTATCATATAGGGTATTTTGGGTATTACTGGATTGCTTTTGAAATGCTCTTTACAACAATATACAATTTCTGCATTTCGAATTGGCTTTTGACAAGTATAGGCCATAATTGTGTTAAGTTTTCTTAATTTTTTACACTAAACTCTGACGCATGCCAAAATGCTGCACAACGAAGATGCACTCTCTATGGGCAACTTTGCCTCATCTACAAGTGACCCGCACTGAGGGCACGTCATTAACAGTGGCAGATTTGATTACACGTATCGAGCAAGGAGACTCCAAGCATTGGACAGCCGCATACATAAGAGTAATGAACAAGCTTAATTATATAATGCATCGCCCACCCGGAATCTAGCATGCAAGCGCCATCTCCATGACTAAATGAAATATTTTTGATAATTCACTACCCTTCAGTTAGCCACAGAAGAAGTTCCAACAAACCCCCGAGAAGGCAGCACCCCTGTGACCCCATTTACAAGTTCAGTTGGATGGTACCCCAGTTACAGAGGTATTAGACACAGCCGCCAACCGCACTTCATTAGCAGTATGTTACCCACGTGGGGCCAAAGGGCCAGCGTGATCCCTACCAACCTAACGGACAGAATGGCCAACAAAAAGGCCCACCTTCAATTATCTGCAGAAATCATCCTCAATTTAAGGGTACAGGGTCAGCACGTTACGGTCCCCTTCCTAGTGGCCCCTTATCTGGGAGATCCCATGATATTGAGACGGCCCTGGTTGCGGGAACAACAATGTGTACTTAACTGCGGGCAACATCATACCACCCTAGGCAAAAACAAGCACATGGTCGTCGATTGGGAAGGTAACCCAATTCCGGCTACCCCTCCCCCGGCCCCAGCCCGGCTGTTACGCATCCGGACCGACCCTGCACCAGTTCCCCACACAGTGAGGGTTATAACCCCCACTCAGGCCCGATGAGTCAGGCGCCTTCGGGTCCGACAACAACGAAAGGCATACCCCTCGCCCCCAGCACAACCTGCCTCTAATCTGACCACGATGTCAGCCCTCCGGGAGGCAATAGATTATTGGGAGAAGGTAATAAATCCCTAAGCCGAAACAAGACATCGGTATGGTTCGAGAAGTAGTTCAAAGTTCAAACCCCACCAGACACCACCTCGTGTCCAACCCGAGTTATCGTGGTGCAATCCAGCAGATCACCTTACACTCGAGAGCCGACCCAATAGAGCAAAGATAGTGAAGGGATATCCCCCTTTTACCACCACCGAGAACACTGCATTTAGACAGCAAACCCCACACGTCCCCCTTCTCCCCCCCCCCCCCCTGGTTGTAGAACACCAGGAAACACCTGAGACCACAACAGCATGCAATGCACGAGTCTCCCCGGCCTTCTTCTCTGTGGCTGAAGAAGCGCCTAACTCCAGATGACGACCTGGACATGGCTGAATATCCACTCCCACCAGGATCAGTCCCGGCAACACCTCCCCCTGAATGGTGGAGCCCCTCCAAAATAGGATCCCAAGGACACACGTGCTGCTACCCTACCCTTCCTACCCCATCCCAGGCAAGAATGAAGAAAGTGGACGAGCCGATGAAGAAAGTCTATCGCAGTCCTTGATAACACCAGTGGAACAGCTGGTCAACTTGGCGAACAACCCCAGCAGCTCGTTAGACAAGGTTGGAGAGGAGGAGAGCCATGCAGCACAGACCACGAGAACAGTAAACGCAAGTGACCTCAAAATCTCTCCAGTCAGGAGCTGACAATGAGAATCAGTAATGCGCACCACTCACCGCGCTGCTGCTGCGAAGCTACAGAAACCCACTGCTATGAGGGTTCACAGTGAAGCAGATGCCACCTACAGAACGACCACCTTTAACGAAGCAGATGTGCCAAGCAGCCCAGCAACTTTCACTGCAGCCAATGTCACTAGCACCCAGGATGTTGGCCCCATGCAGTCTGAAACCCCCGGGCCCACGCCACGAGTGGTCTCCTTGCGTGCCAGGCGCACCTGTCATGTTGCCGGGCGCTACAGAGAGGCACTATGGAGGGTGCCTACTGTATTCCGCTGGCCTGCCGCCCTTGCCGCAGCGCCACGCAAACGAGGACATCCGATGAAACGTCAAGCTACCAAACGCCAACGACCTCCACCTGCTACTACATTGGCGTCAGAGTAAGTACCTAGCTGGTGCCAGTAATTAGACTAACATGCCTCCCTTGCTTTAACCCCAAGTATATAACCCAGTAGGGAGTGATAGCTGATAGGAAGCCTGAACCTAAATCAAACGAGAGTGCAAGAGCTCGTAGTTATTTATTATGGAAGGATAGGTATCAATGCTACGAAGAAAATCCTAGCCAGTTAGAATAAGCAGTGCAACGAAAAGTATCTGCATCACCACCCAAGATTAAATTTTGCTCATGTAACCTGTAACTTTGTAACTTGTTTTTTCTAAGGTTGAGAATTCAAACCAAAATAATAGCATTGAGAGGCACCGAGGCCCCACACATGAAAAAGTGTCCCAAATCAACGTAAACAACCACCTATCAATGGGCACCAGTAGAGTAAAGGTAACCCCCTTTTCCCAAAAGAAAAATTTGGTCCCTAGTTTGCTAAACAGAAAGTTTTGTTTGCCGGAGGAAAATTAATGTAGAACCAAACCCGTAAACAGACTCAAAAGTTGATGTTTGCATATCCCCGAATTTCCCCCAAGTGCTCACGTAACGTAAGCATTTAATAAGAAATTAAATTTAATTGCTATTTGAAAAATAGTACAGCACATTTAACGTAACGCCAATGAATTCCATGAGCACTGTTAGGAAGTGTGAGCGCATAATCGAAGCCTATCAGCAGGCCCGTGAACATAACCACGACGTAATCCTCTCTACTCCTCACAATACAACTGGGCGACCTTGTTTAACGAACCCCCTGTAATTTGTGTAAGACCATGAAGCAAAAGCTCACTGTGAGCACGCCATAACCGCCAACCAGGAAATTCCCAACCTTCTTAAAAATTTAATTTTTAAAAGTGTTGAATTGCAACTAACCTAAGAAACGCTCCCCTGTGACCCAAAGTAAATCACGAAGTTTAAAATGTGTATTTTATGTAGAGGTCACATACCTAACATAACCTGTATTTCTTGTTACGTCAACTAACGTAAAGTAATTTTTTTTTTCACTAAGGTGAAAAACCCCGTATTAGAGTAACAAGACCCCCGTAAGATATGTGGAGATTAGCATTGACATTTAATTACGTAATCCAAGTAGTTGAGTAGGCCTAATTTTATTTTTTTCCCTCAGTAGGAAAACCCCTATAATCGGTAGTCTTAGCATGAGTTTAAAATGTGAACTGTAGTGTAACCTCTGTAGGCGTTAGATCTATTGTTGTGTTGTGAGAAGTATGTCAAACCCGAGAAATCTATTCTCGTCCTGTGTACTTTGTAACCGCCACCAGTACGGCTCACGTACGCTTATCTACTCAGCATGAGGCAGATAACCCCATACGCTACAGCCACAAGAAGCCTATTCTCGTCCCCCAGCCAGTGAAGCTACTAACATGAGTAAAATTAACCGTGATTAGTTACGCATACCCTGAAATGTTGTAGAGAAAGTAAATGCCTAAGATATGCCTAAGAATTAGAAAGTAAGAATTTTGTAATCACCTGTATGTAACCTCAATAGGAGAATAGTGAGAATTTTGTAGTTTAGCCTTAGTCTATTTGACGTAGAGTGAAACCTCCCACCCATGTACACAAGTAGTGATAGCTAGTAAGAATTTTTTTTATTGTAACCACAATATAACCTCAAATGAGAAAACTTTTGTAATCTTGTAGGTTAGATTAGTTAAGCCGAGGTACAGAGGAAACCACATTCGTACAAAACGTAAAAATTGGTGCAGAAAATGTACTATGTAACCCTACTTATTGTTTTCAAAGCAGTACCTCGCCCCTATGCGCACGTAGAAAACTTTTCACACTAATGAAACCCCTATTATGTTGTGAGGTAATTGAGGCAAGTTCCAACAGTATAACCAACCCCATGTCAAGCTCACACAGCTAAGCGTAAACTTTAACGCCTACTTGTTACATAACCCCTGCCCAGCACACAATAATGAAACTTAAAATAACTATGTGTGTATACACTGTATCATAGTTTGTAAGAATCAATGATTCAAGCAACTCACGTAATCACTCTTAATCTCCCACTACACAAGGGAACCATGTAACTAGAACGTAAGCTTACTTGACTGTGTTAACCCATGTTTAGCGAAGTAGAGAGCAACCATATAACCTAGAATAAGTGTGTCCTTGTAATAGCAAATTGCGGCATTATCTTTAAATTTTTCTTTTCGTACAAATTGTACACATTTGATTATTCTTGAGTGTCGAATGTTTATCGCATGTGTTTGTTTGAAGGGAACCTTCTATGCTCTATCAACCTATTTCTTGCACGAAAACACCCCAGGGTTAGAGTAGGATGTGTAAGAATTATTTTCTTAAAACTTACACCCTTTTTCTACGTGTAAAATGTTTACTGTGCGACATCGCTGGCTGGAATAACAGACCAGTTAACTTCATCCCACAAGGGCCACAGTAAACATTCCCCAGCAGTAATCCTCTATGAGTGGGATTAAACCCCATTTGCATCCACTAGTTACACCTTTTATTTCTCGAGGACAAAAGTAAAAACATAATATCATAAAATATTTTGTGCAAGCTACATTTGTTTGGAGAAACTGGTATGTAAACTGCCCTCGAATTAGGAAGGCCTAGGTTTGAAACAAATGACTTGTTCCCACAACTTTTCCTTTCCAAAGCTATTCCTCCCTCTGTAAGAAACACAAACGAAGAAACACACCAGGGAAGGCTACAACTGCGCTCAGAAGCAGATGGCATCACATACCATGGCGACACCCTGGCCGCTACACAACCGAGAGAGGGAGAGAGCGAAAAGGAAGAGGGAAGATGCCATTAACTCACACAGATAATAACTAGATGGCGCTTGACCCAAAGATGGGCACGTAGAACTCCAACCAAGGCAGCGCTTGCAGAGAAGAGGCACTAGCCTAGAAGTACAACAGACCGTATACGATTCAGGCAACCACCTCCCATAGCTGAAGTACTAGTGGATTCATCACGATGGGTCTTAGTAGCTTCGAGGGTGGCCAATTGATGCATGCCAACATGCTGCGCAACGCAAATGCCCTCTCAACAGGCGACTTTGCCCCATCTATGAGTGACACGCACTCGGGCAAGTCATTAACAGTGGCAGATTTTATTACACTTATCAAGAAAGGAGACTCCAAGCATTGGATAGCCACATACGTAAAAGTAATTAACTTGCTTGATTACGTAATGCATCACCCGCCCGGGATCCCACATACAAGTGCCACCCATGAATAAAATAAATATTTTTGATAATCCACTACCCTTCACTTAGCCACGGAAGTAGTTCCAACAAACCCCTGTGACCTTGTGATGTCACAACCTGTCCGCCTCAAGACAAGATGTTTTTTAATTTGTTGTCGCCTCCAAGCGGGGAGATAAGAAATGAGCAGTGCTCCAGCAAACCTGATAAACCTACCTTTGCGCTAGAAGGCTACTCTACTCCCCGCACCCCAAAGGATCGCTGATCAAGAAATTTTCCAGTGTGTAAGGAAGTCCAGCACCATGTTCTAGCAGAGATTCCGGTCTCACTGGCCGAAGAGGTTCGCTAGCTCTCCCAAGTCTGCAAAGACTCTCTCCTCTCCTCAGCCTGCATCGCTGCTTTGAACTCCTACCTGCTACTTGTGAAGGCAGCCAGCTCTCCAGCCCACCAGCTTGCGAAGGCTCGTCCACACCAGCTATCCAAAAGGCTTCCGCTCTGTCTCCAGAGGTAATCAGACTTCCTGTATCCACTACCCCTTTACCTCAGTCAATTTCCCTTAACTCCCACAGCAGCAGGTCGTCGTAATCTTAGCTTTCCCCTGGACAGTCCCCAATCTATAACAACACGCTGTGAATTGCATATTTTAGAAAATTGCATTTCCTTTTAATTAATTATTTTTACCAGGCTCACCTTCGCCTGTTTCAGCTCGTAATTATCATAATTAATATTTCAGCTAATTTAGTTTGTATCAGTCAGCTGGTACTTCCTGCATTTTCATTTTTGCCATAATAAAAATTACGTGACTTTTAAAACCTTGTTTCACCTACCGTAATTTTAGTAATAGTTTTCTTTTAATTACTGTGTGGTTTTATTGAGTGTAATTAATTGATTGGAATAATTTATCATCATGTCGATAACCAGTTGTGTGGTGCACTGAACTCCTCAGGAGATGGAGCCTGAAAGTTGGTTTCGAGCCCACAGTGGGCATGCCACTGCTCCTGGGTTTGCGGTGTCCTCTTGGCTGTTACTCAACATAGTCCTATATACCCGACTGCACTTTATACAACAGGGCCTTGAGTGCGACTGCCAAAGTCGTACCCCCAGAACTGTACATTCGCAGAGAGGAAGAAGGCTGCTCCCACATGCACAATAAACATGGCGGTGTTAAGAGCCGCATAAGGCACCGAGGGTGACGTGCTTTTCACCAGCAGGCTGCTACAGAAATAATCATTGTGAACCCTAGTCAAGTATAGCCGCCGCGCATTGAACCAGAGCGCAATACAATTGTCCTCAAGTCAATTATACCACCCACACAAGAGTCCCCACTAGACCATTTGTTATGGTGGTGTTTGCCGGGGCACAATTCGGAAGGGACAAGTCCAATTCAATCAGAGACACTATTACCCGTCAACACCACTGACCACCAAGACCACCATGCAGGTGGATCCATCCAGCTCAAGTATCATAAAGCTAGCCTCTGGCAAATTAGTAAGGGTTCGACACCTGCCTGCGGTGGATCTGCCAAATTGCTGTGTAATAAAGTTGGCATTGGGAAAAACCAACCAGCTTTGTAGCCCAATGATGGTCATTCCTAAACCACTTGGAAACCAACCCCCAGCCAACTATATACCCACACGCCGAACGACGAGGCTGCTGCGGATGGCCCCCATAGCTCCGGCCAGATCATCCACCGCCACCATTACCCTTCTGTAATCACCGACTTAGTCACCATTCATACACCTGCAACTGCTGGCATCCCACCTTTTGGCAACCCTGGTTGTGAGGAAGGTAGAATTGCCTGGGAGGGAATCCATTACAATCTGCCTCACTCTGGAGTTTGATTCCCCTCTCTTTTGATGAAATCAAGAGGGTAGTCAGTGTAGTAACCTCTTCCCCAACAAAACCCAATAGGGGCACGCGTCGACTCATACAATTTCACCATAAACATGCCATACAAATGTTTTTATACAGTCAATCAATTTATCTTGACGAGAGCTGTCGATTGTAGCTTCTCCTACTCAAATGTTATACTACACGGAAGTTATGAGACGCGGCAAAACAAACTCAAAATTGCCTCCCTGCCCTTTCCCCACCATGCTTCGCAGTCCTCACTCAATGCAACATATCCTTTGAACATTTGGCAATCAAGTGGTGTAATCAAATTTTGAATGTAGACAATAGATTTGGAGCTGCAATGCTAAACTGTATCCCTCAATTTTGTTATCATCAGATTTTCTGGTTTGCCTCCAACTATAGTAGCAAATTTAATGACGTATTCAATTCAAAAAAAATATTTTTATAAGCTTTATAAAAAGAGACACAATCCCCAACACTATCATGTTATTTTTCAATTACAGACAACTACCCAATCAAGCATTAAGAAAGATAAGAGAAAATGCCAAGAAAACCTTAACAATAAAAGAAAATACAAAACAATTTTTGACAACATTTCAAAACATTAAAAAAAAAAAGAACGAGAATATATACTCTGCTTTGAAAATTAATAATGAAAGTACAACTGATCCAGAAAAAACCACCAATGCTTTCGCAGATTTATTTGCCACTATCTACACATCACATGATGAATTTTCTTCGTTTGGTCAGGATATTCATTCTACTGCAATACCTCCGATAATAATTACAAATAGTTATGGTAAGTTTTATAGAGTGTTAAAAAGCTTAAAACTTCATTGTCAGCTGGCCCAGATAACACACCATATTTTCACCCATACTAGCACAAACATTTTCTGAATGCATTACTAACCGTGAATTTCATTCTCTTTGGAAAAGAGCAATAATAATAATACCAATATATAAAAGAGGTACCAGATAACATAAACAACTATAGGCCCGTATATCTGCTTCACACATTCTCTACAGTTTTGAAAAGTTAATTCACAGGCACCGTCTCTTTTACACAAAAACAAAATTATTTAAATTTCAGCATGGCTTCCTTACTAAAAAAAAAAAAATACTGTAACAAATCTAACAGAGTTCTTATGTGCTATCTATCATGATATTTCAACAAAAGGTCAGGTTCTTAATGCCACTTTGATCTTATTAAATCTTTCGACACAGTTGTAGCACTACAATATGTCATAATTTATATTTTCGGGAATTATTTCTATCTTCTATATTTTTGTGTAAAGGATAGTAATTAATTTAATAATTACAAGAGCACGGCAATGATAGTTTGTTCGTATTTTATATATGTTCGCTTCTCCAAATTTATTATTTTAGTTGAGCTAT